>JAODUP010000376.1:110000-125000 GCA_025642065.1 Paralvinella palmiformis | reverse complement strand
TCTAAGGTCGGCCCATTACCCGTCGGGACAAATCTGTGGGGCAGGGGGTGTGGGGGTGTGTAGGGGGGAACCATTTTTTGGTGTGGTAATTAAGCGGGATTTTGTAAAGGTTGGCGCCTAAATGAAGAAGAGCCGTTAATATAATTGATATCGGGTCCCTGATTGTTACGGTCGTTATCTGTTTGTTTCGATTGATTTTTGGGTGAGAAGTTTTCGGCTTGAAATTGGCCGAAAATAAATAACTAGTTATAAAGATGGGGAAAGTTAAAGATAACGATGATGATGATGATGATGATGATAATAATGATGATGACGATGATGATGCTGCTGTTGCTGCTGATGATGATGACATTTACTGTTGTTACTATTCCTACTACAACAACAATAATAACAACAAAATCATCAACTATCATTACTACTTCTACTACTACTACTATTACTATAGTACTGCTGCTACTACTCTTACTACTACTACCACTACTGCTAATATTACTACCACTATTATTACTATTATCATCACAACCACTATCCACAGTACTACTACAAATATCAATATTGCTACTACTACTACTACTACTATACTACTACTACTACTACTATTACTACTACTATCATCACCACCAATACCACTACAAATATCGATACTAATACTAATACCAATATTACTAATAAAATATACTATTGTTACTACTACAGTTGATCATGTTGTTTCTACTCAATCATTTACTCACTCAGTCATTCACACTCTCACTGACTGAGTGACTGACCGACCGACCGACCGACCGACTCACTCACTCACTTACTCACTCACTCTATTAATTAGAATTAATTAAATGATTTATTAACAAGCTCATTAAGTTTATATGTATAGTGGGATGAGTTGTCATATAGAGGGATGAAGATATTAATAAAAGATTAATCTACGCCCTTGTTTATTGATTGTTTTGTTGTGATTGATTTTATCTTTTCGTACAAACCCCCACCTCTCTCTCTCTCTCTCTCTCTCTCTCTCTCTATATATATATATATATATATATATATATATATATATATATATATATATATATATATATATATATAATTATTATTTTTATTATTTCTCTATGACGTAGACAGCCTGTGTCTATTTTTATCAGTCGTGTGATATAAACTTCTATAATTGTTGCCATTTAACAGTCTATCAGCTGTTTAGATAACCGTAGTACTCAGTGATAGAGTCCTAACAATCAATAACTAACACACTTGGTCATCATGGATCTCTTAATCTCTTCTATACACTGTCGCCATCTAGCGGGTGCACCGAGTTCATATCGATGGGGTATTAACTTCTAATTCTGTTACTGAAGAAAGGTGACATTATTAATGCCAGTGGGATCCTCTCCATCCCAACCCTTCCCCCCCCCACTTAGCCACATTACACCCGGCGGCCATATTATGTCAGCCTTCCGTGCCCCCGGTGTGGAGATATTTTTCTGCACCGAGAGACCCTCACCTGAAAGCTTCTCTTCCCTAAGCTCGGTCGACGACCACAGAGATCTCTGACATAACTGTAAGTAGTGACGCTGTTTGTGGTTATGCCAAGAAGTTCACAAAAATTAGATGGCTACTGGATCAGATACTTGAAAATATGAATTTTTAATGTTGCTGTTTTATTGTCACATGGAAAGATGAAACATCCTCCAAATGGAACTATGTCGAGATTTGAACCCATGACTAAATGTAGGTGGGCAGCTGGACTACTAGACCACGGAAACAACCTGGATAACATCCTTGGATATATAGGTGAATATTATCATTTGGACTTCTAGGTGGCTGACGATATCAAACAACGATGGCGTGGCGAAGGAAGTGAATATTGAGCTCGTTGGTTTAAAATATTTGGTTAGGGAGTAGCCTCGTTAAATGTTGGTTCATCTCCCGGTACTGCTATCTTTGTGAACTTAAGATAAACAAACAGCTTCAACTGCTGGTCATTGCTGTGTAACTGGAAATGCTCTCCTCAACCATCTTTATACCAGATTCATAACTACTTCGTTAATGTTCGGCAGGTGGGGGGAGGTTTCTGAACAAATCATTATATTGAGAAATGGGCGAGCTATCCCTATCAAGTCCGGCGCTGGAAGGGTGGCGGGGGTAGGGGGGGGGTTATGGATTCCGTTATTCGGTTCTCGAATAATCTCAATATGTTTATGTCGAACTGGTTCACTTGAACTCTTCCCACCGCTAGAGGGCATTGTTGTCCCTTGTAGTACTTTGGACAAGTGTTACATCGATAATACAGACGGACTACGGAACACGGCCGCGTCCCATATAACATCGCAATGATAACACTTTGATGACTCTAACGATGATTATCTGATAGATAGATGGCTAAATGATAGATAACATATCTGGCGATGTTCGATATTTTGATATTTACGCCATTGTTACATCGTTAAAGCTTTATCGATTACTACCCGATTGCTTATTGACACTTCTGGGTTTGTTTTCTGTGTGATGGTGTGTATATTAATAAGGTCAAGCCATTACACTAAGGTCATTATTTATTTGCTTTACTTCTGTTTATTATCCGCAGCAGTAGAAACATCAGCGGGTTTTCAATCAAAACAACTGGATGTAATAATAATAATAATAATAATAATAATAATAATAATAATAATAATAATAATAATATTTTATATAGTGCCTTATTCAACTTGAATTGCTCTAAGGCCGTTTTATACATAATTAAAACATATTCTAAGCTCATATAGCACAAACACATTTTATAGATAAATACCCTGGTTTATATATTATAAATAAATTAACTTAAATAAGTGGATTTTAAGAACCTTACAAAATTGTCTTTACTCGCTGCAAGTTTAATATGATTTGGCAACTTATTCCACAGCCGCGGCTTAGTAATGCCATTGATTAAGTCGAGATTACTAATTAACTAATATTTAATTGATTCATATGGGATGTCTCTCCCGACATGATGGTCTAGTTAAAATTTGACCTATTCTCGTCTGGTGTAAGACCTAGGATAACGACTTCCACCATCGGCCCGTTGTCAGCCACGCCATGAAAAATTACAATCTCGTATGTCGTACAACGAAAATGGAAACTGTCAGACGGTGACCAAACTAACGGATAGAAGTCGTTGTTGTCCTGTCTCGTCTCCTCCCATCAGCCGAAGATAATCGAGATACCAGTCAACTGAACTGTGCCATCCTTTAACAAAACATTCGCCTAGCATAACAAAGTGACGTCGGTCTTACGACGTGTCATTCGTTCTGTCGACGTCAGCGCCATCACTAAACACCACCACAAACTGGAAGTGACGGGTCGGAGTATGGCCACTCTATAGTATGGTCTCTATGTAGACAACAGACAATGGATATTTGTTCGACGGCCAATCTCCATCATCAAATCTTCCGTAACATATGACACTGTACACTCTACTGTAGGAAGGCTAGAACTACTGATAACACTGGCCCTGGAGGGTCAACAATCATGTATAATCGAGCTACACGCCAGATATACACACATCTAATCTTTTAAACTCAGTTATTGTTAAATTATGTTTCGTGACTTTGTAACAGGGTTATTTACACATTTGAACGGATTCGATATATTCTGTACAAGCCCCAAATCTATTATCTTATGAAGTGTATTTTTGGTGCAGTCGTTAAGAGTCTGTTTGAAAAATAATCTATATTGATATTGATTAGAAGTGATGACATTGTCCTTAACCTAAACTGTCAACTCGTATGGAATTAACTAACTAACTAACTAACTAACTAACTAACTGACTGACTGACTGATGAACTGACTAACTAACCTGCTAATCTACCACATAACGAAGTCCCGTTATCAGATTCGAGAGGCGATTGAAAGATGCCATAATTGTTCTCTAGCCCTATGATTGGTCATCATCTCTGCATTACGTCATCGATACTAAATCGTCATTTCCTTCTCGTCTACGGTGGTCTCTTCCGGATGATGATGATGATGATGGTGGTGGTGGTGGTGGTGGTGGTGGTAGTGGCTCTGTTCATTATTCCTCTCAGTTGATGATGAGATTAGATCTCCTTCCGCTCGGAGTTAGCCATCTCATGCAGATGGAAGTAAATACAATTATCGGTCGACACGGCGAGAATGACAATAAGGCGGTTGTCGCTGATTGGTTGAGTGGCTTAAGAACGGGTTACCTAAGTAGCCCGGATAGCATCCTTGTTTGCTTTCGGTAATTAGGTTAGGTTTGTGGGCCAGTGGAAGGGCTCGATAGGGGCCAATCGTCCAGTGATTAACACACACACACACACACACACACACACACACACACACACACACACACACACACACACACACACACACACACACACACAATATATATATATAGATATACGCATGTACGCAAACACACACACACACACACTCTGTTGCAGATACCAGGTTTCTGTTTTCGGTCTTCTTTAGTTTCGACCTTCGCAGGTAATTTTCACCTCGAGTGAGTGCGCTTCGATGGAGGCGGGTGGGCGGAATGAGTGGCTCGCGTGTGCCCGTAGGCGGTTCGTTTGTCCTGTCGAGATGTTGTTCTACAATGGAACAATTGTAGGGTGAAATTGAGGATGACAGCGACAGGCGTGTCTCGGTTAGACCAAATAACCGGTTATCTGTCCATTCCCCTCCTTGGGGACTTCAACTTCTGTAATCGATGTCGAATGAGTTGTCCGGCGCTTCTAAGACGCCGCGTTAGCGTCTGTTTTCGTTCACTTGTCATTGACATTAGCTCCGCCTGTTGAGTAATTAGTTTAGTCCCGGCTTATTAGCACGTGACGTGGATCTATTGATGACATCCGTCCACCGGATACTCTCGTACACAGATCCGACGGGTCTAAATTTAACTAACTGTATAGTCGCCTAAGGTAAGCCTGGCTTACCAGATGTATGTGTTATAGAGGCGGGTCCCTACATATACACGCACACACACGCACATACACACGCAAACACGCGCAAGCACGCATACACGCGCAAGCACGAACACACACACACACACACATATATATATATATATATATATATATATATTTGCCATATGATGTTAATAATATAATTTGATAAGGATAGCCGTTAGAGACAGGTGAGCCGTTAAAAGTGATTTGTTCATTCTGAACAAATATAAACATTGTGTTCTCTATAATGTTTATAGAAATATCGTTAATCCACAAAATATATTTTTCATATTTTCGGATAATAGTATTAATGCGATGCTTCATTATCCTCTGACATATAAAACCGCAGTCTGATCGGAACATCCCACACACAATGCGTATGTGCTTCATCTAGAGCTCCATACGGTGACACTGTTATTCAGGTGACGGCTATGACGCCACAATGCGAGGCGTATCCGCAAGGTCTACGTATATTTATATCGCCCAATCAGTCGGAGTTTCTGTAAAATGGACATTTTTGTTAATTATTTGTGTACTCTGATTACAGTTGGTTCCTGACATCCCCATATCAGTGTACTCCACTCTCGTCTTACTCTTTATCATCCCATCCTCCCACCCTCCCTCTCTATCTCTCTATCTCTCAAACGATTACCGTCTGTTACAGTTGTCGTCGGCTGTGTCAGACCGTTCATGTAAACAGAGCAAGGTGTCGATAACTGTGTGCTTAGTGTTATGGCGAGCTGTCGTGTTTGACGATAGGCCGTGACTAGAGAGAGAGAGGGGGAGAGGGTGAGAGGAGGAGGAGAGATAGAAGAGAGAGAGAGAGAGAGAGAGAGAGAGAAATAGAAAAGGACGAGACGAGGCGAGACTAGACGACAGTCTGATAAAACGGCTCGCCTTATAGGCGGAGAGCAGCCGCCCTACAAGCTGGCCGAAAGTGGCTATTGGCTAGCTCATTGATAGATAGGTGTGGACTACTGGCTGGTTATTGGCTGGCTTCTGGCTGCCCGTTTTTGGCTCGGTGCGAGTTATTGATTGGCTGGCTTATTGACTGGTTATTGAGTTATTACTGACTGGCTAATGACTGCCTCTGTTGGCTGGCTAACAGCTGCTGGTTGGTTTATGATTGTCTGGTTGCGTTTAGCCACGTTGTAGCTGGGGTTGCGTGGTAACAACAGACTATGGGTTATAATTCCTATATCACGGCGACGTCCTCTCTTTATCTCACTCTCTTCTCGGCCCTGCATCTGATAAAACCAAACGCATACCTTATTACCTCCTACCTTCGGCATTTTATGCCAACCACGATGTTCAATAAAGTAAGTATTAGAAGAAATAAGATTTTCAACAGACATAAATATTTGTGTCCTCCCTCCTCTTTCTTTCATCCTTTAGCAATTCTTTCTCTCCTTCTGTATTCCCCTTCTCTTTTAACACTCTTCCCTCTCTCTGCATCTGCCTTCACTTCTATCTGCCTCTTTCTCATATGTTC
The DNA here is from genome assembly GCA_025642065.1 of Paralvinella palmiformis. NCBI lineage: Eukaryota > Metazoa > Annelida > Polychaeta > Terebellida > Alvinellidae > Paralvinella > Paralvinella palmiformis. Next base: position 118,571 of record JAODUP010000376.1, on the reverse strand, counting down.
CCCCCCCCCACACACACACTTGGTATAAAATATAACATGATACAAGACCTTACTGTGCAACACCAATACGCCTGTCTGTGATATGAGTCGCTATTTAGAGACTCTATTATCCCAATAACAATAAATATTGATGACTTGGATGCATACCTATAATTACGTACGCGTGGACCCCAATACGCATGCGTCTCTATGATGCCTAAAGGAGTATATTAATACACACTTCTCATGAGAAGAAATCTTCTTCCTTAGGATGAAAATCCAACGCCTCCATGACAGACAGACAGACAGACAGACAGACAGACAGACAGACAGACAGACAGACAGACAGACAGACAGACAGACAGACAGACAGACAGACAGACAGACAGACAGACAGACAGACAGACAGACAGACAGACGACAGACGACAGACAGACAGACGGACGGACGGACGACGACGGACGGACGGACGGACAGACAGACAGACAGACGGACGGACGGACGGACGGACGGACGGACGGACGGACATAAAGACAGGCAGGCAGACTCCAACGCCTACATGACAGACAGGCAGACAGACCGACTATTTTCTGTCTCGTTATAACGAGTTTTGGGCAGTAAGCATCCCAGCTTGGCATACAATAAGAGACCCATAGCGCCCTCTGTGGACAGAACGTGACGCCATGGACGACAGGTAAAAATAATATCCAAACCTTACATTGGTTTCGTTTACCTCGGAATGTTTCCACACAGGGCTTGGTGCCTTCAAACGGACACCGAAAGGACAAAGGCTCAGGTTCTCTCTCTCCCTCTCTCTCTCCCTGGGACATTTCGTGCCCTCTGATTACGCACCACCTGGTGGGATAACTCGTGCTCTTGTATCGTGCATTATACAAGTAAACAAAGCGATGAAAAGTGTCCGTCCGGGGTGTTAACACTTGATTTATTATGGACGTTTGTCGAGTTGTCTGTGCGCTTTGAACGCCGGCACGTTACGTACACACGTGTTACCACTGTTCATCTGACCAATGACAACAAAACACCCTCTGAATTAACACAAAACCGAAATAACAATCTGACAACAAATGGATCTATTGACGACGGGACAAGATCGTCCACGTTTCTACCTAGTACGGCTGGAAGTTGGTAGAGGCGCCGCTATCGGACGCCAAACGTGAGAATCGATAGGAAATCAAACTGTAGATTTGTCTCTTCGTGTTTTGATTAATTCAAACGCATTTGTCGATATTCAGTTGGTAACCTTTTGATGTTTTTCGTGTTTTGATGATATCCAAAGTGAGTGAGTGAGTGAGTGAGTGAGTGAGTGAGTGAGTGAGTGAGTGAGTGAGTGAGTGAGTGAGTGAGTGAGTGAGTGAGTGAGTGAGTGAGTGAGTGAGTGAGTGAGCGAGCGAGCGAGCGAGCGATTGACTGACTGACTGACAGACTGACTGAGCGTCCGTCTGTCCGTCCGTCCGTCCGTTCGGCTGGCCGCATTTTGACAATCATAATATCCGTCTAGCTATGTTGCGGAGTATATTTTTAACATGAATGTTTGCATATTTGTTGGGTATTTATTAATATCCATACAAATTTGACTCATCGTTTCGTTTCGTTTTCTGTAGATCCGAAAACGTATATTTGTCCACGTTTTCTATTGATACCCTAAAACTTGGCTTAGCTTTCTTGGTATATTTGTGCACGTGAAGACGATACACAGGCGTTCGTTGGTGCAGTGAAAGGAAATATTCAGATATATTAACTTAATCGTCGAGATGTTACTCTCTAACCTTAACGAACCTAGATGCACCGAGAGTTATTAATACCTGAAATACTAATCATGCTGTTTTTTATTCATCCCCCCCTTCCAGGTATAGATCGCATATTAGGCGCTGGTGAAGTGAGTCCCAAAATTGCGACAGTTAAACCGATTGACCTTTCAACTCTTGACCTTCCAGAAGGTAATGAATAACACATCAACTTTTGATGACTCACCTAAAGTGACTTATGGAACATATTCATTACCCTTATGGTATTTAGATAGAACAGAGCTTATTGACATTAGAGCAGCTATCACATTGTCTATTGTTAAATGTATCACCCAACATGTCCAGTTATTGTTTGTATGATGGATACTTCTATACGGTATATGTGCATACACACACGCGTGCACACACATACACACACACACACGCCAACAAACGCACACATACACACACACACACACACACAACACATATATATATATATATATATATATATATATATATATATATATCGTTATATCATTTTCGCTTTAAATTTACTATATCCGTAAAAGGGAATGCGTTGATTCGAATTTTTTACTACATATTCGTACACACACACGCGCGAGCGCGCACGCACACACAAATAGGGGAAGAGAGAGAATACAAATAAAATTATGTGGTGTTTACTCTCAGATTCGAGTCTTGCCTGTTTTTGTAGAAAATACATTCAGCACACAATTTAAAATCTAGCAATTAAAGAGACTCGGGTACAAGATCAGACTATTGATTTATTAACCCTGATGTAGTTGATCATATATTTATTAGTCTTGTTATCCCTGGTATAGGTTTGGAATTATTCCAGACGACGTTTGCTGGCGCAGTACATTATGGCATCTTCTGTAAGAAGACGGTCATACCGAGAGGTACAAGACTCGGACCATTCCATGGACGACAGGTGAATACCAGCGAGATAAAGACAAACGATGATAATACCTATATGTGGGAGGTAGGTATCTGATTGGATATAACATCAACCGGTAATTATAGATGGAAGCACACCCCCCCTCGCTAAAAGGAGATGATAATTAATGGGGTTTTTCGAGTGGAAGGTTTCATTAAACCTGAGTCTCTGACTCATTCACTGACTCACTCACTTACTCACTGACTCAATCGATCAAATTATCAACCATTCAAAAGTGAATACAGCGGTTCTAACGTCGTCTCTGATATTAGTTAACAGGTGAAACAATTTAATATTTTACTGGTATAATAAGAATGATGATGATGATGATGATGATGATGATGATGATGATGATGATGTTGATGATAATAATAATAATAATAATAATAATAATAATAATATATTTAAAAAACTGCCCTGTACAATAATACCCTAAATAAGATTTATGTAAAACCACAATAAGAGATTTGAACGATAATCACTATTTATCTATGAAAGAAACCTTGAACAGGTGAGCGAGTTTTGAGAAGAGATTTAAACTTTTCAAGAGACAACACATTTATACTATATAATGTTGTCCCGTTATATGATTGTATCCTACATATCAGATATAAATATTAATTCAACATAAGGTAGTAAACTACTATTACTAGTATCTCACTCAGTGTAAACACATTTTAAAAAACAACATAACATAAACATATCACACAGAAAGCTAGCAAAGAATTATGAAATATTCATTAATATAATTGTTTTATAATAGTGGTTCAGGCTGAAGGGTTGTACTAGTGAAATTAATTAGGTATTAAATAGATGAATAACATAATTATTTAGATAACGATATAACCAACAACTAATGCTAATTAGCAACTATTGTTATTAATATTAGTTATAATATATGTTTCGTGTCAAATAGATTTCAAATGTTTTCTAATATTGTGATGATAGCATTACGTCGAGTCATTACTATCCAGTTATAGTCAGGTACGTGTAGAAGAATCAGTAAAATATCCAGATATGAATAGTTAGATGACTTTTGTAACAGTTTTTACCGACATTACAATATAATATTATAGGGATAGCTGTTATGAGACTGCATGGGATGACACGGTCTCTCTCTCTCTCTCTCTCTCTCTCTCTCTCTCTCTCTCTCTCTCTCTCTCTCTCTCTCTCTCTCTCTCTCTCTCTCTGTGTGTGTGTGTGTGTGTGTGTGTGTGTGTGTGTGTGTGTGTGTGTGTGTGTGTGTGTGTGTGTGTGTGCATATGTGTGCGTGTGCTTGCGTGTGACATAAATATATAATTTGGTGTTGTTAGTTTCGCATAAAGGGTATTTTTATATTTAGTATTATTCATTCTATAATTCAATTTCTTTATTTTATTCATCTAAGTCATTCTTTATTTGAAGAAACTTAAAATGTCGTAAATACCACCGTTAGTCTGTATGAGGTACCTTAATATTAAAATAAGAAATGTTTCTTTTTTAACAAATAATGATCGAATCAGACAAATTTGCTGATCACATTTTATAAAGCATTCTGTTTTGTTTATTGGCCACAGATATTCCAAGATGGTCGTCTTAGTCATTTTGTTGACGGTAGAGGTTCTGCAGGTAATTGGATGGCGTACGTTAATTGTGCCAGGTACGCTCAGGAGCAGAATCTTCTAGCAATACAGGTAAATGTGGAAATAAACAAGGAAAACTAGATTATAATATTATATTAAATATCACACACACACACACGCACACACACACACGCACACGCACGCGCACGCGCACGCACACGCGCACACACACACACACACACACACATATACATATATATATATATATATATATACATGTGCAAATATATGTTCATGCTCGTATATATAGGCGTACGTGTATTCAAGCATTCATTTGAACTTATTAATTCGAATAGATTAATTTACTACCGGTTACATGACTTCATATATTATTCATTTATGGATTTCGGTTTCCAGGTTGATGGAAAAATCTATTACGAGGCTTGTAAAGACATACCACAAGGTACCGAGTTATTAGTGTGGTACGGCGACTGTTATCTACAATTTATGGGTATACCTGTCGCCCTGAAAGAGATGACGGATACAACGAGTCAGGATAATCTAGAAGGTAAGCTTACCGACGAAGTGTCTTTGTATCTATTAGATGTCAAGCCGACGTTGCTAAGACGTTTATCTGATGTCCGGTTGGCGTTTTCAGCGTGTAAAACGATCCGTAATGTATCAACTGTCCACTATAGGATGCGCTAATGTCGGCGAAAAGAATATGTTTGTGTTTACTGGGCGCCTCATCGCCAGATTTGCCATCGTGGCTCCTAAACTTAATAACCCCCTGCCCTCCAGTCAGTCGCCGCTCAGGTGAGTCGTGTGTCAGAGGTTATCTAACTGGTTTATCTACTCCTAAACAAGCACTCATCGAGTCATTTACCTGTGACGGCCAATCTTCTTTACAAGACAACACTCTTTGTCGCCAGCGGGCGGCGTTAGGCCGCTGTTTAGTTTGCAATTCTACGGCCAACAATGGCCGCATTGAATTCAATTATAACAGCTTACGACTGGCGATTGTTCAACCGTAAGAATTAGTCCAATTTACCGTTGACAGGTCAATCAAATGTTAATTTCGTCCAGGTAACATGATACACATCACGCGTTACTGCGGTGTCGCTTTGGGATGATCTAAAAAATTATCATCATTGTATGTGTGTCTTGATGACGGCGACTTTATTGTTGTCTCGTTCTGGCAGAAAGATGGGTTGTTTTTATATAAGTCAGCCTCTCCAGAGTAGGATGTTATCTTATCGACCATCTTCATCTGGGGTCTTTATCTGTCACGAGAAGATGTCCACACTAGTTTGACTTTCTGTCATACATACAAACGAACTGACGCATATTCCCACACACCCTATATATAATTATAATTAAAATTATATATATATATATATATATATATATATATATATATATATATATATATATATATATATATATATAATTCACCTTCATGTCCTCAACAGTTCAAAATCATCAAAGGATGTTTTAATAAGCAGTGTCCAACTTAATCATATCATCTGACTGCACTTTAGTATTAATGCTAGCATAAATCTATTACTTTTAATACCATTAAACTACTATAAATATGCACGTGCATGCGCGCGCGTGTGTGTGCGTACGAGTGCATGCAAACTTGCATAAGTAGACGGATATGTGGGTGTCCGCATGCCAGCCTTTACTAAATATGTCATAAATCTTTAAACTTTCATTTATTCTTTATTTCACATTTAGGATAAATGGAATATTTATGTATAAAATTATACTGTCGTGATTTTAAAGAAATATTTTGTTCAGTGTGTATGTATATATATATATATATATATATATATATATGTGTGTGCGCGCGCGCGTGCATGTGGTGCGTGTGCGTGTGCCAGCGTGCGTGTGCGTTAAAAACATTTCAGATATAGCCTTTATTGTAGAATTATTGTATTCTCTCTCTCTCTCTCTCTTTCTCTCTCTCTCTCTCTCTCTCTCTCTCTCTCTCTCATATTATATATTATATATATATATATATATATATATATATATATATATATATATATATATATATATATATATATTCATTGTTGTTAATGTTTTCAGATAGTGAAGGCTATAAGTGTGAGAGATGTGGTAAGGTATTCGCCTATAGATATTATAGAGATAAACATCTCAAGTACACACGATGTGTAGATCAAGGCGATAGAAAGTTTCCCTGTCATCTCTGTACCAGGTAAGCGTAATTAATGTCATCTTTGTAGTGACCTTGATACCAGGTGAATAATATTAGCGCTATTTCCTTGTCAGATAAGCAATATTATTACCATCGTGACCTAATTACGTATCATATCATGATCAATATATTCTAGTTACACCTCCACCTATATGGTTATTGTTATTTAAGATCGTTTGAGAAGAGAGACAGGTTACGTATCCACGTGTTACACGTTCATGAGAAGCACAGACCACACAAGTGTAGTGTTTGTGGCAAATCATTTAGTCAGTCATCCAGTCTCAACAAACACATGAGAGTAAGTATTTATATGACGACTGTATGTGACTGGGTGGGTGGGTGACTGGATGGGTGGGTGACTGGGTGGATGGGTGGGTGAATGACGGTGAATGGCGGTTATGGTCAGATTACGACGTACTAGTATTTGAAGGGATGTGATGCACGGATGGTGTAGGTTGTCGATGAGAAGGTTATGAGGTGAGGGATGAGGTTTGACTCTAAATTACCCGTTTAAGACTGTTTGGGTGTTACTTAAATTATATCTTCCTGTTGTTGTTGCTGTTGATGTTTCTGATGATGATAGTATTAGAAACATGATCGTAAATGAATGCACGCACACACACATACATACACGCACACGCACACACGCGCGCGCACACACACGCATACACATATACACATACATACGCACATACACTCACACAAACACACACACCCACACCCACCCATACAAACACACACACACTCTGTCACCCTATACAGACCTGTAGTAACTATATCCCGATAATATGGACGAACTTGGCATACTCCAGACGGTAATATCAACATCAAACTGTCAAACTACCATCTTACTATCGCTATCTAATTGTTATATCCAATGTTGATCCTTGTTTGTTCACTTATTAACACTCGCTCTCATTACAGGTCCATAGTGGAGAGCGTCCATACAAGTGTGTCTACTGCAGCAAGGCTTTTACGGCATCCAGCATTCTGAGAACCCACATACGACAGCACTCGGGAGAGAAACCATTTAAGGTACCGTATCTATTTTATATCTTCCCGCATCGGAATAAGCTATATGTTCTTTGCCTAAAAATAAAACCAATGAGAAATGAAATAAACGAAGAAAAAACCAAATATATCAATGTAACTTTATCTTAACCACGAGAACCATCTTGACTGGGAGTGGGCTTGTTTGTTTATTTATTTTGGTCATACACTCACAGTCATCGCCGGGACTCGACCCCGGGGTTCACTATCTACTGGAGCATCGTGTGTAATCTGGAGAATGTCGTGCAGCTACTGATATAATTTGCCCGATGGTAGCTTTTTGTTGTATTGTCGTGATAATGTCGCGATATTTATTTCACGAAAAAAGGCAATTTCCCCCGATTATCTCTTTGTTGCGATATTAGCTTTATTTCGTACAGATTTATTGAATTTTTATCTTGTCTAAAGTCGGTTACCTTAATAAATGAGCTTGAACCACCGTGAAGTGTTAATTAAATATCACATGTATGCTGATGACACACAGCTGTAAATATCACTGGGTCCTGACAATGAGTTAAATTTCTCCTCTTCCTTGAATAATTTGGAATATTGTATTGGTGATATTCGGTTATGGATGACTTAAAATCTTCCAAGGCTAAATGATAATAAAACAAATATTATATATTTGGCATCATCACATTATGTGAAATCCCTAAATACAGCAGCATTATAGATAGTTGCATCTTAGATTATCGCTAATGGGTCAGTACAAAATCTAGGGGTTATTTTTTACTAATGTATTAACATGCATGAAGATGTCACATCAGTATGCCGAGCTGCCTACTACCATCTTAAGAGCATCCACTGTTTAAAAGCATTTTTGACACAAGAAGCACTTGTAACTGTAGTCCATGCCTTTATTACACCTCGTATAGACTATTGTAACTCCCTATTATACATGGCACGTAACATCAATCGCCTTCAGCGAATTCAGAATATAGTGCAGCTCGCATAGTGACAAATACTCGAAAATATGATCATATCACCCCAATTCTTCAAAGACTGCATTGTCTACCCGTTAGACAGCGTATCCATTTCAAGATTGAACTG
>JAODUP010000376.1:0-105000 GCA_025642065.1 Paralvinella palmiformis | reverse complement strand
ATATTTATAGATCAGGGGGATTCTTTCTCATCCCAAATGCTTATGGATGAGTACAACCTAAAATATCACAAACGCACGCATTCGAGCATAGATGCTCAGAAACAATTACGCACGTGCACACACACACACACACACACACACACACACATACACAGACTATATTGTGTTTACTGGAACTCGAGCAAGACTAAAAACAACAATTTAACAATTTATAGTCGTGAGAGTACCGGTATTTATTTTGAGAAGATTATTTCATAAAAAATAGAAGGAAAGCTAACAGTAAAAATACACATACAGAAAATGGAAAACTTTTCCTCTAACAAATCTCTCTCTGTTTGTGTGTGTATGTGTGTGTGCGCGCGCGTGCGTGTGCGTGTGTGCTTGCCTACTCAGATATTCAACACGTTTCCTTATAGAATACGATTTCTTTCTTACACAGTGTAAACACTGTGGCAAGGCTTTTGCCTCTCATGCAGCACATGATAGTCACGTGAGACGAACCCACGCACGTGACCGGCCCGTGTCATGTGATATATGTGGCAAAACGTTTCCCCAAACGTACGAGCTAAGATTCCACATGCGAACTCATGAAGGTAAGTAACGTTTATTTAAAAATTACGTGTATCGCAAATACACAGTCCCACCTCCACCACACTTTCGAAACTACTGACCTATTATCAGTAAATACAATATATTTTTAGGTTGCGTCCTGTCACCTAAGAACGTCGATGTCAGCCGGCTGGAGATGACGACAGCTAAAGTACCCGGAAGTGACGATACGATCGACGTCGTCAATCTGGATCGTCCGGATAGCCACGTGATCTCAGTTTTGTGACGTATTCTGGATCAGTAGTTAGGCTCAGAACTGTGGTAAATAAAAGGCATAGCTCTATTGGATAGTGTGACGAACAAAACCCGGATAATATTTTACGCGTAAGAGAAATGGCACCTTGTTTATTCCTCTTTAACCCGACCCAAATATGGCGAAAGTTAGATCATCGGTCACACAGAAAGAGGATATCGCGTAATAATTTGAACCAGTAGCGTTCAAGGTCATAATATACTTCCGTCCTAGAATTAGAGCTAACTATTGGTATATTTATAATGTCAATTCAAGTTTCGTGGACGAATGGAGGTGTTAACTCGTCAAAGCGACGAATATAAGGTAATATTATGTGCTTAATTACAAGAAAATATTCTATCAAGACGTCAGTGACGTGACTTTGTCTGTTTTAGTTATAAAATATTCTATATATGTATAATAAACTTTTATGTGATGTTAAGTATGATTCAGAACATTCAAAGAATGTGATATTTATTATACACTGTAGTATCTCCTGATTTATTAATTGTAGTTTTAGTTAAGATTATCGTCGGGATATTCGTATACAGTACGTTTTGTTCCTATGTAGGTATGTACAATAAGCCATGACCGAGTAGATGTACGAGTACGTGCATAATCTAAATATACTGCTTCGAATGTGTGTGGGAATTTTCAACCAAATACGTTTCATAAGGCATCGCGTACGCACGGACGCACGCACGCACTCACGCACACATACACAAACAAACACACACACACACACACACAGAAAGATAATATTTCAAAATTATGTGTGTGTGTGTGTGCGCGCGCGCGCGTGTGTGTCTGTGTAGCGTGTGCGGGCGCTCGCTCGCGCGTTGATATAAATCAGTGTATTTTGATCAAGTGCCTTTCACACACTGTTCACACAATGTTCACACACACCCACCCTCACGCGCGCCATGTGAATAGATGATGATTCGTTGAAACTGTACCTTTATATTCCCCGTCTTCCCACAGTTTACTATCTTATTAATTACAACCATTTTACCCTGAAATGCTATGATAACGTTTTCTTCACTCATTATAGTTATTCATATTCTTTTATCTGATATGAAGACCAATACATTGACAGTCAGTAAAAGTGGTGTTCGTCAACATCCCGGTCTAATTTCACTTAAAACAATAATGGCTTCAGTGAAGTGTGTCAAAAATAAGGTCATTTGTCCAATTAACAATGGATCGACCTTTGTCAGAGGTCATATTATTATTGAGAAGGTCATATTTATAAATTATGGTAAATAAGATTATTATTTCTTCCAACTGGCTGTCAGTGTAATTTTTGACGTTTATTGGCCGCCGACGAAATTAATGTTTCAGTATAATTTAATTTTAAATAAGTGAAACACTTCCATTTCGATTTCTGCTATAGAACAAACTGCTATATAATTATTGCCTTTATTATATTTTGACAATTATCGTACATTGTATTTTTTAAAGGTTTAATCGCCATGATGTTATTATGTGAATCACAACCAGTTACTTGTATTAATGGTTATATGAACCACGATATAATTAAATTATGTATATATATATATATATATATATATATACGAGAATATTAATATACATAAACCGTAAGCATATGTAAATGTGTGCAGAAGTTGCGATGTAAATACTATGTTTTATTTATAATGAATGATCTTAACATTGTATCAGGTTCATAATGTTTGTCTTCTCTAATAAACTGCTTATTTCCTGAACATCTTAATCATTATCTGACAGGATCAACAGTCTCTCCTATCGACAAGTCTTCTTCTAAATAGTCAGCTCCAAGGACATTTACTGATCTCGTTCAACCATTATCTCTCTCTCTCTCTCTCTCTCTCTCTCTCTCTCTCTCTCTCTCTCTCTCTCTCTCTCTCTCTCTCTGATTTATCCAATGTTATCGTTAAAACAAATATCACTAGCACCATTATGATGTTATACATAAAACAAAACATCATTTTATCAGATTATTGACGAGTTAGTCTTCATCTAACATGATATTATATTCTATGCAAATGATAGTGAACTGTCTAGCTCATAGTTTTATTCAATGTTTACTAAATATCATATATATATATATATATATATATATATATATATATTATATTTATTTATATATATACACTTGGTCATCCTATACATATCCGTAACAGCTATCCCGATAAACTGGACACATGCTGACAGTGAGGACATTATGTATAGGATAATAGCTATTTATACAACATGGTATAAAAATATATTTGTGAATGTCTCCAAATAAAGCTAAGGAGCGCACAAGGGAAATATCTTGCTACTAGCCAAATAAGTAACAAAGTCACGAAAGGTCTGTTCTACGGGCTCGCTACATGCATGCTAACAATCCCTAACCCTCTAATCCGAGCATGCGCAGTTGACCAATATCCCGATTTGGGCGGTAGCAGGATTATTCCCATGATCTCTCTTTAAATATTTTATCAGTGGTGTCCCCGCATGTGGCGACATCTGGTGAGTAGCTTTAATAACACAGTATCCAGCTTTGATGTCTGTTAATTTTGACAGATATAAAAGGAGAAAATAAATACCCCAAAAACACCTTGGCAGTGACCACCCTCAGGGTATTTCGGCTCCATCTTTCCGTACTGCTGCCCTGTGAGTGGTGGGGGAGGATGTCTCTCAACCACTCCAACATAGAGGCTGTGCTGAATAAGCGACAGCCTGGGGATTCTCCCCAAACAACAAAGCCAGACCAAAAAATCGGCATTTTTCATTAAAATGCTGGATTCACCTAAGTAACTTATCATGGTTAACTAGATAAAAAGTATAATCTGTGGTAGAAAACGTTATATGGCTAGACTGATACATCACTTTGAAATGGTTGATTGAATTAGCAGAAAAACAAACTGAGGACTGTGTCTTCAACAACTATACTTATATATGTGTGTGTGCGTGCGTGCCCGCGCCCACACGTGTATGTGTGCGTGCGTGTTTGTGTAGTCTAGAGTAAATAACGTGAGGCTGGTAATGGTATTGTCATTGATAATGGAATTATTTCGGTACCTTTTTTATCTGTTTTATATTTTATTTTTATCTGTTAGATCCCGGTGTGATGTGGTGTAATAGTGCGCCACCTGAAAATACTAACAGGTGGATTGACAGTGAAATACAGGCAGCGCGCGCGCGCACACACACACACACACACACACACACAACGAGAGAGAGAGCGCGAAAGTGAGATACGCACACAGAGACCAGCTATTCATATAGACAAACTAAACTTTCTTTTACAGATTTATTTGACTTCATAACATAAAACTCTACATACACAAAACACTGTTTGCTGTTCAGCAGAGAACTATATTGTTGTGTGATAATTACACCTGTTCGCTTCTGTTATATCAATCTAAACCCGTCTAGAAATTAGCTGAAATCTCTCAATCTTGATAGTCCGGGATTGTCAAGAATTTCTTTGTTAGAGCGCTGTCACGTAGATATGGTTTATATATATATATATATATATATATATATATATTGAACGTTTGTGAGGCATTACAGACAACAAATACATAGCAGGAAACATTAATACAGCAATATAAATTTGTTTATCACACAAAATAATGGAAAGAAAATACTTATTTCTGTTGGTTACTCTGGCATAATATGTCTGTCTGTCTGTCTATGCATGTATTGGAATATATGTTTATGTGTTTTATTTTTAGCCAAACATATATGTCGCCAAATCATAGAGCTACAACGTCAACATAAACATAACATTAACAACAATTACCATACATGTTTGTGTTTAAGTACTATGCTATATGTATATGTATGTCTTGATATATATGATATATGTATTGTGTGTATTTATATGTATTTATTTAAATTATTCAGTCTGTCTATTTGTCTATATGCCGGTCTGTTCAGCTACCTGTCTGTCTAACTGGTTTATTTTGCGTCTGTCTGACTGTTTATCTGTTTGCTTTACCATACAACTTCCACGAGAGTTCCATTGGTGTTCATCTTATTCGACAGGTGGCAGCTCAGTACTATTGTCTGATGGTAGTGAGTCGCCGATGTGCATCATGGGAGACTTGGTATGGACTTCTTTCCCTGAGCTAAATTTGTCCTCTTTCGCCATTTCTTTTCTTTTTTGGCGAATTAAAAACAACAAAAAAGAATCGATATAATTCAACAATCCATAATCGCCTCCACACACGCGCACACACGTATAAGCATACATCCAGTCTAGCAAAAGTGCGATGAAACTGTTTATTAAGATTATGTTTGAAACGTCTCTAACAAAGGACGAAGAATTCTTGAAAGAACCTTTTGCCCTTTCGCTTATTTTATTATTAACCACTAGTCCTTACCCGCCTATATGCTCGCACGTATACACACACGCACGTACACGGTCATACGGACGCATACACGCATACACGCTGAGGCAAACTATTACTTAGTTCACTGAGCCTCAGGAAAACACCTGATACGTACTTGTCAAAAACTGGTAAAGGTTTAGTAAAGCCCCTTCTTCCGTGGAGCCAGTATGTCATTTGAAGTCCCTTTCCCTGTCGACAAAGAAATAAAACACAATGCGTTCATAGAGCCATTGTACGGCAGCCATCTTCAAAGAGCAAAGACTTATTTCGAAATATAAAACAAAACAAAATAAACTAACTATGGCGTAACGGAAATTCCCAACTCACCTTAACGTTCATTTCTCCCCTGAGGGTCATTTCGTACTCATTACTGCCCTCCGACAGTAATATGTAAGTAGCTTTACTTATGTGTATCCTGAGTGCTGTAAACATTATGTACAATTATACATATAGTGTATGGTATGTAAGTTATAACATAACCCGTTGACCTGACCCTGATGTCTATTATTTAATGTAAGCCTTTATTAACAGTAATTTTTTTGTACACTGGGAGCCCGTTATTCTGAAGTTCGATAATCCGCGATTCCACTTTATTCGCAGTTTGTAGTTGGCCTTCATTATCTAAACCGTCTAATATTTTAGTGTCTATGAATAATCGTTTTATGCCATCCCCCGAAGACTCAAGTTGGACGAGATTAATGAGCCGATGATAATCCGACAGTTTGTTTAAACAATCAGCATAATATTGCAAGATATTATAACGGAATTCGCAAGAAAAAAACTTGTGCCCGAATCAGTCATTTGAGCTCCTCAGTCGCAGCAATGGGCCTAGAATCATTCCCCCATACACTCTATCCATCATAAATCCCGAATAAGCGACAGTACTGATATTTAGAGCTGTACTACCGCACCTGGGTCATAGTTACTGCTTTAACAATAGGTAGAAAATTAACAAATGACAAATATAAAAGTCAGCACGAAAAATTAAAAAATTGTCATCACATCTTAAAATAAATAGCAGCAATCACCACATATGTTGTCATCCTTTTATGATATTTCTTTTTTTCTTCATAAACAACTGATAAAACATCTCAAGAAATTAAACAGCCAGAACAACGTACTGTGCTGTTTATATTATACTTGTCGGTAAATTAGTGTACCATGTTCTAATTCGGGTTGTAATTATTTAAATCGATTTGATTAGGCACAGCGACAAAATAAACGTTTACGAAATTTAACATTGCCAATTAGAGGTCAAATTACAATTACGTTAAAAATCTACAGATTTTGATAGGTATTCGTACTTTAGGGAAAACGCCACATTAAAATTATTCTGAAAAACCCTTGGGGCATGTGATATTCTCAAGTGTTTAACTGATTCATCTCTGAGGACCATCAGTGACGAGCAAATTTTTGGTAACTTTTAAACTGATTTACTGAATGTAAACATCTGCCGACGGTCTTAATTATATATATTCCCCGCCGCGCCCTAACGCCAGCGGTATAACGAGGATCGAGTTTATTTACGTTTGCCATTTGATTCCATCCTTGCTGCCATGTTGACAGTATCACCAAACAAACAGTAACGAGGCATAACAAGTCCTACTACACCAGCAACTACAGGTCCACTGTGAAGACCTGGAAAACAACAACAACTATATATATATATATATATATATATATATATATATATGGAGAGAGAGAGAGAGAGAGAGAGAGAGGGGTAGATATATAGATAGAAAAATAGATAGATAGATAAATCAAGCAGATAGATAGATAGATAAAATGTAGGACTCACTCACTCACTCACTCACTCACTCACTCACTCACTCACTCACTCACTCACTCACTCACTCTACAACGTACCAACACGGAGTAGTAGTTGTTGATGTGGACGATGTCGTATTTTGAAGTGTGTCACTTCACTGAGGAGATCCAGAGAGACGTTAGCTATTTCTGCCACGTGACGCATACCATTACGTACCGGAAGTCCACTAACCACCATATAGGCGTCACCTATAGTCTCTACCTGAATACAGACATGTACTTGTATGTACGAGCGCATATATATATATATATATATATATATATATATATATGTGCGTGCGTGTGTGCGTGCGTGTTTGTGTGCAGGTGTGTGTAGATCTGATTACATATTTATGAGGTGACAGAATCATTAACAAATTTATCTTTATAAAAAAAAAAAATTCGATGATTATATCATTAACATCATCATCTTGAATAATTACAATGTTAATTTATGCTAAGTTAGATTTAATCATATTATTATTATTATTATTATTATTATTATTATGTTCTTGTGGTAGATGGTTGCTGTAATTCTCGTCATTATTTTTATTTTATTTGTAGTTATTTGGTTGTTGTTAGTCATCATATTAGTGTTGTTGTTTTTGTTGTTGTTTGGTTGTTTAATGGTTGTTACATTAATTGTTGTAACTATTACGTTGCAGTCTTTACAGAAACACTGATTTGACATACCTTATACACATCATGTTCGGCTATAATGGCGTCAAAACACGAGTACAAGTCATTGAGAAAATCTACGATCTGAAGAATAATATTATTATAACACACGCACGCACGCAAACACACGCGCGCGCACAGACACACACACACACACACACACACACACTATATATATATATATATATATATATATATATATATATATATATATATATACATACATATCATATATACATTAATATCATATTTCACTTTTTTCTCAGCACAAAAATTCGCTTTACTGAAAAGCAGACCCTAGATGAATCGCTCAGAGATTACACTTATGATTTATGATTCTCTGGGCTTTATCCCACCTGTGCCAGCGTCTTAATTATCTTTATAAAACACACCTACATACATACATACACACACGCACGCGCGCCCGCCCCGCATACACCCGCATTCCTTAATATATATTTGTTGACGATAAATGCACGAAGTGACTCTCGAGCACTGGATAGTACAAATAGTTCAGTGCCAAACTAACACTATTTTTTCCACCAATTCGTCAATTGCCACCCAGTAGCAACTGTTTATCTACCTGCATAGGTGAACTTTCAGAAGCCATCTGAGAGAAGCCGACTACATCAGAGAAATAGACAGTTGCATGGTCGTAATTTTCCGGTTGTACAAACAATCCGGCCTTTAACTGCTCGGCGACGGTTCTGCAATTAAAATGGAGCGTGAAACCCGCCAAGAGAGCATATCAATCGATCGATCAATCAATCAATCAATCAATCTCATATTAAAAGGACTAAGGCATAAATATAGAAAGTACATTTACAAACATTAAATATACACCCTGTTTAATGTTACTAATAAATAAGCTGAGTAATACCTGTTGGCTTAATTAGCAACAGATAGAACTAAGTTTAGAATAATTTACCCTTTAAAGATAATAATTTTGAGCAAACGATCCAAAAGAATGATTTCTCTTCTGTCGAACATTGGAATCTTCTTGATCACTTCCGTTTGGAAGAATTTTGGTTTGATGTGGAAATTAGATTTCAGAGACTCTATAGGCCACTGACTAGTGTCACTATAAAATATAGTGCTGGAGAAAACAAGAATCTGTAGGTGACAGCTGCAAGCATAAATTAAACTTAAAAAGTATTCGCTTTAAAATATCCACAAAAGTAACATATTTGGGAAGATCGCTGAGATAGTGGAGATACACGATTAGGTTAATTAATACTTTTATATAAATATAATTTTTTTTTTTGGGGGGGGTATTCAAACATAAATATTGATCGGTGTAAATCACGTAATCGTGTATTGTTCTATGGGTTACTTGGGACAGAAAATGATTTGATGAAAGAAAGTACCTGTAAACTGCATTGTTTATTGTCGGAATTTAACAATTGATGTCATGGGGGTCGTAACAATTAGTTGGAGAGAGAGAATTGTGGATGAGCGGTAAAGTGCTAAACTTGAAAGGGGAAGATTCTCGGATCGAGTCCATCGGGTGGCTAATGGCTTTACACGTGACCTTTGATTGGCGTAAGTAGTAATGCGTGGTGATGGATAGTGATATGGGGTGATGGATGGTGACATGTGGGGATGGATTATTGGATTAAGGCTCTACAAATGGCAGCTAGAAACGGCATACTTCTCGGTGAGTTGACGGTGTTACTGGATTGTACAGACCACACGTAGGAGGGGGGAGGGCTGGATATAAACGAGCAGAGAAAACGGCATTCCGTGATTAAGCTAATCACTAAAATTAGAACCAAACCAATAAATATAGATACATAAATAGAGATATAGACACCGACAGATAGACGGACAGACAGAGTGAGAGATACTTAGATCACTTACGATGGCAACATCCTATATAAGAGTTTATCAGTTTTCTTCTTCTCCTCAATTAGTTGTTGTGTTCTCTCTTCTACGATACTCTCCAAGTTATAAGCATATTTCTCCATCATCTTCAGTACCTTATCCATTATGTTGATGCTTGTGAAACGAAATTTGGAGATAGTTAAGGGTACGATGTTTGAATAGGGACGACTTGGCCATGGTGTAATCCATATATATATATATATATATATATATGTGTGTGTGTGTGTGTGTGTGTGTGTGTGTGTTTGTTTGTGTATATTACTATTAACGATAGACGATTGATAAGGCTTACTTTAGTGGAAGGAAATCTGATAAAGAGACAGTAATGGCAACAACTGGCAAAATATATTCGTTTTTCTTACTTCCCCTTCGCCATTTTCTTCAAGATGGCTCGAATCTGGGCAAACATCGGCCTGGCTGCTGGGTCTTCAGCCCAGCATTTCCGGATCATGTCTAACATAGGTTTGCCGAGATCGGTAGTTTCCGGAAGTATGGGGCGAAAGGGGATACTCTCTCCGTTCCGGACACGATTGACGACGTCTGTTACCAAGGAGATGACAAACAAGTCAATAATTTGACACAATATGTATTCCGTATACCGTTAATTTTAAATGATTTGATACGTACTTTGATGAAATAAGTGTTTCCCCCCCCCACCCCGACATCCTCAGCATCAAATTGTACTTATTACACCATATGCAGATTAGTGTTGGTATGCTTACAATAGTCAATACCATTCACCAATAATATTAAAACGATTTAGTATTTATAAAGGGTCTTGCTACGCCGTAATCCGAACTGTTTCCAGCATATGCTGAAAGGAAGTTCTTAGATTATTATGTTCGTTTGTTTATTTAATTGATTCTCCCCTTCGGCAAGTGTACCGATACTAAATCGTGACAACGATGAAACTTTTCGATTAGAAATGGTAATCTCTTTAATATATATATATATATATATATATATATATATATGTGTGTGTGTGTGTGTGTGTGTGTGTGTGTGTGTGTGTGTATGTGTGTGTGTGTGTATGTGTGTGTGTCTGTGTGTGTGTCCTCGTTGGTTTGAAGATATCCAGCCATACATAGTTGTGTTTTTATTGTGTTATATCAGCAACTTCTTGTACAGCATCCGCGCAACAAAAACGCAATAATAAAAACACCAACTTCATGTAATTATACGTCTTTGACGTGTATCAAAACATCGATGTTACTCTCTAATTCGATCATAATTATTTACAATAATCAGCAATCATTTTGTGGCGCACTCTTCTTACAAATAAAGCTTAGCGACGAATAGATAAAAGCAATTAGTAAAGAGTTTACTTCATTACTTTCAGCTACTTGGACAAATTAGCCAACTGGAGTAATGTCGTAGTTTTTCCGACACCCCCCCCCCTCCCTGACTACCAAGTGTCATAATATCTTACCTCGTGGAGTCATCGTGTCAAAGGAATAGGGATCACCTCTCATTATGATTTCGTACGCTATAATGGCAAAACTATAAACGTCACCCTTGGGTGTACCTTTGGGTGGCGGGAAGTTCTCGCGAAGTAACTCTGGGGGGGTCCATAGCTTCCCTACGGAAACAAAAGTGTGAACATCACACACACACACACACACACACACGCACTCACTCTTCTGTATACTCTTCTGTCACAATTTCTGTATAATGGTCGCCCCCCCCCCCCGTCTTATCCATGATTTAGGTTAGGTATAAATGTCATAAGAAAGCAACTTACTTTTGTATTGTTCATTTTCACTTTCTTGTACATCTTGACCAGATAAAAAGCTAGATAAGCCATAGTCAGTTACCTGTAGGTAATAAACTGTACTATATTTGTGTTGCTGTAACATTTCAGTGGTATTGAAGTTATAATAATAATAATAATAAATATTATTATTATTATTATTATTATTATTATTATTGCTAATAATTTGTATACTATTACGGCTCCAAACATTAGCGATTTCTGATTTACTGTGATTTGTCCGTTTGGAAAATTTTTTTTAAAATATTTACCTTAGAGAAATTAAAACCTAACGGAAATACGTAAAGCGTATTAATAAAAACATAATATATAACAAAACAGATTTTCCTCCAAATGAGGGTGAGTCAGGGGGGGGTCATTTCGTCTAGATGCTGGTCGTACTCGAAACGTTTGCCACTCCCGAGAGAAACATCCCACAAGTAAGAAACAGATTCGAACCCACAACTTAGATGTTTGTGTCAAAGTACTCTAGAAACTGTACCATTTGCACCTCCTTTCTCCCAGCAGAGTTATTTAATTTAAATTTTAAAAACTTTAAAAACTTTAATACTATTATTATTATTATTATTATTATTATTGTATGAATTTTGATAGGTTTTAAAAATATTATTCATTGTTTATATTTATATTGACTATTTGTAAGTATATAATTTATCATATAGCTAGTAGAAAATGAGTTATAAATAATATTTAATTTTAAATCGTTACTTATTCGCGGAAACGTTTAGAAATTGAATTACAGTTAGATTTCAACATCAGTTAGTCTAACTAAGACGTCTCTGATAAAATTACGACTGGATCAATATTCTCCGACCAACACACCCGAACAGGTAGAGAGGGATTAAAACTAGGATAGCAACGTCATGGGAGATCCCGAGTGAAGTCGCATTACTTCGATGTGGTCAACTTATCCTAAATAATCTGGCACTCAAAGTCACCTATTTCCTATGTAGTTGTGGGGTCAACGAGTTAAATTTAAGCACTCGGGAATTGACCGAGATAGAGGTATTCAAGGGAATGAATTAGGATTAGTCTGTATTTGACCGTTTAATCAATAATTATCGGTTTTGATAGATAGAAATAAAGTGGCGAGTAAAGCAGGATGTCTGACAACACGGAAGAAATGTTGTCTATTGTACAACACGGTATTATGATGGTTGTTACGGTGTCCCAGACATTTAGTTGGTCAACTCTAAACTCTGGAATAAACAAGAAATTAACAACAACAACAACAAAAACGGGACGCCATTTTTATTATTCAAGATAACTCAAATGCCAGATAACATCGTGTTTGTGTTTGTGTCCGTTTGTGTGTGTGTGTTTTTCGTTGGTGTGCGTGCGTGCACTTTTTAAAATAAATAAAATAAATTGTTTACACTCTTTGAAGTTAAGCAATCTAACATGAAAGATATAATAAGTGAATGGAAACAACGATACGAGAACATAAAGAAATTAATTTACAAAACTTTTTGGGGGAGGGGAGCAGTTGAACACATCATTTCCGTAATTGAGACAGATAGAGTATTATTATTATTATTATTATTATTATTATCATCATCATCATCATCATCAGCATGAGCATCAGCATCATCATAATCATCATCATCTTCACCATCAAAATCGTTAAACTGTGCTAATAGAACAATATTCATTTGTCATCGATATATCCACACTTACCTTTACAGACCAGCGACAGTCGATTAAACAGTTGGAATCCTTCAGGTTTCCGTGGGATCCGATAACAGCTGAGTGTAAATACTGCATTCCAGAAGCTATATCGACCATGAACGATACCTTAAATGTCGAATCCAGCTTATAGTCGTCATTTTCCAGAACATCCTATAATATAAAATATAAATTTTAATAACAAAATTAAATAAAACGGATATAATATTTTAATCTAGAGTTGATTGCTGGACGAATTACTATAAATGTTCACTTGGTTTGTGAGGTTATTATTTTTAATAGAAGATGCTATGGAATATCAACCAAAAACGAATATATCATAGTGACTATAAATCCTATCGAAAATATACACGTGGTGGTAATATATATATATATATATATATATATATTCTTTCAATTTTTAATCTTGAGGTACTTGGCTCTCCACCATACGAGTTTTAAACATAATCGTTCAGCTTTACGCATTTTAATGAATCTAAACAAAAGTTTTAAATTAACAAAAACGTATCTCGACAGTGTATAACTATAGATAAGACAGTATATACTATATAAATAACAATATAATATAAATAACAATTTTTAATAGACTTACCAGCAGACTGCCTTTAGAGCAGTACTGCCATAAGATACAGATATTTGGTGGCTCAATACACGCGCCAACAAAAACATTCAGATTTTCGTGTAGAATGTCCTTCATCTGAAACACAAAATAGGGTGACCTGAAACAGGCTATTTCTCAATTACTTCCTGACCAATTTTAATATCACAGCAGAAATGTAAAGATTAGCAACTGGTCTACTGATATGAGATTCGCAATCTTAAGAAACCTATCCCCGTGCTATATCATAGCGCAATGCAACCCTCCCCCGGGATGAAAAGGGATCATATTATATACGTGTATGATATGCAAATACTACAATAGCCACGAAGTGTAATACTCAACCCCCACCCCCATATTTAGAACCTAATTGTGTGTGGGGGTGGGGGTACGCGTGCATGTGTATGTGTCTGTCCGTCCGTCCGAGCACAAGTTTTCTCACGTATCCACCTCTGGCAATTCGCCCTCATTTTCCCCTACGCACCTCACTAAACTCTATCAGGACAGCTCTGTTGACCTGCATGTGTTCCTTTTTGATCCTTTTCAGAGCGACGACAACACCTTTATAGAGAGCTATATCAGCAAACACCTGTGCGCCGCTAGTTATAGTAGCTTGACTACGTGACTGAGATGATTTACTGATGTCGACTACCTCTGTAGCCGCTAATCCAGGTAAGAGGATGTTACTCTCACTGGAAGCCTTACTGTGTCCAGACAGGTTGTTGCTTATTAACGTCGGCTGGATGGGAGATAAATAAAAATGTTTGTTATCTGGTTACCATCAGTTCATTTATGCGTGCGTGCAGGTGTGTGTGTGTCTGTATATCTGTCTGTATATCTGTCTGTCTGTTTGTTTGTCTGTCTGTCCACTTACGGTACTTCCTCCAAGAATAGCCCCCGCTGTACGGACGCTTTCTATGTCCTCCCATTCGACCTTCCACGTCTGCAGCAATAGCTCAGCCTCATAACGTCCTCGCCTGAAAAGTAAAAGAAAATCGACGGCTTAAAATGGACAAATCCTAGACATACACGTTGACGTTATGACTTTTGTTTCTACAGGTTAAAAGATGGGCTATATCTAGCAGAATAGTACTCACTTGTATAGGTAGACACCAAGACCACTACCAGCACTCACCGCTAACAGGCTGACTACGACAGCAAGAGTTATTATCCAACTTGCCACTGATTACAAAGAAAAAATGTATATATATATATATATATATATATATATATGCAACAAATGTTTCTTTTATTAATAATGCTTTTAAACAGTGGCTGTTCTTAAGACAGTAGCACACTGATGTGACAATTGATTTATTATTGATGGGTAATGAAAGATGCATTAATCAGTAATGGTGTTTCTTTGGGGATTTAACACAACGTGGTGAAACCTAATAGATAATATTTGCTGATCATAATATAATTTTAGAAGTATTTGAGTCATCCATACCCGAATATTAGCAATATAATATTATAAATTCTTCAGGCAAGAGGGAAATTTAACTCTTATCAGATTAAATGATATATATATATATATATATATATATATATATATATATATATATATCATTGGCATATAAGTAATATTTCACGCCATATCTTTGTAAGATGATCCCAAGATCCCATGAACAGACACTGTCTGAGGTCGTTGTTCCAAATAAGATTAAAACCAAATCAAGTACATTACCTGATGGACCAAACACGTCTCTCAAACTAGAGTAAAGTATATCATGGTCAACTTTATCAAATGCAGCTGACAGGTCCAGAAGGACAAACAATACTGGTTTCCTTGATAAATTGACATCATAATATAATTATTTACCCAAATCACAGGTGTTTCGGTTCTGTGACGAAATTTATATGCAGACTAAGGTTATTGTTGAATAAATATTAGTTAATAAATAACAGTTAACTTTTCTATAATATTAAATAAAAATGTTAAATCTTAAAAAGATTTTAAACTGTAATTGTTTAGAACAGCCCATTCTTTTTTATTAATGGTCTTACAAATACAGGTTTATGGATCTTTGGAGAGTACCCAGGCATAATGAGTATTTATTTATATAACACGTACTATCAAAACATGATTTTATCCAATTACCTGAGAAATTAAGATGACATAGGTGTTTCGTGCTATAAAATTGCATTATCAGGGACTGGTGAGACTGGTGAGACAATACACATGTCTCAACAAGAAAAGTCGCCACTCTGGATTCAGTCCCCTGAAGAAACGTCCAGAGTTTGAATTCACGGTTCGAGATTCTCTGTGCCTGTGCCTTATTATACACAGCTAAAACACACACACGCACGCACGCACGCACGCACGCACAAACACACACGCATATATATATATATATATATATATATATATATAGTATTTGTGTAACACCGTATATGTCTGTGTGTTCGTCGCTGTGCGCATGCGCGAGAGTGACTTCATACCGTTTTCCGTTTCACATAATTCATTCCTGAAGCCACATAAAGGTGTATCAGGTGGAGCGAACTCGTGTCCAATCTTACCGTTCGGCCATCTGGGTGGACTGATATCCTTTCGAAAAATCTGAAGATAGGATGAAAATTTTCTGAACGGAGTAAATTTTGGCGAGTAGAAATGCTCTACATCAACTGGCATTCAAGAACTATAATAATTAAGTGAACCCGCAATAGAGTCCAGAAGACGACAATAGACGACGAGGCTACTGTGGTAGGTACTGTGTGCTTCAAGCTGCCTAGAAATTAACGCCATATCAAGTCTAGCCTATGGTGGCGTCTCTAAATCTAAGTGCCGATTAACTATTTCACGCATTGACCTAAATATAAAACAAGACCGAGCAGTCAATAGCGTTTGAATTGGCCGCCATGACCAAACAGCTCTGACTTCCGGCAAGGGAAAAAGCAGCGCTGAAGCGGCTGCGCCTCGAGTTTTGAACCTACGAATACGGACATTTATTGTAACGTGTGCATTATAATTTTGTGTGTGCAGACAATCTGTTTTATTCCTCTCCTATTATATGCCATGAAATATGTAAAAGTCGTTTTATTCAAGTCCGTAGATCTAGTTTAATTGGGATCAAACGCCAGAGATAGGCCGGGTATTTTAAATGTGTTCCTTATACTTACCGATGAAAAGACATCCCGTTTGTATTACTTCCATGCACACGGCTTATGCAACCAGCGATACAACAATAATTCACCACGTTTATAAACCTGATTTTTCCAGTCTGCGTTCCTATTTCCTCGACCGGAAGTTGGGACCTGTTTGCCATCAAATCGGCGGCCGTGTTCGGTCTAGTTTTCTTTTAGGTCAATGATTTCACGAAACGAACCACAATCAAGCCACTGGCGTGCATATATAAGATGGTACGATCCGTGATCTGGTCATCCCAATTCATAAAACAAATAAAGCGAAGTAGATACTTTATATATATATATATATTTAACGTTATGGACATTGTGTCACTATAGCGAGTGCTCTTTATTATTGTCAGTGCCATTCTTCGGCACGAAATAGCGCAGCATAATTTGTACTAGCAACATATCGTGTCCCAATTTGGCTGACATCGTGGACTGCCCAACAAACACATTTCTTTAAGAGAGGTTTGTACGATTTGTTCTAAGGAAGTTGAATTGAATATTGTGAATTGTTCAGCATTTATACCGAACTGTTCAGTATTTATACCGAATTGTTCAGTATTTATACCGGATTGTTCAGTATTTATACCGAATTGTTCAGTGTTTATAACTAGGCGTACAGGTGTTAGATATAGAAATATACACTCAAATAACTGCGCTAGTAAAGAAAAATAAAACGTATGTGTGTGTGTTTTTGTAGACATTTTTTCACTATGTTTTCAAATGATAATATATACACTAATAAGGTCCCATTGGATAGTGTGATTGTTAAGTCAAAGCATTCATATAAGCCGGGAACTGATTATATCAGTGTGTGTGCGTGTGTGTGTGTGTGTGTGTGTGTGTGTGTGTGTGTGTGTGTGTGTGTGTGTGTGTGTGTGTCATTTCACTTTATTTCCGTATCCCTCGACTTAGATAAGTTTGATATGACAACAGGCTTATACATAATACTTCCATAGGTCATTATGACACCTAACGGCTGCAGTTTAGTTACCTAGAGCTCAATATTCGCTTTCGGTGTCGTTGTCTTAAAACAAAGATGATCATTAATCTAGCAGCTTGTTACAGAAGCCATTAGGAGACAGAGGGTAGATGGATGTAAGTTATAAAGCACAGGATAGATAACCATTAATTCCTACCAGTAAACCTTCACTGTCTGCCTGCCGATGGAAAATAAACATATAATATTTGGCATAATTATTGGTCGAGTATGGGGGTAGCATGGGGGAGCGGGGGAGGAGGTGGGGGGGGGGGGCTTATTTAGTGGATCATCAACTTATATTATGCTCCCAAAACAAGGATCATATATTTTATGTAAATTCACGAACTGTCAGATAACACTGTTACTGTATAAGTACAATAGATTGTGTGGAAAACACAGACACAGAAAGAAAATGTTGCTGATGTTATTATTATTATTATTATTACTACTACTACTGTTACTACTACTTGATATCCCAAATTATAACAGACATGAAACTCCTCATCTTCTGTAAGCGCCTAAATTAGTCAGATTAAACCCACTTAATTTAGATTATGACAGTAATGATAATAACTATATTTTAAACACGTTACCGGTTACCTATCCCAGCTCCGTGATGATCATTATAACAACAACAACAATAAAATACTCTTTATTTAATATAGATGCCGATTATAGACAATATCTCCATCACGTCCATCATGCTCACCTTGGTAGCTCCATCCCCGTTTAAGATTTCAGCGATCTTTATAAACGTCCCATTAGGAGCCATGTCTGTTATCCAGTAATCTGGATCTCGGTCACCATTCTCGTCCAAGACCACAATTCCACTGACACCTGATAATTAGAGATGTTTGTTATAAGTAAGGCCGTTCTTAATTATGTTATGAAGTAATATTTTGCTTACCGAACATAATTGTTTCTCCCTGTTCCTCAATTAATGTTAATATTTAGACGCCTGTGTATATATATATATATATATATATATATGCGTGCGTGCGTGCGTGCGCGCCTGCGTGCGCGTGTGTATGTGTATGTGTGTGTGAAGTATTTATTAGATGAATGTCTTTGATATAATGTCCGTACTGCCGAGATTCTCCTCTAATATTGCATCAATCTAACTCCATGTACTTTTATAACTGTATGATGCTCGGTAACATTGAAATGGATAGGACGTATATAGAGTGATATTTAAAAACAGTTTATGAAAGAACTCATAACATATTTGACTTTGGTCGTTGTAGTAAATGATAATATGTGTGGGTGCTTACATCCGCCCGTAACTCCATTATATCGTCCATCCTTCTGTGTGTCTATCTCTTTGTGTTTATTTATGTGGATAATGTGATTCTCTCTCTCTCTCTCTCTCTCTCTCTCTCTCTCTCTCTCTCTCTCTCTCTCTGTGTGTGTGTGTGTGTGTGTGTGTGTGTGTATGCGCTGTGCTGTACCTATAAAAGACCTGCCTCGCATCTGTTCGGCTACTATATTGCCAGCGCGTACGTCTCCGCCGATGTTCATGGTTTGGTTTAAAGCTGTGGCGTAGAGGATAACAGCGTCGTGAAGAAACGGCGAATACTTGTCGCCATAAACGTAATTGGACATCTGAAAAATGGAGCTGGATATTCAGCCAACATAAAATACAGACACAGACAACGTTCAGCGGCAGACACACGGGACGATTGTGAAACGCGGCTGAACATTTATAGGCGGAATCAGATTAAATGTCAAATAGCAAAACCCGTGTTCGGGGATGCCATTACGGTAGGAGAATTTTAACATACGACCGAACCTCCCGTGTCAGAAACTTTACATATCACACTTTATTTGTACATCGCGACGTCACTTTTATTTGTTCCACACTGTTTGAAAAGAACGGCCCATTGTCTATGCTAAGGTATACGATTACATACGGTTCTGGCACATAACGCTGGTCACACAATCGCCGGTCACATAATGGTATTGGTGTAAGTAAATAACTGCTGAATGTGTACCTTGATGAAGCCGGACGTTTTCCCTTGTGACATGGCTTCCATCTGCGGTCAGTTCGTAAAAGATGTATGGAAGCATATAAAGTAGATATGATGAATCAGTCGTTTATCATGGCACAAACAGGTAATAGGTGTACTGATGGTTGGTTGGTACCGGTTGGGATACTAATGAGGTACGGTGTACATTTGGTATCTGGGACCAAAACGACAGTACGGGTCCATATGGATAGGATATGTTGAGGCGGGGGTGGGGGGAACGGGGGGGGGGGGTGGAACAATATCAATTTGGTGCAAACGGGATAGGAAGCGAACAGTTTGTCACACGACACTATGCAGGCAAATTTATGTTAAGAAGTTTTGTTAAATCGCCAAAGTTCACTCATCCACTAGTCCTGTCACTCATCAATTTGCGAATCAACTTATGACAGCTCTATCCGGTTTAACGCTCGTTCTGTTTGGCACCTGTTCTGTTTCAGAGATTCTCTATTTGATACCTATTCCCTGTTCGGCGGTTTCAGTTGGTCGCACTCATTTAAGACACGCCTCCGCTGTACACCCCAAAGCAGTTGTCGATATTCATTATCTTCGCTTAAACCCCATTCGATCATGCTATCTCAGCCACTTACCTGATTCGAGAAACAGTCACACCTCATTGTAATAGGTAACGGTGTGCTTACCTTACCGATCAGTAATACTTTCCCAGTTAAAAATCGTAGTTTGTTACCTTAAATATTTTGGATTGATTACTAGGTAAGGTCGGGTCAGGATTGGTATCAATTGAACAGAAGAACATTTTCAACGTATACACGAAATTGTTGTTTTGTACACATAAATATAACACAAATATAAAATGGAGGAAAAACAAAAGTTACCATTATAATAGGTATATGAAGATTTAAAAAATATCTTTATAAATACAACTATGAATATATAAGATTTATGAATATTCGATAAGAGTACGGAATTTCGAATATTCATGTATAATTTAGTAAATAATGCACGCGTTCTTTCATTAGGAAACATAAAATATAACGCCTAAATGAGCAAATATACTTATTATATTTTAAATAGACATATAATTATAATGTTTATTGCTTCCTACTTTCTTAGTCGTGCAATATTTAAACAATAAACCCGATTAAGGTTACTCTAATAATAAAATTTATTTGAAAGACTCCATCCAGGGACGTCCCTATCCTGATATCCCAATATGAAGGGAAGTAATCTATAAGTTATTTAACCTGGCAGGCTTCATGAAGATTGAGTGGTTTCCATGGAAACAAAACCTACTAATTCTAAATATTCAAAGTGAACTCATTATTAGCAGCTCAACTACATAAACGATACATTAGTATTTCGTTAGTATTTTTCTGTTTTTTTTAATGTACAATATACCCTACATTGCTTGGTACTATTCCTAATTCGTCCTTGAATGAGTATCGTTGTCATTCATGGTATGAATCAGTTCTCGACTACGGACTGTGGAGGGGAGCGGGGCGTGGGTTGGGTCTTGTCATTATTTACGGGAAACTCTTAACGAGGCAGTTTCTTCTTTTCTACTTCTATCGTCGATGAACACAGCAAGCTCTCAGTCAGACTACAGTTATTATTCGTTATTCCAGGACCAGTACAGATGTCCTTACCAGGATCACCAGTCTCGTATCGACAAGTCTTCTAAATAGTGGCGGAGACTTGTATTTTAACCAATCAACTCCAAGGATATTTATTGATCTCGTTCAATCATTCTTGTATACAGCTCTCTCTCTCTCTCTCTCTCTCTATATATATATATATATATATATATATATATATATATATATATATCAACACACACACATACGCGCGCAAACACACACACACGCACACACACACACACACACATATATATATATATATATATATATTATATCTCTCTCTCCTCTCAATAAATATATTTATATATATATATATATATATATATATATATATATATATATATATATATATATATATATATATATATATATATATGGATGTGTACGAGGACTTTCCAGCCTCGGTCAAGTGTAGGGGCACCAGTCTCTCGACATCACTTAATTAGCTCCTCCTACATAACGCTGTTTAATTCTTCTGCCACGCGTTCAGATATCTGATAGTCAACATATCGTGTAGGTTATCTTCTGGTGTTACACAACATTTAGAGATATATCAAAGGGTCATTCTGGAGACATGGAAATAAAGAATCAAACCACTGGATGGAGAGGTCCTATTGAATGGTACCACACCCATAATTGTACACTGAATCATCCCAGGTTTAATCATTTATCACCTGTATGGACCAGAGATCACACATTTATAGTTTGAACCAAGCACATGTCTGTATAGTTATTGAATATAGCCTCTTCTCAAAAAGACTAACATTAAATATATAATATTATATATCTATTTCCAAGTCTGTATGTTCTAATTTAGCATTTCCTTCGACGATATATTATATCTTCATGAATGTATTCGATGCCTATCGATACTTTTCAAATGAATTATAATACAAATGTGAATACCACATTATTATTTTAGCGAAAACGAATTCGGATCCTGTAAAGTTGCATCGAAATGTGTTAGAATACAAATACTCGATATAAATATCCCACGGCTGATATACATTGAGTTTATTTCGATGCACTGATTGGAACATGAAAGTATCTATTCGTTATTACAATCAGGGTTTTAATTATGCTTTTCCTTTCTAGTTGGGTTTCAGTTTACCAGGATCATTTGAAACTATCTATATGTTGGTGAGCATCATTTGAAACTATCTATATGTTGGTGAGCATCATGTGAAACTGTCTATATGTTGGTGAACGTCATTTGAAACTATCTATATGTTGGTGAGCATCACTTGTAACTGTCTATATGTTGGTAAACGTCATTTGAAACTATCTATATGTTGGTGAGCATCACTTGTAACTGTCTATATGTTGGTAAACGTCATTTGAAACTGTCTATATGTAGGCCAGTTAATGTATTGTCTTCATGTGTTTATTTAATAGTTGATCTAAAAATCTACATTTCATATCTAATTTGTGTTTGTTGGGAACCGAAATTATTCGAAATCTGAACAAACAAATGCATACATGTATTCTAAATCAAGCGTGGTGCTGTTTTCCCCGGTAATTTGTTTCTGGTTACTGTATCTCATAACCAAATAAATGCCATCGAGATTAAACGTCTATCTGTGCAATCCGAAATGTGTTCGAACTGATCCCATTATCTGCATGTCAAAATACTAGTATTACTAGGAAATTGATGCATAGATTGTCTATGGATCCGGTTAAGAAAAGAATGAGCTGAATAAAGCGATATGACCTCAGATCATTTTGTAAACATATATATATATATATATATATATATATATATATATATATATATATATATATATATATATATAATTGTATAATCAGGTAATATGTATATTACCTGAAGTCAAGTTGTCGCATTTACTTTAACTCTACACGCTAATGTGACATTAACAGAAATCAAGTCATTCGACTAGATATCTGAGTTACAAATAAGTACGAGTGTCGGTCGGTGAACCTATTCACTGTTTTCAGAAATTCTCGACCAATGGCGGTGTAACAGGATGAGTACTTCTCCTTAAACTAGTTAGTGACAATAAATCGATATTATTGTAAGCTACTTAACTCTGGCGTTATCTTGTAGCGTCTTCGGGATCGACCGGTGTCGCAATTAACGAACGATCCGGTTTGGAACGAAGCGTTCGGCACAGTTTATTAAACACCAATTACCGATTACAGACGATTACACTGTTCAGAAATAAACGCCATCTTTAGCAGTTGGCTAGCTTATAAAATTAAGGCAACGAGCTACAGAAGTATCGGGATTTTGCTATGCAGGATGTGACTATGGAAAGTACACGGAGTTTATTTTAATCTTTCGGCTGTAATGATGTAACACGGCAGCTTTTACTGACTGAGTGAGAAACCATTTCTTCATTTCCACACATCTACAGCGTTATTCCCGAAATATGTAAAATAATTTATTTGCACCGTAAGCTCTCTCGAGTCTCGTTCATAAATAATTTTTAAAAGCCAGATTTAGAAATGCATTGTTCAGGTGTCGTTCCATTACCTGTAAACACCGAACAAGTTAAGCTAGAACAGACACAGACTACTGGAACACATAGTTTTGAATAGATAAGAAAAACTAATTCAATCCCTACAAATATAGCTTGTTAGAGAGTTCAATTAAATATTTCCGGAAACACTATTGCAAATGCGTAGCTACTTTGCCTTTTAAGGTTCAGTTGTGAGACAACATATGGATGTGTACTCACCTGCCGCTAAATATTAGAAAATTCGGTTATCTGAAAATTCGGCATATAACTGTTTCTGATAAGTAACAAAGATAAGTACTTACGTCAATATGGTCAGATATAAACTTATCCCAAGGCGGTTCGCGCATACGCTTGGCAACATCCATTCTGAACTCATTTACAATTCTGTCAGTAAGACCAGCGAGCGACACCTAGTGAATAAGAGTCATTGTCACAGTCAGATATATAGTATGTTGGCACAAGCGAACAAGTGCACACAAACAGGCACACACAAACACACACACACACACAAGAGAGAGAGAGAGAGAGAGAGAGACACACACACACACACACACACACACACATATATATATATATATATATATATATACAATACACACACACACACAGAGAGAGAGAGAGAGAGAGATACCCCCCCCCCACACACACACACACACATGAGAACGAGATTTACATGGAAAACAGCTTCAAATGCCTCTTTAGCATCGATATTTCTTCCATCAGTGCCACCCCAAACAACATCTTCGTTGATACTTTCCTCGGGTAACATCTCTAGGGTGTAGAATACGTATTCTCCTGACGTCATCCCGTATCGAAGGGCATTTAACATCAGACGACGGCGTTGGTCCTTGGGCATGGCCACGATTACAACTGAAATGAATCAAATAACTAACTCAGTAATAGCGCGAAAGACACGGCTGTACTTCACAGCCTCTGTACGCGTGTGTGTACTCAAATTAAACCACGCTGCATGTTTGCATTTGTTCCATATAAATGTGTGTGTCTGTGTGTTTGTTGGTTTGTTTGCTAATCCTCCTATCCACCTGTCTGAGTGCCTGTTTGGTTATTTTAGTTTTATATATTTAGCTTCTGGATCATCTGGTTGCGGGATCGTCACAGAAGAAGATTGGGTTTATCATTTCCTAAATTTAGTCTGCACTTTATAATTAGACGGACATAAAACAACATTATAACATGAATTCAACTTCTTTTCCACATTGTTTTCCCCCTTTGCGGATCGACGCTAAAATATCAGGCGGAATCTAGGTGAAAGATATGTGATGGCTTCACTTGTTATATAATATGTTAGGTGTATTGGTTGTGGCAAACTTACAAATGAAATTCGACAAA
The DNA here is from genome assembly GCA_025642065.1 of Paralvinella palmiformis. NCBI lineage: Eukaryota > Metazoa > Annelida > Polychaeta > Terebellida > Alvinellidae > Paralvinella > Paralvinella palmiformis. The sequence goes on along the minus strand of JAODUP010000376.1, from coordinate 79,806 downwards.
CAAAAGTAGGCCCCATACTTCTACTGATAAGAGAGACGTCGTGGTACATTCTTTTATTTGTATTTGGTACATTGTTTAGATGAGTACTTGTATTTGGTAAAAGTGAAAGTATTTGGATTTGTGTTTAAGCTCATAGCTTATGTAATTGAAACCATTCTTTATGCGCTCGCAAACACACACACACACAGAGAGAGAGAGAGAGAGAGAGAGAGAGAGAGAGAGAGAGAGAGAGAGAGAGAGAGAGAGATAATTCGACAAACCAAATTAAAGAACACTTACTCCGTCCCTCTAACTTCACATTCTCGAGCACCCTTTTCAGGTAGGCATTAGTTGGAGACCGATCTACCTTGGCATAATAAGGTATGGTAACGTTATTATCTAAGAAGTGTAACGTTATCGCCCTGGCAGCATCAGCCCACAGGTAGTAGTTGGAAGCGACCAGAACGACTCTCTTCCAGCCGTACATCCGGAACACCTCCAACAAGAACTCGGCCATCTTGCTAAACGATCCCAGAGTCCGGCCAAGTGTCGTGTAGATGCTCTTGTCGTTGAAGACCGGATCCAGAGCTACCCAGGATATAATCGGTTTGTTCCAGAACGAAGCCAGCTGAGCGGCTGGATGGCAAGCTGTCGAAGAAATAGAACGTCGTATGGAATCTTCTAATAAACGAATCGGAGCCAAGTGTGTGTTTGACAAATCAGTGTAATTAAAATTGGGATAAAACACATATATTATTATATGAAAATCTATTTTCTTCACCACTTCTACTACTGTGATGTTAAACTTCTTATCATTTTAATGGCAGTTTACCGAAATAAATATGATGCTTTAGATTGTTTCAAATGCGGAAAATCTATAATTCACTTATATACAATCTGTTGGTGTTGTTGATAATTTGTTATAGAGTAGCCGCAGTAGCAGTAGTAGTAGAAGTGGGAGTAGTAGTAGTAAAAGTAGTAGTGGTAGTTGTTGTTGTTGTAGATCTTGTTGTTGTTGTTGTTGTTGCTGTTTAAGAGATAAAACTATTTTACTTATAAGGTCAAATACCTTTCTAAACGCATACGTTTTATTACCGAATTATTGTGTCTTCTGTAAAAATTTATATTTGAGTATAAAACTTATAAATGTGATTACTATTCAAAACTATTAAATATTTACTATTAAAAAATTAATCGATTCGTAAATCGTCTAAAGAATGCTTTGGATATAACCATAGTAATATATCGATCAGAAACACATTATAAGAAAATTATAAATATAGAAAATAATTTGTAATTTTTATTTATTTATTTCAAAACACAAGATGCTTTGATCAAAATGCCGACTAAGTTATGAACAATTGGTTTTGCAGTTTAGTGGTCATTTGATAAATCAGACAGACTATTCTACTTGGTTTAAAACGTGGACTGCAACAGTTTATATTTAGCTCATAATATGGACAGTTGCAGTTTGTATTTTGCTTATGGCAGTTTAGACTCAGCTTATAGCATGGACGATCGCAGTATGTACTTAACTTTTCACATAGACAATTGCGGCGTGTACTTAGCTTATCAAGAAGATGGGTAGAGTTTGTTCTTCCATCCATATAAATAAAAGCGAATATGTGTTTGTTTGTTTGTTCGCAAACAAATCTGACAAAAGTGTATTAAACGGCGGTGAATATGACATTGATTGGTACTAGGGGACTATGATGTCGGCGATGCTGGATGTTCAAGAGTTGGCAATGGAAAGAATTTATTCATCCTCACTCTCAACGGAAAGACCAAGAATGTCGTATCCCTTGCTACTTTATAATGATCTCAAATTGATTGCGATAGTTATATTTTATAGCTTTTATTGTTTATTTTAATAACTTATTTACTCATTAAATTCGTTTAAAAATAATAATATTCTAAACCCTTAGTTATGTGGGCCGAAGACCCAAACATCCCTTCGCAGGAGCGACCACTAAGGTTCGCGCGCAGTGCGGCTTTTAAGCTTCTAGTTTATAAAATGGACCGTTGCAGTCCGTAATTAGCTTCTAACATGAACTGTTGCTCATTGAACTTAGCCTAAAACTCATACACTTGCAGTTTGTACTCAACTTGTGTCATCGACTGTAGTTTAAATCACTACAGTACCTAGCTGATGTCGTGGGCGTAAAACTGAAGCAGCGATCTAACGTGGGCTTACCTTCAGAGCAAGGCGGTCCGATGAAGACGTCGACTTTATCTTCAATGAATAGTTTGATGGTACTAGCAGCTGCCGTCTTACTGTTACAGGCCGTGTCCCTTGTCACCACGCTGTGTGTGAGTGAGATGCGCATACAATAGACGAACAATAGGCGGACGCAGAGATAAAGATGGACAGACGATGCGGGTAATTGTCTAGCCAACAAACAGATGTTATCCGGATTATCGAACGTATTTATCAGCTGCCGATCAGGAAGTTCGGATCCGTTCTATTTGATCGAGAGGAAGCCGTTGTCGTGATTATCGGTAACAGGAACTGGCGCCGCGTTATATCGTTCTGACCAATGTATGGTTCGCCTTAACGCTATCTAAGACTGTACGCCGGGATGACGGGTTCAAATGGCGGACAGCGGTCCGCCATTTGAACCCGTCATCCCGGCTTTGCATATCTTTAAAATCGACGAATTCGTATAAACGGGATTTTGTATTATGGCTAAGATAAACCGGATGTCGGCCATGATTCATGAGATCTGCTTCATATCGGATAAAATTATGTTGAAAAGAGTCAGTAGTCGTAACCACCAACTAATTAGCCAACTAAACATCCCATTTTACAGATGCATATTATTTCTGTAAATTATATAAACAATCAAATAACGACGAAGTTTATGATAATGGTTATGATTGTTCCTAGCATTGTTGTTACTGGTGCTACTGACATTGCTGCTACTACTAGTAAGACTGCTGCTGCTGCTGCTGCTGCTACTACTACTACTACTACTACTATCATCATCATCATCATCATCAGTTTTTTTGTAATGCCTGCTGTTGCTGCCATGAAAATAATCTAACCGCAATATTACAATTTTATTTTAGGAATTCCTTTCCATAGCTGACAAACTCGGGTGATGGTCACGTAATAATTTGTTTTGTCAAATAGAAGATAAAAACGAAAATACCTGAATTTCATCCTCTTTCCCATCACTGGATGAGCGTGGATCTTCTCCATGGCAATCGACACGGCACTAGCGCTGGTCAGAGCACTAAAGTCTCCAAACGAATTCTCCCACGGAGCGAGCAGTCCGATCTTAAAGTGTTCTATTTCATCGTCGGGATCGTTGTACGCTAGTGAGACATTCTGACTGGCCGATATCCTAATTACGGAGAATGCTAGAGCCAGGACGGCTAGCGATCCGTGTAAACAGGACATCTCCGGAAGGCCACAGATAAACAACGGTTTTGGTGAATTTTGTTGACAATCCAGACATCTACCTACTAGCCATTTTCCGACGGATTGCGGCGATTGGTACAGATGTCTTGGGTCTAACTGACTCACAGCTACTGACGCTGGTGGTGGTGTTTATAATGGTGGTGGTTGATGGGTGGGGGGAGGGGGCTTTTCAGTCTCAATAATGAGTTATTATTGGAAGTGGCTCAAAGCCGATGATGTGTCATCTCATACAAACTGTGATATAAGGTTTGGATGGGGATGAGGTCAGTTATCGACGTGCGTCGACGTTGTGTGCTGGGGTGGGGGCGAGGTGAATACCTGGACTACATCTTACACTGAAGTAGGGGACTCACCTAGTAGTCAACACTGTAAATCGGCAAATGATCACGACGCATTAAGTTGTCGAATTTAATAATCTGGACAATATGGTAGTGTTTTAATTTGGTGACTTCTTAGTTCGATAAGATGTATGATTGTGTGTTATACTGTAAAACCGAAAATGTTGGCGTCGTATTAAATTGACGATTTTTTTGTCAATCGTCAAATTCGCCAAATTAATACGATCGTTAACATTTACCGTTCTACAGTACATAGAAATAATTGAAGGGGAGTAGGTGGGGGGTGGTTGATGGAAGAATGACAGATACCTAGACAAACAGATACACATGCGTAAACATTTACAGCATTGGACGAAACGCATTCACATCTATACATAAATACAGGTGCGCAGGGGGTATTCTACATTATAACCTAAGCTTAGAAGAAGTGGCCACTCATCGTTTATAGCATCACAGAGCAGCTGAGTTAAAGCTGTGTCATCAGGTGTCGCCAACTACGGTACTATGTTAGAATACGTCAACAAGGATAGATAATTGATGAGATTCCCTTTTATCCAACCAGCGGGGAACTTTACCTTTTTGTCACCATCATTCACAATTGGAAATGGATATATGGTCAGCTGGTAAAACTGGCATATGTCTCTGTAATGTACTTCCGCCATACATCTGTTAAGTATTAGGCGGATTGTTGAGATAGAATGGAGCTTTCTTATTAGAACACTTTCAGTATCATGTGGTGTCTAATCAGCGTTGTGTGGTACATACTGTTATTACATGTGTGTGTGGGCAGGGAGGGCGGTATGTGTGTGTGTGTGTGTGTGTGTGTTTCTCCATTAAACCCATTCCATTCCTATATGAACCAAATTTGTGTGTGTGTGTGTGTGTGTGTGTGTGTGTGTGTGTGTGTGTGTGTGTGTGTGTGTGTGTGTGTGTGTGTGTGTGTGTGTGTGTGTGTGTGTGTGTTTTAGCTGTGTATAATAAGGCACAGGCACAGAGAATCTCGAACCGTGAATTCAACTTTTCTTGCTGAGACATGTGTAATATCTGAAGAATTCAACCGAGGAGAGAGTTGACTTTCATGCTGAGACGTGTAGACGTGTAATGTTTCATCATGGCCAAAATTACAAGTTGATTTCCTCCAAAAGGAAATATCTAGTATGTGATTGTCCAAATCACATCAATGTGTCTAGTCAGCAAACCGGATGTTAGCTTTGATGTATCAATACAACAACGGAACATCTGACTATAGGGTTAAATGTAGATAATTTAAACAGGTTATTTGAATTTGTCTAAGAAGCTGCACTATTTTGAATAATAATAATAATAATAATAATAATAATGAACATTAAGAATTTCTAGGCGTATTATAGGTGTTTCCAGTGGACATGATGGCTTCTATGAAGATGTACGTTAATATTTGGTATTTTTATTCCAATTAACTATGTTATATTCCACAAACAGTCAGCAATTTCTTATGAGGCTATTATTTTAAGAAAACGAATATTCTGCAGATGTTTGTTAAGGTCACCTAAGATCTATTTGAATTTGAAAAAATATTAAGCAAGGTTCATCGCCTTCAGAAGACAGAGTCCCGCTGAAGTGACGGCTTCCCTGGATTGGTCCAAAGAACCGACTTCAAAACAGTAAACATGATATTTATATAGGATCATTTGATCCCGGTCTTAGAGATTGGAAGGCGGTAATATTATTTTAACAAGCTGAGGTCTACGGATTTTGCATGGATTCTGGAAAGTCGAAAAGAGAACCGGAATGGCAAGCACGAGTTGAGGCTTTCCGGATTTGTCTTCGGTCGTAGAGTTTTCCATGAATGATCCTAATGGACAGCTGATGCTTGAGAAGACGTGAGGCTGTATGTTCGGGTAACCGGTTCACTGGACTGTTCATTTAAATACGTTCACTCCTGCTGCAGATAGATTACATTGCCAGAAATGTGAATATTTACATATTTCAGTTAATTCAAGAATATTCCAAAATTAAATGACATACTTCACATTTCTGAGGAAGCGCTATATCTTTTTCCATCCCCACCTGCAGTAATTCATCTTTGGTTTGGACCGGTCCATTTCACTGAGGTGATGAAGTTTTATATCTATTTACCTAACACCGACACTTTAGTTCTGTGCCCCTTTATGATCCTTATACCTTAGCTCTCTGATGAGCTTCAAACAAAACGCAAATCACCTACAGTCGAGATACCTGAGAGTAGATCATTGATGATTGGTGTTTTACGGCCACTTTTGTGCACAAGGTAGGCTAAATGGGCTGAGAGACCTCCAAAGGTAAAGAGGCCAAGTCAACGAAGAAACAACCTTCAGATATGCCCATGCCGAGATTCGAACGCGGGTGGTAGTGATCTGTGGTTCAACACGCTACCGCTAGACCACCTAGGCATGAGAGTAGCATGTCTAGGTAAGCGGCAACCGGCCTCTGTGTGAATATCTAAGATACTCGATTAGCTCACAAGTTGTGTGTGTGTGAGTGAGAGAGAGAAAGAGAGTGTGTGTGTGTGTGTGTGTGTGTGTGTGTGTGTGTGTGTGTGTGTTTTGTGTGTGGAGAGAGAGAGAGAGAGAGAGTGCATGTGTGTGTGTGCGTGTGCGTGTGTCACAATGACACACATCTTTGTTGTCCTTGTTGGCGCCATAATGCCGTTAATGTGTCGTCGATGCTGTGGCCTTCTGTAGAGCTAATGGCTATATGTTGTCTACTGGAGGGCAACATAAACCGTCGATTAGTCGATTATAATAGTCGTAGTAGTACCAACAGTAAGACAAATACCAGATACCAACATAATAATAACTTAACCACGGATATGATGTATATATGACCTCCTCTACCTTGGTACAACTAGTTAACGGAACTGGCTTATGGATACTTCTGCCGACAAGGGTCACGATGTACCACGTGCGTAGAAAATAATGACAAGTCTGAATAAATGACAAACAGATAAACACCACCTCATCATATATCATTGATGTTTTTTTTACAGATAACTGTTATTTACGTTGATAAACAAATAAATAGGTGTTTGTTTAGGCTTAATAATCTTAATGATTTATTTCATTAATCCTATAAATACAAAATACATTTGTCAAAGGAGCCCAATTAGAAATGTCAATCAAAACGCTACTGGTTTATGTTAATAAAACTGGAGAAAAAATAGAATGTTTTCATATATGAAGTAAAATTCCCCTCTTCCTTCCTCTTATGCACCCCCCTTAGTGTGAGCGGGTATAATTAGACGTGATAACTAATGATAGCACGACAAAACAATTATATGATCTCTCAATTGACTATCGACTGATAATAAGATTTCGTTGTTTGGATGATTATTCAGTCAGTTAGATAGTTGGTTAGTCAGTCAGTCAGTTAGCAGTTAGTCATACGTTCATTTATTCAGTTAGTTAGTTAGTTAGTTAGTTAGTTAGTTAGTTAGTTAATCAGTCAGTCAGTCAGTCAGTTATTTAGTCAGTCACTTACTCACTCACTTAGTCAGTCATCCACTCAATCATTCGGTCACTCACTCACTCAGTCAGTCAGTTATTTAGTCAGTCAGTCAGTTAGTCATTCATTCATTAACTCGGTCAGTCTGTCTGTCTGTTATTTAGTTAGATAGTCAGTCAGTCAATAGTTGAGTCAGTTATTTAGTTATTTAGTTGGGTAATTAGTTAGTCAGTTAGTCAGTCAGTCAATCAGTCAATCAGTCTGTCTGTTATTTAGTAAGTCAGTTATTTAGTTAGTTAGTTGAGCAGTTATTTAGTCAGTCATTCAGTCAATCAATTAGTCATTCAGCCAATTAGTCAGTTACTCAGTTATTTAGTCAGTTAGTCAGTTATTTAGTCAGTTAGTCAGTTATTTAGTCAGTTAGTCAGTCAGTTAGTCAGTTCGTCAATCAGTCAAACAGTCAGTCAGTTATTTAGTCACTCAATTAGTCAGTTAGTTTGTTAATTACGGTCCCTTTGGCCTCATGGGTAGAGAGTGAGAGGATATTGTCATTCTGTGAGGGAGGTTTCTGTGCGGGAGATCGCTGGTTCGCGCCTCAGCCGTGGCACTATAGTAGGAGGAGTTCTTCGTCCAACCAGGCAACTGGCAAGGTTTTTTCCACCGAACATACCATATATTCTAAACTCTAAATTTAGTTAGAGTTAGTCTCCGGGTGGAAGCTATAAATTACAGACTATATTCCTCTCCCTCATTTGAGGTTGCCAGCCCCGTTAAAAACTGCCATTTCGGCCATTATTATTATTAGTTAGTTAGTTAGTCAGTCAGTTAGTATGCTTGTTTTAGGTACATTGTAGCCTAGATTTGTATTTCTTGGTCCGTCCAGAATACCTTGACGAGCTGGCATAGTCAAAGTGGCATTATATTAGTGCTGCAGTCAGCATCTTTTTTTGTTCCTAGATTGACATCCCTAGTCTGCCTATAGATAACTTGATTTGCTAATGATTTTATCCGCAATACAGTCTCCAGCAAGAGATTGGTCAAGTTCGACACCAAAGTATTTGACCTTCGTCCGACATGACAAGACATTGTCAGCAAATTGGACTTGGATAGAGTTGTTTTATGAAGATTCCTTTTGGTGAAAAGAGAATTGACTCTGTCTTTTCAAGGTGGATAGACAATTTATTATCAATCAGCCATTCCCTGATTGATTCTAGTTCATTGGAAAGTTCTTGTTGAATTTACTATAAGTGCAGTCATTCGTGTAATAGAGGATGAATATCATTTGATTTCTATATTGTCCTCTGTACCAACACATCAGATCCACTTTCCTGCAAGTTATCCTTCGTGATAACTCTTTTAATGCAATTTGTTATATAATGTCATGCAATAACAAATATGTAAACATCAATCTGTCTAAATATGCTTACCACGCTCTAGATGTTCATAGCATCAGTAAGTTGTAATTTGGATTTTGTATATTTATGCACCTATTACTTGTCAATATGCACAATTGTGCAAGTGCGTTGTACCATGGGCCACAGGCATCTTAATTACACAATAAAGCTTATCTATCTAAAATTCCTGATGATTTAAAATCTGCAAGAGTGACTCCCATTTATATATATATTTTAAACCCATTAAAACTGAAGCCGGCAACCATCGTCCAGTCTCAATTCTTAACACCGTTTCTAAATTATTTGAGAGCCTGGTCTACGATCAACTAGATCAATACCTCCAGGACCATAACCTCCTATATGAGTATTAGTCTCGATCCGTTTTGTCAACTGATACCTGTTTGGTACATCTTACCGATTATATATAGCAGGAACAAGGCCACGGTCTCTATGTAGGTATAGTTCTTCTCGACCTATAAAAGGCATTTGACTCTATTGATCATGGCATTCTAATCCAGAAACTAAAAGCTCTAGGACTAGAAATCAGTGACGTTACTTCTACCACAGACACAATTACTTGCGACGTTCCCCAAGGATCCATATTGGGTTATATGTTGTTTCTCATCTATATGAACGACATCCTATCCGCGGTCAAGTGCAAATTATTACTTTATGCCGATGACTGCACTTATAGTAAATTCAACAAGAACTTTCCAATGAACTAGAATCAATCAGGGAATGGCTGCAATACAACATAAAATATTTTATATGCAAACGCACTTTATTTTACATATGGTTTCTATTCTTATTAGGGGAATAGCCATTTTACTAAAATATTTCACACTACAGTGTATTTCAGAAAATGTTAAACAATAATGCTGAGATTATTTCTTACCTTATCCCATTGTGTCGCTGTAATCTGTAAAAAAATTGTCATCAATTCCAAACAACTGCATAAATAATAAATACTTTTTTCTATTAGTATAACACTGATTAAACAACAGAATCTTCTTACTTCAAATGTATTACCCATTTGAGGATTAACTGCTGCATTGGACACAACGATATCAAGTTGACCAAATGTCTTCACTGTCTGAAATAAACTAAATGTTCCTGTTTCCGGCTGCTCACTACTATATGTGCTCCTTCTTGAGCTAGCCATCGTGCTATGGCATAACCTATTCTATATTTAATTGTTGTGGTTTTAATGTGGTTTAATGTTTGTGCATATGAGTGTGTTTGTGTTAAAGAATGCCTATAATTTACTATCTCACCCATCAGTTGAGGCTGTCACTATAGCAACTTTTCCTACCAGTCTAGATATACAAGCTATTCCAGACATGATTTTAGCAATCTGAAGATATAACGTTTACACGTTAACACACTTCCCACAGAAAAAAGTGCTTATTTTATTTTACCTCTTACTTTATTGGTGATTATTTGTCTGGTGGGCATTTGTCTGTGCACCGTGAAATATATAATAGACATAACAAATTAGAAACAAATTAGAAATTAGAAGTATTTTCATCCATCTAGCACAAGAGCTAGAATGATAGTAAAACAAACTAGAAACAATATATTGTAAATTGCTAGTAGCACCTAAACATGTTTTAAAACTTTAAACGTTTTTGCTAACCAGCACCCCAAATGAATCAAAATTATTACTGATATAAATTGCAGACACGCCCCCCCCCCCTTAAAATACCAAGTATGTAAAAACCTGCTATACATTTTACACAGTAAAGTACATCTAACTACCATGTTATTTGTCTCTCAGCTGACCAATCTCTATATCAGAGTCTGGGTGATCACAAGTTGATGCAATCAATTATGATATTGAACTTTTACCCCAACAATAAAATAGCGGGTAAGAGAGCAACAAGGTTCACCTTATAGTTACTTGATTTCTCACTACGCTCTGTCACACTAATCTAGCTTATAAAGTCTATAACGGAATGAACACGGGGAACCATCGAAGTGAATTATCCCACCTTATTTTGTATTTCACATTATATAATTGGCGGTTTTGCTCTGGCAGACGATTTTTTTGTTGTTGTTCCAAGTCACATTGGAATTCTGGAAAATGAATTGATAGATAGCATATAAGGGTTAAATTATTATGCCTTTATTAGAACGTCCATACGCCCCTTTATAAGTTGACAATTATATATATATGATCAAAACGTGGCAGACAAACTTCCTTCCTGTAATCTTCTTTGACAAAGTTACATTTCACTACAGAAGTTCAGCAATAATTAGGCTATCATTCTTTTGTCATAATGTAAAACTTAGTCATTTTATTGGTTGATTGAGTTTGGTGGCAGAATCCTCATCACCAAATTATCGTTTACAATTTCTTAATTCATTCAGTTATATATATATATATATATATATATATATATATATATATATATATCGATCGTACAAACTGTGGGCTTTGGTCTTTTAGAATTTGCAATAAACCTGATCCCCGTTATGAATAAGGTGTACAATTTCTCCAGTCATCCAGGGGACAGTATTTTGTTTAATTCGAATCTACCAGAGGGGCGAATTGCTTTCAATTGTAGCCAAAACGTTATATTTAAAAATACTCCATGCCTCTTCCACTGTATTACATTCCAGCACCTATTACCAGTTCACCTCCTCCATTTTAACATTAAACATTTCCTTGGTATATGTTTTCAATGATCTTAATTTTACAGTCTCAGTTTGTCTACCGAGTGTTTATCTAATTTTTCGAGTACACTAAATCATTTGGTGATCACTTCCATTATAAGATATTACACCACTGTTACTGAATTTGTTTGGGTCTGATACCAATATGAGATGTAAGATTGTTGAAGTTAATTTAGTAGTTCTGGTTGGATTTTTGATTATCTGAGATAAATCAAACAGAGACATAAAATGTTTTAGAGATATTGTAAGTTTGTTGGTTTGTTTTGGAGTTAATTTGTTGATAATCTGTATTAAAATCACCCGGTAGTATACAGACTGAATCTGTATTCTCAAGTAAGCTAAATAAGTCCAGGGGTTTTGGTGGCCTATGACACACGCCAACCAATATTGGTTTAGTCTGAGGCAGATATAGTTCAACCCATATGGTTTCTAAATCACCACTAATGTAATTTATTACCTTGAAGACAATATGTCACTCCGTATATATACGCGTACACCCCCGCGGTTCCTATGGTGACGCAGAATCACGTAGTCGGTAATTTCGACTTTAGAGTCTGTGGCGGATTCATCTAGCCACATTTCAGTTATGCCAACAACAGCAACCTTAGTGTTGATAGTCAGTGTTCTCGGGTCGTCCAGATAGGCCAACGGGCTGCGAGTGTTGAGTTGTATGAAGGTCAGTCCTTTCACTCTGAAACGCTCAATAATCAATGGTTCGCTGGGAGCATCATACACTCTTCAATCCATGCATGTCCCCATACCCGGAAAGGCCAGAGTCCCCAGTGTGTTCAGAAAGGGTGTTGAACCCATTAAAGAATGAATTGGAGATGTTTGACAGCAGGCAACCACCACAGACAGCCCCATTCATCCTCATCCAATATCAGTACCAATAACAATGCGAAAGACTAGCATGTCACTGGTATGGGGGGATACATGAAGAAATAAATATTTTCAGCACATATTATTATTACTATTATTATTATTATCTGTCTGAAAATGTTCCTTCATGCAAAGTATACTCAGGTATTTAGAGTGACTGGTGCTCAGTCCGTGTCAGCAAGTAGTTATTTATTTCTGTGTAAAGATATGGTACTGTCCAAGTATATTTTAATTCCCACCCACCCATTCCCAAATATTTATCTAGAAACCTGTATATAAAGCATTTCGACACCTCACATGCTGACCTCATCTTTATTCTGGGTTCGAAAAACTGAATAAATCCTACCTATATGAACCATGTATCAATACACGTCCGACTGGTCTGGCGTCGAAGTTCTTCTGTAACCTAAGTGAAAATTCAAGCCCTATATATACCCCCAGCGTGTTAACAAACATTACAGTTTGTTCATAACAAAGAGAATGTACACTAAAAAAATAAAACGTATGTGTGCGTGTTTTTGTAGACATTTTGTCACTATGTTTTCAAATGATAATATATACACTAATAAGGTCCCATTGGATAGTGTGATTGTTAAGTCAAAGCATTCATATAAGCCGGGAACTGATTATATCAGTGTGTGTGTGTGTGTGTGTGTGTGTACACATAGGTGGTTCAACAAGTACACATACAGTGATATTTTCTGGGCATAAACAACCTATAAACCTATGAAATTTATTTTATTTCAGACAGTGAAGACATTTGGTCAACTTGATATCGTTGTGTCCAATGCAGCAGTTAATCTTCAAATGGGTAATATACTTGAAGTAAGAAGATTATGTTGTTTAATCACTGTAATAGCAAAATATTAAAGTATGTATTATTTATTATTTGTTTGAAATTGAAAAGTATTTTCTTTTTTACAGACTACAGAGAGACAGTGGGATAAGGCAAGAAATAATCTCAGCTATTATTATTACAACATTTATTTCCTTAGAATATTATTGTTATCATCAAATACATGTAATATGGTGAATTTTGTTTAATTTTACTTCAGATGTTAGATATAAATATTAAATCAGCATTCTTTCTTGTGGCAGAAGCCATTCCTCATCTAGAAAAAACAAGGTAACTTTCACATCCTGAAGTCAATGGAATTCTCATTGCGCAGTGAATCTGACTCATGTCTGTGTATGTGGGATTTGGTTCCCTTGGCAGAGGCCCCTCAGCTATATGGGACCATCACTGAGGCTAAACAACTCAATTCAGAACATGTATGTATTGTTTCGCACACAGACAGTTTATTAAAATAGCATTTAAGTGCTCAGGCTACAAATTTTATAAGCTGTAATTTCAATTTCTAAATTTACAGGTAGGCATCATTAGACGTTCAACCATCCACAAGACAGTGTCTTTCAGGAAACTACGCGCCATTGATGTGGACACCTTCAAGTGAGATATAACAGACTCCACTATACTGCATCCCTTCAATGGTTCTGTGGATGAACTAGCAAATGCCTACTTTACAGACCTGTCCTCCCAAATAATATCAACTCAGATAAAGATATGGCCCATTGTTTTTATAACTTCTTCTGTCAAAAAATATTAAATATACATAGTGGGTTCCAGTCCAGCACCTTATCACAGGGTACACCATTGGTAGAAGAGTCCTGCATATCCATGATGGATACATTTGAGCCTTTTACAGAGACTGATATCAGACAGTTGCTGAAAAAGTCATCTAATGCTTTCTGTGCAGTTGACCCTATCCCCACATGGCTTGTGAAAGATTGTCTGGATGTTCTGAAAAACCCCAATTACAAATATAGTTAATAAATCATTATCTCGGGGTTGTTTTCCCAAGATCCATGAAAGCTGCCCTTGTAAAACCATTAATAAAAAAACACACTCTGGACTGTAATATTCTAAACAATTACAGACCTGTTTCAAATCTTACATTTTTATCTAAAGTTATAGAAAAGGCAGTTGCTTTCCATCTAAGCAAATATTTAATCAATAAAAACCCTTTTAATGAATCACTACAGTCTGCCTATAAAAGTGGTCCAGCACTGAAACAGCCTTGGTTCGAGTAAAAAATGATATTATGATGTCAATTGATAAAGGGTTTAAGCCAGTAATACTTGTTCTTCTGGACCTGTCTGCTGCATTTGATACAGTTGACCATAATGTATTTTTATCTGGGTTTAAAAAGACATGTTTGGTCTGTCAGGTAGAGTACTTGAATGGTTTAGATCCTATCTGGAACAACGCTCCCAGAGAGTGTCTGTTCATTTTTTTATCTGACTTCAGGTTTTTTTTATCTGGTGTACCCAGGGTTCAGTTCTTGGTCCCTTTTGGTTTTCACAATGTATACCCGTCCTCTTGGGATCATTGCGAGCGATATGGGATTAAATATCACTTGTATGCTGATGACACACAGCTGTATATATCACTGGATCCCGACAATGAGTTAAATTTCTCCCTTCCTTGGAATTTTTAACATTGTATTGCCGATATCCGGCTATGGATGACTCAAAATCTTCTAAAACTAAATGATAATAAAACAAATATTTTTTATTTGGCATCCCCCATTGTGTTAAATCCCCAAAGACACCAGCATTACAGATGGGTACATCTTCGATTACCCCTAATGGGTCATAAAAAAGGGGGGTTTTTTTTGACCAATGTATTAACATGATGAAATGTCACATCAGTATGCCGAGCTGCCTACTACCATCTTAAGAACATCCACTGTTTGACACAAGAAGCACTTGTAACTGTAGTCCATGCCTTTGTTACATCTCGTATAGACTATTGTAACTCCCTGTTATATGGCATATCTGATTATAACATTAATCGCCTTCAGCGAATTCAGAATAGTGCAGCTCGCATTGTAACAAATACTAGAAAATATGATCATATCACCCCAATTCTTCAAAAACTACATTGGCTACCTGTTAGACAGCGTATCCATTTTAAGATTCTGTTAATAACTTATAAATCTATTAATGGTATGGCACCAGAATACCTGTGTGAACTGGTTTCCATTAGAAAGTCATCCTAAAAACTCAGGTCATCCAGTCAGATACTATTGCAGGTGCCAGTGTCTCAGCTCAAGTCATATGGTGATTGTGCATTTAGTGTTGCAGCCCCCAATTTGTGGAATAAGTTGCCGGCAAATATTAGAAATTCGTCGTCTCTTGGAAATTTTAAGTCTCTTCTAAAAACACACCTATTTAAGGTCGCTTTCACAGATAAATAATTATTATCTTTTAAATCATTACAGGGTTTTTAAAGACATTATTTGGGGTATTATTAAATTACATATTATTTGTACAGCGCCTTTGAATGGCTCCTGCTAGTAAGGGCGCTTTATTAAATATACATTATTATTATTATTACTATAATAGACCCCATTCACTCGTGGATGAACATGCTCCACTTTGCACAAAGAGAATTATATTAAGGCCTTCATGTCCATGGTACTCTAACCAACTGCACGAGGCAAAGCATCTACGATGGAAACTGGAACGTAAATGGCGTTGCTTAAAGTTAGCCATAGACCACCAAATTTATAGTGAACAGTGTGCAATTACAAACAAGTTTCTACAACAAATGCGTATTTCTTACTACTCAGAGAAGATTAAATCTTGTTGACATAATCAGAAAGGCATTTATAGAATATCAAAGCATTTGACGGGTAATACCAAGTGGTGTACCTGCTAAAGAACTAGCAAAGTGTTTTAGTGATTTATTCATCAAGAAGGTTGATAACATCAGAAGTGACCTTCAAACAAGGCAAATACAAATGTCTGCTAATGTACCTGAATTACCCACTACCATGTCCGTGGTACTAGCCGATTTTAAACCTGCCACACCAGAGGAAGTGCGAAGTGTCATACGCAAAGCTCCGGATAAGTCATGTGAACTTCGTCCGATTCCAACATGGCTCCTCAAGCAGTACCTGGACGAGCTGGTCCCCCTAATGACTGCAATAATTAATCGGTCCATGGAGACGAGCAGTGTGCCAATGTGCTACACATGTGCTCGGATAAGACCACTCCTGAAGAACTCTGGTCTAGACCCAGAGATATTGAAGAATTACAGGCCAGTGTCTGACATCATATCTTAGCGAACGTTTCCAAACTGTTTCTGTTGAAGGTGAATTGTCATTGCCAGTATTGATGGAGTACAGTGTTCCCATGGGCTGTTCTGGGTCCGAAAAATTACGTACTCTATACAAAGCCCCTTGGTGACGTCATAATACGTCATAGACTGCAGCACCACTTCTACGCGGATGATACACCGCTGTACCTCTCATTCAAACCAAAAGATGATGTCATCCAGGCTGAGGCAATGACACGCATTCAGAACTGCCTAATCGAAATCGAGGCATGGATGCACCAAACCATGCTGAAGCTAAATAATGAAAAAACAGAGGTCATGCTTTTTACATCAAAACATAATTCACAGTTCATGGACAAAATGTCTGTACAAGTAGGAAATGCTCGAATAACATCCACATTATGTGTGCGTAATCTAGGTGTCATGTTTAATTCCAACATGACAATGACACAACAAGTCGCCTCCATATGCAGATCGGGATATGCTCAACTGCGCAGTATTGGGCGTATCAGGCGTTACCTATCTAACGATGCTACTAAGTATTTGGTGCATGGGTTTGTAATGTCGAGACTGGACTATGTCATGCGCTCATCCATGGACTAACAGATACCATGATCAGTAAGCTGCAACGTGTACAGAACACGGCAGCTCGCATTGTGACTAGAACAGCTAGACATAATCATATCACACCTGTGTTAAAAAACTCCATTGCCTGCCAGTAAAATACTGATGCTCAGTTTAAACTTCTGTTCCACACGCATAAGGCATTGCACGATCGATCTCCTGTGTATTTGAGAGACATGTTACAGATGTATACACCAGGCAGGACTCTAAGATCCCAGAATACACAACTATTGGTAGTACCTACGATGCGGACCACAGCATATGGCAACAGGGACTTTCAAAAAACTTTTAAAATACATTATTTTCTAGTTCACTACAGCCATTGAACAAATCTAGTCATTCTTAATAATGTGTATATATAACATGTTTATATTCTATTTTTATCTTCTAGTTAATAGCAGTTCGATATATTGTTATATCAGTATATTATAACGATTTAATTTAGTTGATTAAGTTTAGTTTGTTTGTCTTTTTTTAATCATACTATTACGTCAAAAAAATTAATCACTGGTATATTGTAATATTTCATTTTACATTTAATATATATTATTCCATGTCATTTTAACATTTTACGTGTATATGTCTTGTACTATAAAGCACTTTTGAACATGATATAGTTTATGAAAAGAGTGCTATATAAATGTGGTATATAATAATAATAATAATAATAATAATAATAATAATAATAACAATAATAATATGTGGTCCAACGAGCTACCAATTAGACCGATTAAAAAAATAGAATTGAACTGTACAAAATTGTATCTATTAGTCTTGTATTTATTAATAATTATATAGCTAAATATACCTATATACAACATTATAATTAATGAATATTATTATGATATCAGTCAAAGATACTATATAGCGACTGACATCTATAATAGAAGTTGATATATGGTCTGGAACCCAATTTGTCTGCCAGATTTTGATAACATATATAATTGTCAACTTATAAATGTGCGTATGGACGTTCTAAAAAAGACATAATTATTTAATGCTAATGTCCAAAATTCCAATTGTGACTTCGAACCAAAAGAAAATAAATCCGTCTGCCAGAGCAAAGGTGCCGTTCCTTAATGAGTATTCTTAATTATCTCATAATCCCTGGAGGGGCGAATGTTTATTGACAAATTACAGTAATTAACTTAACAGCCAATCATATATTTTAGCGAAACTCCTTAAAAATATGTATAAATGTGAAATAAAATAAAGTTAGGGACTTTATATAAGCTAGAGTGGCGCAACGTAGTGACAAATCAAGGAACTAAGATGAACCTTGCCCATCTATTACCCGCTAGATGGCGCACAGATTATATTTGAGCAAAAGTTTGTTATGACATTTTGATTAATTTGCTAATTTTGAATGGTATTGAATTATGCTTATTAAAATTATTTAACTCGTGATAACCATATATACATATATATAACCGTTTATAGCTGAGTCTACTGATATAGACCAAGCCCAGCTGTGTATAAATTAGCCGTGTTACCAGTGCTAGTGTACGTTTAATCCAATCAGGTGACGGGTCTGACCAAATTCTGAAATTGCTCGGTATCTGAGTATGTCTTGATGGATAAAATAAAAGTTGTGGCGCTGGTCAGTGCCATAGCAAATCAATTTTTTTCAATATTAGCATTGGCATGAAACTGATCAATAACCCAGTATATCTGTCTGAATTATAATATTAAACTGGGTTAGATTACTTAGAAGTATAGAAAACAATCATATTATAATTAGTAATAATAATCAAATGTAATAGCCAATAGGATAGCTTTAAAATAATCTGTTGAGTTGTGTTGTGATGTAACTAGTTTATTAGTACTAATTAAGCTTATTAATTGTTAATTTTGATTTCTTGGTAACTATTTTGTAACCTAGCTTTCCAAAATCTAAATGTCTCAAAAGAAATGGAGATAACAAAGAATTAAATAGCTGATTGGTTGAAAACATTGAAATATCAGATATCGGGCAAGAAAAGGGATTTACTATAGAACTATTATAAATGCCTTGATATGCGGCAAGCATGAACTTCTCAAGTCGCAGCATCCCTGAATTAACAATACAAAAAAAATTCTTACTGTTAAATTTTGCTGAATGCTTATTAAAAGTACATAAACATCATAATTCTATATATTAAATTGTTGAAAATATAGACTGATTGAATGGTAGCCCATTTTTGCTTAGGCTTTTAGCATTGTGCTTACTGTGAGATATTTATATGTAGACTTTTTGTTAGTCATTCAGCTCTTAGCATTAGTTTCTTTTTAGCTGAAGCTGGTTGATCAGTTGAAAACATTCATACCATCAGTCCGCAAAAAAGATTTATCATATAATTATTCTAAACATCTAATTATTCATATAACAAGAAGCTCACAATTGATCTGTTAATACGGACTGTTAGCACTCTGCTAACAGTGAAGTATTGCCACCTATATCTCTTATTAAATTAATCATATTAAGCATTATATTCTTTTACCATAAGTACATGGAATATAGTAGTGAGTTTTTGGTTCTGTGTGTGTTATAATGTAGAAGAAATTCAAAATAAAAAGAAACTTACCAGAAATGACTTCCAGTTTGCAGCAAAACATCATGCTGAAGTAGAATAAAAAGTTATGTTAATGGACTTCAGAAAGCAATAATGTATGATTTATACATTTTAATTATCCTATATGTATCATACATTTAGGTGGCGATGGTCATACCATATGCAGGCATGTCATTATAAGCCAGCACCTGGCGAATTTCCCTGGCTACTTCCATTACAGTGCCGGCTACTCTGGGTCCAGCAAAATTACTCCTCCTTGGTTTAAGCTCGGCCTGAGGCCTCGCTAAATGTGTTCTCCTACCACTCTAGTTCAGTCTCCTCCTACTCTAAAACTAAATGAACAGCCTGCATATGTATGCATCACATTGTATAATCCATATTGTTTCTCAAATATTCAAACAAATCCAAATGTGAGATAATGTATTTAAATAGAATATTACTGATTTTATGTGCCTGTGTTTATGGGACTTTTAAAGTCATATTTGGTTGTGACATTTCTAGTAAGCATCTTATAGTGTTTATTTACATCTTAAGCCTGCCTAGGAGTAATCTTGTCATTTATGCAACCAGTATGTACAGGTTCATAGTTGAAACTAGACAATTGGTTGGTCTGATTATCATGGTTAATCTTTGTGTGTGATTATTGCATTTTAAAACTGATTATCTTTCAATGTAATTGCAGTCATAATTGATTACATTAAATATTAAATGTAGTCATGACCATAATCATCATATTGTAATCATATAATAATTGATCACCCTGTCCTGTAATCACCAAGACTCTGGTATAAAGACTGGTCAGCTAAGAGGTAAATAAAACAATAACACATATAACAGGTTTTTGTATATTTTATAATTTTATACTGCATTATAATAATCCTTGTTAACAGTTATGTTAATAAGTAGACCTGATGTAGACAGACTTGCCATATTATACTACTTTAACAAGGTTATGGAGATGCTGAAGATATAATTTGTATATTTTTAAAAATTACTATGAGATAGACTATCTCGGGGAAAAATTGATTTTGGATCAGTTTTGATTTGCAATCTCATTTGCATAATTAGTCCAAAGACTGAAAATCTTCCTCACAAAGCAGTGGAGTTTCTTGTCTGACAAGTACAAAACAAGATATCAGTGGAATCGTGTGCACTTATTGATGTACCAAAAGGATAAGCTTGTAAAACAGGAAAACTGCTTTGAATACACAATACATCCTTCTATGTTACTATTTATTCAGACACTATGTTTGTAAAGAGAATGAGAGTCTATATTCAAAACATAACTTTGCAACCGAATCCATTGATTATAATCTATCAGATCCACAAGAGCTCTCATTTTGTTGTTCTCTGTTAATTCGGTGTTTGCTGCCAGAATATACTGTGCCAGTAAGAGGGTCAAGGCAAACACATTTATAACTCTGTTTGTATGCTCATTATACAAATAAGCTGGCCATCTTTCAAGAATTAGAGGAGTCTGATATTGCTTGGGGCTGTGTGTGTGTGTGTGTGTGCATGTGTGTGTTGCAACAACAATAATAAAATCTTTCTAAAAATGTATACCAGTATATAAACAATATAATGAAAACATATTGAAGAAACTCAATTGTATTATAATTTATTTAATCAATTATATGATTGACATCGATTAAAGTGCACATGAACTTAGTTAACTGGTAACTATGAATCACTAATTGGTTTAAGTCAATTTGGGTTCTGTACCAAACACCCCCCATTTAATTTGTCTCTAACCTGTCTTTAAGGTCAGGCTCAGTTGTATAATGATAAGGGTTGAGCTGTTTGCTTGTAGGCCTCATCTATAATTAATTTTGACCTATAGATGTCATACATAAGAAGCCTCAAATACAAGATTTTGTTTTTACAGCAGATTTATCTGTCTGTATCTGGTTTTATGTTGCTATGTTAATGCTTTATTTTCTATAATGTATTGCACATCAATGTTGTCTCTCTTTTTGACGGTGAACATAAAATAAAGTACAAGCAATTGTTCTGTTTTTAATGTTCTTAATATTTATGGGATTCTTATTTTCAGTTATAGAGCAAACTATTTTACACTTACATAAATGAAATATGAAGCAATTCAAAGTAACACATTGAACTAGGATCCAAATATAGTGCAACCTAGAGCAGATAAGTAGGGTTAGGAGCTGTTGTGTACCTATCATTGTAAAAATTTAAAGATAAATCACATAACATCCTTCATATTAAAAAGAACATGCTGGGTGTATTTGGCATAAAGATAAACATCTATAGAGAGAGAGAGAGAGAGCCGGCATGGTGTATTAACTGCTCAACCTTGATTGCACTGCATCTCAATGTAATTATTATTTGCACCTTAAAGGGAACTATTTACACTTAATATGATATAATGAATCAATAAATTATTATGAAGAGGCTCAGTTTTGAGTACCCATAAATTAAGGAAGGTGAATATTGAGAAATACTAATTGTTTAGTGCACTACTATATAGGACTTGATCATTTTTAATACAACTGTGTCACTCGTCAATTATTTTTTTCTTATAGTAAACAATTTTACTTTCAGATTCAACAATCAGTAGCATATGAAATTTATTTAAACATGCCTAACATAATTCTAAGGTGCCCTGAACTAAAATAACATTCATTTTTGAAGTGCAGCTATTATTAATTATCTAAAGAGAAACTATAAACAAGTTATGTAATACATATTATATAATTAATATAAATATGTTACATTATACATATAATATAGTATTATTAACATAAATATGTTTCATATAATATAGTATTAATATAAATATGTTATGTTATACATATAATATAATATTATTACTAAACAAGGGTATTGGTTTCCATAGAGGAAATAATTTTCAAATAGCAGAGACTACTTGTTTTAAACACCACAACATTTGTTAATGCAATTTTTTATTGCATAAAAAAGCACATTTTCTGTGGTATATTAACATGTAAATTTTATATCTTCAGATTGCTAAAATGATGTCTGGAGTAGCTTGTATATCTAGACTGGTAGGAAAAGTTGCTATAGTGACAGCCTCAACTGATGGGTGAGATAGTAAATTATAGGCATTCTTAAGTCTAGTAATTGTTTGGTTTAACACAAACACACTCATATGCACAAACATTAAACCACATTAAAACCACAACAATTAAATATAGAATAGGCTATGCCATAGCACGAAGGTTAGCTCAAGAAGGAGCACATGTAGTAATGAGCAGCCGGAAACAGGAAAATGTCCAGAAGGCAGTAGAGAAACTACAGGCTGAGAAGTTAAATGTCAGCGGTATGGTATGTCATGTTGGCAAAGTCAGATCAGAGGTCTAGACTTATTACAGAGGTATGTAATTAAAACTATGAAGGATAAATATAACAGTTTATTTATCTGTTGTGTTAAGCATTGAATATTAGGTATTGATACATGTATCTGTATTTTCTGTCAATATTACTTGTACAGCATAAAGCTACCTTAAGAATATTTGTTGGCTTATTCCTTCTTCATCCAGTTGCTGTTGTGTTTAATGTTTATTGCTTACAAGTGTGTTCAGATGAGTCTATTGGAATTGTGTGTGTGTGTGTACACATAGGTGGTTCAACAAGTACATATACAGTTTTTTTTTCTGGGCATAAATAACCTATAAACCTATGAAATTTATTTTATTTCAGACAGTGAAGACATTTGGTCAACTTGATATCGTTGTGTCCAATGCAGCAGTTAATCCTCAAATGGGTAATATACTTGAAGTAAGAAGATTCTGTTGTTTAATCACTGTAATAGCAAAATATTAAAGTATTTATTATTTATGCAGCTGTTTGAAATTGAAAAGTATTTTCTTTTTTACAGACTACAGAGAGACAGTGGGATAAGGTAAGAAATAATCTCAGCTATTATTATTACAACATTTATTTCCTTAGAATATTATTGTTATCATCAAATACATGTAATATGGTGAATTTTGTTTCATTTTACTTCAGATGTTAGATATAAATATTAAATCAGCATTCTTTCTTGTGGCAGAAGCCATTCCTCATCTAGAAAAAACAAGGTAACTTTCACATCCTGAAGTCATTGGAATTTTGATTGTGCAGTGACTAGAGCACTGGACTGCAAACCTCAAGATTGTGTATTCAAATTGAACTCATGCCTGTGTTTGTGGGATTTGGTTCCCTTGGGAGATGCCCCTCAGTCTTATATCACCATCACTGAGGCTAAACAACTCAATTCAGCCCAACACGTTTAAGTCTAACATGTATGTTTTGTTTCACAAACATGTTTATAATTATAAAGCAGGGAATAGACACAAAATTATAGACAGTTTATTAAACTTCAAGTAACATTTAAGTGGTCAGGCTACCAATTATATAAGCTAAGAAGCCTCAAATGTAAATTGGAATCTCAGCCTGGTATTTGAAAACCTACTGTTATTTGTTCTGATCTAAACGTTGCAGGTCATTTTAATAGTAAATGACACAAATTATTTTAGTAAAGTTAGTATATGACATGATTCACTGCGCATGTGCATTCACAATGTACCATCAAAGCTATCACAATCCAGATTTATGAAGTCTAGTCGGTTTAAATTGTGTTCTGTGAGTATGATTTGTTTGGGTGATTAAAAACGAACATATTTTGAGGCCTGCAAATAGTCGCCTACAGGTACACTCAAATATTATTTTATAGTATGACTGCTGGCTAGAATGGGACATGATGTTACTGGTGCAGGATTGTTGTGTACAGAAAAACCTTAACACTTACTGATTTTCAGTGTTCACAGATACACAGGGATAGAGACAGAGAGGGAGAGGGGGGAGATAGAAGAGAGAGAGAGAGAGCAAACGAGATCACTTAGAAAGTTATGATCATTCAATAATCTTTTCTTTTTTATAGAGGTTCTGTGATTTTTGTCAGTTCCATAGGAGGTTATGTGCCATTTGAGGTAAAGTTTTTGTTAACATAATTTTACATCAGCTTTCTTAAATAACATAAACATTATGACAAAATATGCTAATGTGGATTTATGTGAAAGTAAAGGAATGGTTCAATTCAGCATGTGTATTGAAGTGTATTTAGCCTTCTCTATGTTAGCCCTTCTTGTTGAGGATCATATATGAGTAAAGTTTGTAATGGTTTGTTTTGTGGATGACTTTAATATTTCATTTACATTAACTTATAAACAAAAAGGTGTTTCAAGTGAAACTGAGCAGGGCCAGGCTCTGCAGAGTTAATATTATTGTGTATTTGAGTGGTTATAAAGAAAGTATGTTAAACTACAGATAAAATGATAGGCTGATTATACTAGATATGTTATAATAACAATAATAATGGTCTGGATGGCAGTTAATAATATGAGTGGCTACCTCAATGAAGAAAAGGCAGATGGTCTGTAATTTGATGCATCACAATGGAGATAAATTTGAGTTTTATTTGGAACAGATGACATACTTAGGAGTGAAAGTCTTACCTGGATGGGTGAAACTTTCACTCTATATCTACTTCCATAGTCAGGATTTGAACCCTCACTACTGCCATACCACAGTCAAGGATACCTAAAGCCTAATGCATTTTGTTACAAAGAAACTTACATCTGTAACAAAATTCAGTATTTCTCCACATGGTCTTATCTTTGTAAAAAAATTCAAAATTAACTGTGATAAATGATACATAAAATCTTATTGGACCATTCCTTTAATAACATGGTGCCTCTGTGGTCTAACTGATAGTGTTTGGATCACAGATCACTACCACCTGAGTTTGAATCTTTGTGTGGGCATATCTAAAGGCTGTTTCATCTTTGATTTTGCTTCATTACCTTTGTAGGTCACTCGGTCAATTTAGCCGTACAATGTATCATCCTTCAATAATAACTATGCAAAATAATGTTATTCTTTCTATATACACTTATGTGCTCATATATGTTTGTATATTTCAGCTGATAGGTGGATACTCTGTTTGTAAGACTGCTTTGCTTGGTCTTATTAAAGCAATGGCACCAGCATGTGCTGAAAAGAATATCCGTGTGAATGGACTAGCACCTGGTATTATTAAAACTAAGTTCAGTCAAGGGGTTAGTTGCTGCTTTCTGTACACTATTTGTTATGTTGATATTCATGTAATAAGCAGTTCTCATATAGAATAATTCTGCATATTAAAAGGAAGGCTCAAACTGTGCTGAAAAATGATAGAAGTTTGTTTGTATACTTTTGGTCAAAACATTAATTCATTTGAATGCCAATAAGAAAAGTTTTTCAAGCATTAATAGTGGGTTTTTTCTTCAAATAATCTCATTTTCAGCTCTGGAATACTGAATCAACTGAAACAGAAACTTCTAAATTAACCCTTATGAAAAGGTTTGTTTGTTATAATCTGTGGTTATAGATTTATTGGTATAGTATTCAAATAGCTTTTATATAAATAAATAGGTGAACTATAGATAACTTGATTCACTAATAATTGATGCTCATATGATTCTGGTAATAATTATCTCCTCTAGACTTGGAATGCCTGATGATATTTCTGGTGCTGCAGCATTCTTGGTATCTGATGATGCTAGCTACATAACCGGTGAGACAATTGTCATAGCTGGAGGTATGACATCTAGACTGTGACGGTTAAATCACTGGCAACTGTGTAGGCATGAAGTGATATAGTTGTGATGGTAGAGGAATTAGTTATTGACATTTAGAAATGATTCCACATCAGAAAGTAATTTAAATGTTATAATGAGAAGTGGAAGAAAAAGTGGACGTAAATCAGTATCTAGAGACATTCCATTGTTTACTTGTTTATAATCGCTGATGTGTTATCAAATTAGACTCAAATGATAAAAGTATATTCTGTTTTAAAACACAATAATGGAATAGTCTTATGGGAGGTATGTACAGTATATAATATATACTGTATGAAAGTCAATTTCTATGCTCTCTTATGAACTTGATTAAATAAAAGTTTGAAGAAAAAGTGTTTATTTCTTACATCTTGAGTATCAGATCATTTATATCAAGGTTGGGCTTAAATGTTTGAAGCAGAAACAATGTTGTGCTGTCTTATGCTTTTATGTTTTTATGCAGAAATTGTTTGATAAAGAGACTTCAAATGGTTATCATATTTTATACTAGTGAAGTACAAAGAAAGGTAGAAGAGATTTGCAGTGTGATTTCAAGTGTAACAAACCAGAAATAAGTAAAGAACATCCACTTTGTTCTAATGCAAGTCCAAATACTAAACTTAAACATTAATTTGGGCAAGTTCAAATACAAGCTATAAGTATGTTTGCTTTACTTTGTTCAACACAAGAGATGACTGACAGGTTGATCTTCCTGTAAGACATCATTTGAAATGTTAAAATATGCATCTGGTTTTCTATGACTAGTTCCATGGTTTTATTTCAGGCTCTAAAAATATTACCTGAACTAATTGATGTACAGTAACTAATACACTCTTAACAACAACTGCCATTGATAATAATAGAACCTCTGTTTCTCAATAACAATTTGCCTCTAGTAGCTTATATCTCTAGATGCAATGTTCTTCCTATGTCCGTATTTCCCTCATGGAATAACTTTATCCTTCTTTGTTGACTTTCATAATTTACTAGAAAACTAATTACTATTCATCCTTAGAGATTTAAACCTTCATTTCAATACACAGTCTACTGCTGCATCCACATTTAATGACATCTTAGCAACTTTTGACTTAAAAATCACATTTCTTTCTCCACACATTCATGGTCCTTGGCTTGATCTCCTCGTAACTCGGTCTACACCTGACTATAGTCACACACTAATATAACTGCCACATACGGTTTATTAGATAATTTCACTGTCATAGTAGAAATACAATTTAAGCATAATGCAGTTGACCCGTAAGTGTAATATTCTTTATCAGTATACTCACAGCATTGACATTCTTCCATTTAATGATGACAGTAAAATCTGAACTTATCACCAATCCTAAAGCTGACATATCACAACTGTGTGAACAATACCACAATTACACTTAAAACTTTACTTGACAAACACACATCTGTCAGATCAAAATCCATAAAAATTAAACTACCCGCACCATGGATGTTCTCTATAATTATTAATGCCAATGTCGTCGCCAATACCGATATTTAGAACGCATCTGGAGGAAATCACACATAATTTAACAGGTCTAGATATATTAAACCGTGCAATTTTTGTAATAGACTCGTGAATAAAGCTAAATTTAACTTATAGGAACATGATATCCAGCAACTCTGACAATCCTCGTCAATTCTGGAACTGTATAAACAAGACTCTCCTTAGAAAGGCGTCTATTTCTCTGCCCACTCATAATTCAACTAATTCACTCTGCAATTCTTTTTCTAAACATTTCAATGATAAGATCACCCAAATTCATGCTTCTTTCCCAGGTTGTGCTTCTAGTTGTAATATTGATTTCCAGTTGTACATCACCCTTGCACAGTGTTCAAACTAGCCTCACTTACTTTTGCACGTGTGGGCCTAAACGTCGTCGAGTATTATACTCGTGAATTTCAGAATTTGTAGAGAAAATTGTGAACAGTGGAGTTGATAGTTTATCATGTACGTAGGAGTACATCAGTTTGCACAACTGTAATTTATGTATTACTAATTTCCCGAACAATGAACTCGTGTGTTCATTGTAGGAAACACTGCAAACATTTCGTATGCATCGTTTTTTAATCATTTCTAGCCTATGTAGTTTATAATGATATGCAGATCACCATAGTATGGTGCCGTAGGATAAATGTTAATGGACAAGGCTATGGTACAGTAATCTAAAATTATCTGTTGACAGAAATCTCCTGGCAGAATTTATGGCATATGAACCATTGGATATTCTCTTCACTATATGATTGATATGTTCCGTCAACTCCAGTCCATAATAATATACAAAATTTATATAGCGCCCTATATACCCTGTAAGAAGGTTACTCTAAGGCGCATCATATATATATATATATATATATATGTGTGTGTGTGTGTGTGTGTATACCAAGAAACTTCTGACTGACACTAGTGATGTGATGAACATCCAGCTTCATGGAGATACCTACGTCTCCGTTTCTTGCACTACGTTTCGGATGAAAAACAATAAGTTTCGTTTTTTGTATGTTCAACGATAGTTTGTTCGCATAGAACCACTGGACCAGAACATTCAGATAATTTTCAATGTCAGTACATAGGTTATTTTGATTGGCGTGATATATTGTTGTATCATCGGCAAATAATATGCACTGCGAGTAAGAGAACGAGTTTAGTAAATCGTTTGTATAGATGATGAACAAGAGTGGTCCCAATACGGAACCTTGTGGAACACCACAGGTAACGTCATGACTTCTCGATTGAGTGCCAGAGTATGAAACAAACTGTGCTCTATTGCACAGGTAATTTCTGAACCAGTCCAGGTCAATACCTCGTACACCATAATGGTCAAGTTTAATCAAAATAATTTGATGATCTATTGTGTCGAAAGCCTTGGAAAGGCCGAGGAACACCGCCATGGTAGTATGTATATTTTCAATAGAGGTCATTACGTGAGGCGTAAATTTAGCTACTGCATCAATGGTGCTGTGCTTCGGTCGGAATCCATACTGGTTTTCATACAGTGTATCTTGCTTGCATACAAAAACTGTAGAGCCTTTCATGAACTATTTTTTCTAGTATTTTTGATAGTGAAGGTAATAAGGAAATTAATTGGCCTGTAATTTCCCACATCTGTTTTGTCTTTAGATTCGTGTTTTGGTATCACCTTCACAATCGTCATGCTCCTGGATACGTCACCTGTTTGTAACGATCTGTTTATTGTTGTACATATAGGAATATACAGATTATTGTTTTGTTTCCCAATTATTTTCTTCATTATCTTTCACGTTTTTCGAGTCATTTTTAAACTTAGCTAATTCAGTGGCATAGTAATTTTATTTATGAAGCTTTTTTAATTTGTTACATAAATTTCTATATTTAATTAAATTAATATATGCTTTGCTATCTTTGGGTTTACCTAGACTTTTTCTAAACATTTTCTCTCTCGTCATTGATGATTTTAGTAGGGCCGGGATCATCCAGTGTTCTCTAATAATATTTCTATATGGGATTCTCAGAGTTTTATTTTTGAGGCAAACTGATCCAAATCATAATTAATAGTGTTTGTGAATAAATCATTTGCATCATTAACGTTCTCATCATCAATTGAGGCCCACTTATGATTATCTAAGTAGTTTGCCATATTCTGTATTTTAGTTTCATCTATTGGTCTATAGGTTATTACTTTGGTTTGAGTAGGCTTACCCAGGAGCACAAAGACAGGCAGGTGGTCAGATATATATACAGTCAAAATACCATCTTCATTTGGGTTAAATTTCGTGTATATATTATCGATAAGAGTCGATGTAGAATGACCAATTCTGGTGGCTTTGGTAATGGTGGGAATGAAACCACTTGTTATGAAAAATTCAACAGATCTCGAGTGTTTCCGTGACGCTCACTGTCCAGGTAATTGAAGTTCTGATCGGTTCCTATCAGAACATCCCCGTTGAAAGTTGACAATTTGCACAGAATGCATGGTTTCATATCTATTGATCGAGAGTTGTTCATTGGTATTTGGAACTCTACACACCTCTCCTATGACAAGTTTCTGCATGCCATGAGTATTTTCAGCAAATACCGTCTCAAATTCTAGAATACGATTTACTGTGAGATCAGTATGTATAGAAAATTGAAAATGATCACAAATGTACATAGCAACACTTTACTGTACTATTAATTATCACTGTATTATTATGACTAGAGTGCTAATTTTCCACTACAACGAATCTCTGAACACTCACGTTTGGCACAGTTTCACTTATCGAAGTGTCCATGTAAAATGTCCAGAATCTCCACGAAACTCAACTACACAACACCACCATTACCAAACTTCTTCTATTATTCCATTTCACTTCAGTATTTTTATTTAGTAAGTGACAGTTTATAGGAATAAATACTCAGACATTCCCAGATCTTTCAGCTAATTATTTAAAGTTAACTGACCCACATCAAATAACTAAACTTATGCCAGTAAACGCTGCTTAGGAACATGCATCTGTGTGTGCATATGTAAGGCGCTGAGATGGCACAGTTGTTAGAACAATGTGCTGCAAACCTCCAGGTTGTGGGTTTCAATCCAAATAACACCTGTATTTGTGGGGTGTTTAAAAAAAGTAATCACCGCTTAGCCATATAGATCTGATGTTTTATCAGCACTGAGATTAAATAACTGAATGGTTTGTAGGGAGGGAGGAACACACGTCGAGGCATTCAGACACATGATATTTTCACTAGTTTTAGGGTACAATAATATCATTCTTTAATGTTTTTATGTATATTTATTAAAGTAGTTAGCTGTACATGTTGTATTAGTTAAGTATTATTAATTTAAAACATCAAATACTTTCATCATATCTATAGGATCTGACTACACTCAAACATTACATGATCATTATTACACCGCAATCATATTATTGAATTGCAATTAATTTCATCTGATATTTGTTCTAAGAATCCAGTCTGGGCTTTAGCAATCCACTCTCTGTATCCTCCCTACAATAAAGACGGAACTTAAAACTCCTGTAATTGTATTTTAATCAAATTTATATAATACATTGGTGACAACACTCACCAAATATACAGCAACATCGGTAGCACCACATAGTCTAGCAACGAATGCTGCTGTACACGACGACATTCCAGATTTACACATGCCTACAATGGGTTTATTAAGATCAACATTGTGCTCCTTAAATACTGCAAAACAAATACATATATTTTAATATCTATTTTTCGTCGGAAATAGTCCTTCAACAAACTACATATAAAACTATAATTTTATTAACATTTCTTTCTTTACTTTTATTATAAAGATTCCCAGATACTTAGTATCCATAGTTCTTTCTACTACTGAACAATCAGTGTAATAATTTCAAGATAACGCTGTCATTAAATGAATATATATTCAAAGAAATCTACCTTCTTGTAACCAAATGAACGACAACTTAAAAAATTATTTTTAATAAACAAGTTTAAAACCCATGTACAGTTAATATAGTGTCTATGACTTGCTCACTTTGGCATAGTTTCTCCACTCTGTGTAACCTGTTGTTATCCTTGTCTATTAAAGTTGTAGCTAAGTTCATACTGACAGCACCAGGATAGTGACCTGTCCATGGATCTAAACAAATATAGCCTGTGTTGTTGATCATTTCCAGTGTTTCGAGTATTCATGATGACATGAACAGAGGAATTTAATTTCTTAGAAATTCAGACAGAGTTATAAAAGACATAGTTCTACCTCATGTATCAGATATGTTGTAGAATGAAGATGTATTAACACACTGCAGTAACATAATATGTCTAGTTCAAGTAGGAAAATAGGTGTGGATTGATGTGTGATATTTCATTAATAAACATGCTATTATTCAAGTATCTCAGCAATATATGCAGGACTGAAGCTATTCTGGTGACTCAAATATTAATACCTAATTAACACTCATGTCATGTTACTGATAAGACTGTATTATATAATGTGTGATTATAGACTATTGTTTACTGTTACCCACCATTAGGGCTACCACAGAAGTCAGCATATGCCCGTGTGTCACATACTTGGTAGCATCTTGTGCTCAGGTTGTCAACCATGTCACTGTGTGATTTCTTTAGTGACAAATTCATTTTCACATCAAAGTTACCTGGCTAAATAAAATAACCATTATATCTAGTGGACTAATTCATAAAAAGGTTTATAACACGATTCATGTTCAGTTTCGCCTTTTGAAAGAATAAATTAAAAATAAGAAGACGCTCTAGGCGTGGCATATGAGAAGAAGCATACATAGATGATGCTGATAATATTTATAGATTACCATAGGGTATTCAATGTGTGTGCTAACAGGATAACCACCCTGCTCCCAGCTCTTGATTCCACCATCAAGGATGGACACCTTATCATGGCCATGTAACTACATAAAATACAAAGACTAAACATCACATACATGTACTAGATGTAGCTAAATGTTTCATAACATAAGAAATTACACTGAACAAAAATAGATTTATTATCTTATCTCTGTATTTGGTTTGTAAATGCTTTAGAGATTCATTGCTTGAAATAGTTCAATTAAATAGAGGGAAATGTTTTCATTTACCTTAAACAACCACCAGGCTCTAGAACCAACAAAATAACCACAAAATGGAGTGTTATCATACACCACCACATGACTGCCATTGTTAACGCCAACTTGTTTTGCCTGGCATTGAAATGATTCTGGATCTGGAACATTTCTAGGAAACAGCTCTGTATTTTGAACATCTTTCATGATATCAAACTTCTGTGCACCAGGGATATGTTTTCTATAAAATGTCGACATTATATTACCCTTTAGATCCAGGAGAAGATACTAAACGCAACAAGGTAGACTGATGACATATAAATACGCGTAGGTCTACATGGAAAGCTGTTATTAAACAAAGATGTGGAAACTTACAACAAGAAGTCCTGAAAGGCATCCTTGGCACTGTACCACGTGACATCTAACACGACAACGTCACTTTGCTTAATGATAAACTGTTCTTTAAGCCAATCAGCTGTCACAACACTCATAATTGTTTATCAGTTTCTATGAATAATAAAAGTATTAAAACTAATAGCATTTTAATTGTTTTATTGGAAATAATCAATAAGATCTTACTGAGAAAACATACACATCACATATATAAATAGGTTACAGTTATAATCTGTGTAATCAGGTGATAGGTATATTACCGGAAATATTCAGGTAATACGTCTATTGCTAACTGAAATATTTAATACAGGTTACCTGAAATTTTCAGGAAATGTACATGATTATACAGATTAATTGTAACATATATACAGAGAGAGCGAGAACTTGTGTGTCTTTATCGTTTAAGATGTGCAACGTACTGTCCTAACTTAAATGTAAGTCGTGATGACTCAGTGGATAGAGTGGTTGACAGCCCCTGTTCTAATCCACTAACCAACTGTTGACATTTTACGTATTCAGTGGTTATACTTCAACCATAAATGATTGACAGGTTGATTGGTTTGTGATGGAGTATCGTGAACATCATGCCTACATTTGACAGCCAGAAACATATGCTCCCATGGTAATTGACGTTGATATCAGCTTTTTCATGTTCATATCAGAAGCAAGAAAATAAAATAATACCTACATATAGCACTAATCATAATATTAACTTGAGTGTATATGGAGATGGGTAAAGACGTCACAGTAGTGATTGTATTACTTTTGATATTCAGCGGCTATATAACGGCTCCCCACCAAACACTAATAGGTTTATTTCATCCTCCAGATTCTACTAACCCCAACAACATATTGTTTGTTACCTGTATGCATTTTATTTGATTATGACTCATACTTCGCACTCGACTAACGTTAAACAGGACCTTACCTTTAAACCTCGATGTGATATAACTATAAGCGGCTGGCAAAGTGTCTGTCTGTCCTACATACATGTACTGAATGCACGATATAGACATACTGTAAGTAGGTCGCCAGAACACGATTTTTCAGTAGCTGATCACTCGCGCAGGTCTGCTTATCTTTTACCCAGGTGAATTCACTGACCATTACAATACCATTGTTTGTAAATGTAAACTATTTACAATTGATTCAATCAGAAATAAGTCATCCACGACATCTATACAGGCGGCACTTCCTCTACTGATGTCAATCTCCCCCTTTCTCACGTATATTCGGTGCATCATACATGCATCTTTGGACTATAAATAAGAGCCGACGAGAGAAATTAAACAATCTTAGGTGATTATCATACCTGTCAAGGTCTGTTAATTTAAAGAAACAGTAATCGCCCCATATAAATACATAAGTTATGAATAAAATGATAATCGGGACAGGTAATTAAATTACCACTGCCTTACTTGGTAGAAGTAGACTTGTGAATATAAAGGTTTACCTACAGAGCTGTAAATGGGCTGGGCTGGAATCGAGCTACAGAAAGTTAACTTTTACAATAAGCGTTTCCCCTAGAAAACGATTTTAGTGTTGTACAAATCAAATATGATAATGGTTCATTTGTCGTAGTAAAGGAAAAGGCACCTCCTTTGGAATTTGCATACGGAGGTTCTATCTAATCACGAGGAAATGTCCATTCCGATTGAAAATATAAGATCTCTATGTCTGAAGAGGTTCTCAGTTATCACACATTGCATTGCAGAAACGCCGTATCAGTCTGGGATTGACAGAATCAGGGTTTGAGCTATATGTAATAAATCTTCTGATAAATTGCCAGTTATCGTTAGGGTTCTGTACCATTTCTGTTTCTATAAGAATCTACAAATATAGTAATATAGGAATAGGCATATGGAGTGAAGACCGTTTCAGCTATTTTATCAATAAAATATATTCAGATATTAAATGGCACTAAAACGATCATGTAGCCGCTCTTTTAGCAGTAAGATGGCACACAGCAATAACCATTTTGATGAACTCCATGCAGAGCTTTCATGGAATGGTACTGACCATATCTCTACCACGTTTACTACACTCGTGCTATGATAGATTGGAGAATAAAGATCAAGAATGTCAATAAGCTTTTTAAAACTTGTTTTTAAAAAAAGTGAAAGTACTTATGCTCTTTACGAAATAAATGCGCCGCTTATATTTAAGCTCATAATATTCATACTACACGTATGAATTGCAGCACTCATAGTGAAGATGAGTACAGCCATTCACAAGTTCAGAGGGGAAATTTCAGAATACCAGGTCGTCTAATCTAATCTCACCCAGTTAGTTAGTCAATTAATTAATAGAATACCAGGTCCTCCAATCAAAACACCAGGTTGTATCTGTGAGGTGTTTCATCTTGTAATAAAATATTTCGACCTTATAATCTCACATTATCAGGAATCCAGTAGTCTCTTGACCACATGTTACATAAATGATCAGTGTCGAAGCTAAACAAAAGAAACCGCCCACTCACAGTAATGACTGATTATGTACCATCCGTTGACTCCAAGCATTGATTAGGACTGACTCTCAATGTAGGGTATCAGTACGGATTCTTAGAGCAGACTACAAACCGGAACACCCAGCTGAGTCAGTTCATCCGGATGAAACTACACCATTGAAATCACTGCATGGTAGCCAAGAGGATGGCCAAACCGATTGGTAAGGATCACGGTTTGAAACGTGTCTGAGTTTGTACATCAAAGATGGCCTAAGTTTTAATACCCAGAAATGTTTTAGTTCTTGCCCCCATACTGCAACAAACATGACGAACTATCACTGAAAGATAGGTGCATTCTAATGGGACGTCACGTTGTTGTTCCACCGGTGTATTGGCTGAATATACAACAAGTATTTCAGAGTAATGTATCCGGTATATAATTCGAATGAAACCACTCGTTCTATATCTTATTTATGTTAATATGACCTTGCTACTTATATAGAAGACATTATAATGTTCTTACTACAAATTATATCCTCCACAATATTCTTATTGTAGCATTCCTTTGGCCATGGCTGTGAGTAATCTACCATCGTAAAAGATACAGTTTGACTTTTGAGAAGGGTCTCTTTATTGTACTGTACGGCAATAAAATAAATGGCTGGAATAGACCTGTGCGGGCGAAATGCGTTGCATCTGTTCCCATCTGCGGTCTCGGGTTACAAACAGCTATGGCGCGCCCACTGTTAATAGGGGATGGCAACTTTTCACTAACGGTAAATACTGGAAATCTTTCAGCAAATTATATCATATTACACAGAGACTGAAACTAGTATTTCATCTGGACGATAAAATTGCGTCTTTCCAAAGGATTTAACACAATATTTATCAGGATATAACCCAATTATTGAGCGGACTGATCTGTCCAGATGAATGACACAACTAAGCCTCTATTATTCATGTTGACTTGTAGGGGATTTTTAGCATGGATTCAATGGATTAAATAATTTATTTAAAATTTTTTTGTTTAGCTGACTGTAAAATCAGATGGCAACGGTTCTACAAAAAAATAAGTTTTAACTAGACAGGCCGGACCATGACAGGCATTCAAATATCGCTGAACGTTACTTAATTTAACGTAACTGAACGTAAATTTATTATCTGGAGATCACATACTGTTAATGGACTATAAATAAATCCAAATATAGGTGATAAATAGCCTATATACAGCTTTTCAGTAAGCCATTTATCGGCCACTATACTACGTAAATCGCCATGCAACACAGTGATTCTCAGACTACGATACCATAGTGTGAAATTCAGCCGAATGATGGCGCCAGGGGTAATAGAATCAGTCTGTTTGTACAGATATACTACACAAAATCGAGCGAAACTAATAAAAATGTTTTAGCATAAGTATCCCCCTCAAAAACTGCAAGAGATAGACTATATACAATCAAACCTGGTCGATAAGTATAAATGATATATAACTGAAGAATGAATGCTGCACAACACCTATGACTTACCAAAAATTCGGTTTACTGAATTAAACATAGTTGTATATGTTTTAAACATAATGTTGTTCGTATTAAGCAGTTACTTTGGTTTTTTTATTTAAATGTATTTTATTACGTGTATTATTGTATATATTATAGAACTTTGTGTACATAGATATTTTAATAAACAAATTAAAAAAAAATTATATCTGGTCATTGAATAAACGTGAAATAACACTTACTAACTGACACGATATATAGCTGTTGGTATTTATTCGCATCGTAGTTCAAAATCACTAACTACTCATTCCTCTTTTAAAATCTCGCATAATATAACATTTCGAGTTTTAAGCTAACTACCTATCTAACCAGTCGAGTAGACAGACATTCTTCTTGTGACTATTATTGCTGCAATAATTAAGTCGTTAACCACGCTAATCGTCATATACGTGTTTGTTTTCGCGATAAACGCCCAATATCCAAAGCGCGTGTACAGTCGCTGAACAATGATGTACTGGCATTCATAAAACAGTATCTACCGAAGCAAATCAGTTATCTTTTCATGACTAATTCACATTTAACGCAAGTTCGGATACTAAAACTGATCGCGAGTCTGATCGAAGGCTTATATTCGGTTTATGGTTTGCCAGATGACTTTGTTATGTCTTCGTGTTTATTACATATTCCAAAATGTCAGAAATATGAGTGCTTTTTATCGGGTTAGCCGATTTAGCTTCACCGCTGATCACATTTGGAACACATATATATTGCCAAGGGGATACCAATCACTATGGGAAATGAAAGGAGCAAATAAAACATTTCACAGACGCTAATAGCCGAAATATAACAGGCCAGTTTTTAACCAGCAAGACCTGATAAGTTCACTCACTCTCGGCTATTATCATGCTAAATTTCGTATGTTATTGACTCCATCAGCGTTGTTCTCCACATACATCACAGGACGACCTTATCATGAGTGGTTTTAGGAACAAACGTCGACCTATCCACTTCTGACCTGTAAATCTTCCTCGAGGCCGATAGTTCTGGCGTTACTCCGCATTTGAATACCCCAAAAAACCTCGCGTACAAGCTTGCTAATATTAAGTACATCTTAATATTTATTAATGTAGGTAAATCGGCTTAATCTCTTTTCTTAATTACGTGAATAACAGAGCTTGCGTTAAATGGTTGTGGTTTCTATTTATGATGCGATGCAAAATGGGCACTTTACACGAAGATTTTCACCAACAGACTTTACATTCAACATTTATATCATTATGATAGCTGTAGGTTATAATATCCAGATTAATGAAGACATTACATGACTTAATTATTGAAACTTTTCGTACTGCTGTATATACATTAATTCCAACGATCAATCAAAGTAACTATTATTATACACGATTTGTCGTAGTTGAAGCATATCATCTTCCGAAGTCTGTATTACATGGAATGAGTTAAGCTGGCCCCTGTTCTATAAGTCCATCGCCTGCTTTCGTGCTCCATTCTGTGAATCCTCCCTGAAAATATATGTCAGATTATAGACACAAAAACGGAGCGGTTAGTATTTAGACAATACCCACTGCATTGAATAACGATACAAATATATAGCCAATAATATGAACGATGAACAAAATGACAATATATTGGAATTTTAATACCAGATAATTGTCACTATATTGACCTAATAAATGAAGAGGGGTGATCTGCGTGAAATTTTAGCTTTTTCTTTAGATTCTTCCAAAACTGTTTCCTTTATATACTGCACAATACCTAAATACTGAGTTTAGCATAGTATAGAATAGATATATCCCCATATCCTGTTTATTAACTTTCTAGCTTATTTTATTTTCAAGGATGGGGTTGATCACTAATAGCATCAGTTATCTCAACAGATGCATCAGTTTTCTCAAATTCGTTCCAACATCTTCTTCAGCTTAACCACAAGCTAATAAACCCGTTGAATAAAGTCCACTCGTGATCTGAGGTGGTTTAAGTTTTCACTAAAAGAAGAATACACTTCAGATAGCAAGGTTAGAAGGCAATTATAATTCGTCACCAATCCACTGGACTAATAACTTGGAAGATATACTAGTCAGGAGAGTAATTCACTAGTCCTGACTATACCAAATAAAGTTTCACATACATAAAGTTTATTTCATAATGTGTGAATTTCAATGTTTTGTATAGCATTATAAATACACTTTAATGTCCATTTAAAGGGAAAAACTGCAAGTCATTGGTAGCTGATCCCAAAAAAGCATCTGGTTTCAACTGCTGAAGCCTGGAGGAACCTAAGTTGAGGTCAATTTCTGTTTCTATTGTTTATTTATAAATGCCCATAAACAAACGGGTCGTTCAGGTTTGAATTCAAATGGAAGTTGTTTCATAGGCTATCTAGTGGTTTCAACTTTCAAATCCAGGTCGTTCATAATAGACTGCCATATATTTGACTGTGGGGGAAAAGAAATATGGCGGCCTGGACGCCAGTAGACTTCAGCGCATAAGAAACTGAACGGCTGTGCCTGCTCCAGTTCATGCAAGTGATTGTTTAACCAGAAACAGAAGCGAGCCAGAAACCGAACGAGTGAGTGTAGTGAATTCATTGAGAAATAAATCTGAGCCGGTGGTATACCTTGGACGGAATTTCGTGTGGTGTTGATGACGACACAGCGCGCTGTTCCCACTGTCACACATTTTCCCACAACCGGTTGGCTGTTCAAAAACATTTTAACGCGGGTTTAGGTCAGGCAGATTGATAACTGAAAGAGAATGGCGATACCTGGGCCATAACATGTAGCTGCAGATACCACTTTATTCTAGCCTAATAACTGTACTCGCCCGCAGGAAGACTCAAACTGTAAATTTACTAGTCCTGTCAATTTTGTACTCGCCTCGGACGAACGGACGAGCGTTAATTTCGTATCTTGGATAACATTCTCAATTCGGGTTAATTTATACTTGGTCACATCTTTGATCATCCCGCTAAGGCGTCAAAAATATGGCCATTCATGTTTGAGGTCTAATTTGTCGTAGGTATGATTTTATCAAATGAGAGTTAACCGCGATTTCTCCAGTTTTTATTGTTTTGTTAGATATTAAAAATTGGATATTTAATATATTATCTTAATCTTTCGAACTGTACATATTAATAGATTCGAGATACGGGTTGGTTTATTGGTGGGGGAAATGAACGCTTAAAAAATTACAACTGATCTAAGCATATCACCACAATATTGGAAACTCTTATCCATGACATGCGCGATATATTTCAGCCCATTATAGTCGAAGAGACATGACATGGTTGTTTACATAGCAAAGTGGCAAATTTCAAGATATTTTTTTCTAGTAACAGTTTCAATCAAAGAAAATATCTGCTTAAATAGGATACTGGGAATTTTCTAAATTACGAAACGCTATGAAATGACTGAGCACGATAGTGTGCACACAGTAAAGCCACGAGTTTACTAAAATTCCCGGCAAACAAATACACAAACTTTTATCAGAATTTGTGAAGGTGTAAAAATATTATCCTTTAATTTGACTTCCGTCTAATTTATTACTAGAACTAATATTATAGTTAGCGTATGATATCGTCTTTGTAACTGGACTACCATTCTTCCTCTTATGCGTGAATTTCTATCACAATCTTATAGAACTAACCAGATAGACAGCGACATCAGTGGCACCACACAGCGTAGCAGCTAATACAAGAGTACACGAGGACATGCCACATTTACACATGCCAACAATTGGTCTGTTGATGTAAATACCTCTCTCATAGTATACTGATAAACAAAGGAAAAATGGTTACGTACATCTTGTACACTGTAAATTATGTATCATGTATCATATATGTGAGTTACCTAAGTGGTCATATATATATATATATATATATATATATATATATATATATATATATATATATATATATATATATATATATATATAAGGACTTACTTTCCTTTAGCTTGTTAACAGGTTGTAGCCTGTTATGTTCTTTATCGATTAGTGCTACACCAAACGGTATGCTAATAGATCCTGGATAATGACCCGTTTTGGGATCTAAATGAATACCACAGATAAAACAATAAAACTGATCCTGTTGACGGCGTATAACACAGACATGAAAATTTAATTTATTAAAATGGCCAACATTTTGCCACATTACAAACATTCAGATGATGAACCTGATTTCTGATCATTAAGATTACATCATACGTACCAGTAGATTGACCTTTGTAATCCGATTCAGGACGTGTATCACACACTTGGTAATGTTTACTCTTTAGATTCTCCACCATATCGTCATGACGTCTCAGTAATGATAAATTCATCTGAACACTAAAGTTTCCCAGCTAGAGGAAAACAAATCGGACACGAAATTTTCATTTAATGGAAGCCGCGTACTTTTGGTCGGAGGCGTCAATCCCGTATATAAATGTTCGATTGTTTAAATTGTGGGAATTGTGTAGATTACCTCGGATTTATAAGTGTCTGATGTAACAGGATAACCGTGGTCTTCCCAGCTTTTTAGTGCCCCATCGAGGATGGACAATCTGTCATGACCATGCAACTAGAATTAGGCAAAGAGTTGTATAATCACTGGGTAACCCAGTCACTGTGGGATCACACACACACACACAAAGGTAGGATTTGAACATTCAGGATATCTACACCGCAGTACTCTACTAACTATACGCCCTACTTTCGTAATCTTCAGAAAAGATCAATTCTAATCAGTTTGAATTATCAAAAATAAACATGCGATGTGAAAATAATATGTGCACAGCTGAATATTTCTAAAACAAATGTTGTTTTTTATACCTAACAAATAAAATGTGCATGTTCTGTCGAATAAAGTATGTCAATAAAGTTTTATAACCAGCGCGTGGGTTTTTTATGTTCAGAAATACAACTAAAATAAGTACGTATATTGGGACGCACAGACCTTGAACATCCACCAGGCTCTAGCACCAACAAAATAACCACAAAACGGGGTATTGTCATACACAACCACGTGACTGTTACTGTTAACACCAATGGATCTGACCTGGCGCTGAAATGATTCTGGATCTGGAAGATTTCTTGGAAACAAATCTGAAATTTCAACATCGTGCATGATGTTGAAATATTGTGCACCAGGAATATGTTTTCTGAAAATGCGGAAATACCTGTATAGCAATTGATACCAATTAAAGGATATACACTGTAACAATAGAATCATCTCTGATTTAGGTCAAATGCTATACGTACGAGATTAATATCCAATAACTTACTGCAGGAAATCCTGAGCAGCATCCTTATTACTGTACCATGTGACATCTAACACAACAATGTCACTTTGTTTTGCGTCCAACTTTTGTTTAAGCCATTCGGCTGTCACAACACCCATCCTGGTTGCTTCGTAATGATATTGCTCCAAAATTACTGAACTTAATCAAATAAAAAGGAAAACGTCTCAGAATAGTCAAACATTTTGATATATTTTTTTTGCGCTATGTAAAGCATTTATTAGTGTTACAAAATTGGCATATGGTGTTAAATGTGTGATTTTTCTTATTGTTAAGTTACAGAGATAGGGGGAAATTTCATCAATGTAGGTGTGATTAGGTGATATGTAAACATAAAACAGGAATAACACACTGAAATTTAAACACTTATTTCCAGTGTGGCCCCTTACTGACTCGATAAAACCTTTCTTGTTCCACCATCAGTCACAGAGAAGCAACATGGACAGAAACCGGAGTATTTTATATCTTCAAAGGATCTTTAATGCACTTCCATTTAATGTTACCCCTTTTAAAGAATCAGACCCGTGATCGTTGACACCGAGTTTTACACGGTTAACTGGCAGACCATATCATGTATAATGCCGAATGAACTGAATTAACTTGCTTGTTTGCTTGTAGTTCGGGGAGTATCCCCAGGCTGTCGCTTGTTTGGCACAGCCTCTGTGGTGGAGTCCTTCTCCGTAGAGTTTCTGAAAATGACTTTGTAAAGTTCTGGTCCCGGACGTACCGGTGCCGAACCTTTACAAAAGACTTACTGTGTGTTGTTTGGCTTTTGCCAGATGTATGGGTCTTTTTTAAATGAGGGTATTATTATGTGTGGCGTGGCTGTGACTTTGTGTATTACAATGACTGCTTTTTCTGTGTCGGTTAGGTTGTGTTGTGCCGGAGTTAAGAGTTGTTTAAGAGGTTGTCGACAGGCTGGGAAGGCGGGACAATTAATTAGATAGTGGCCGGGTCGAAGTTTTGGTTACAATGTAAGCAGAGTGCTTTATTATTTGGGCCGACAAAGCTTTTTGTGTGCACCCAGCAGCGGAGGCGGCGTATGTGTACGTCTGCTATTCTGTTATTTATAATGTGAATGCCGGGAACAATGGTTTTATTGTATCAGGTACTTAATTTGGCTGTGTCTTGATTTGGTGTTATTTGTTTGTGAAGATATTCTGTTATCATGTGTTTGTAGGCACTTGGTGTCTGTTCTGTGTGTAGGATGTTGGTTAGGTTAGTGGCTTCGTTGGCCAGAGCGTCGGCTCGTTCATTACCCTCGATATTTGTGTGGCTGGGAACCCAATGTAGAGTGGTTAGACTGCCACGTTGGCTTAATGCAGAGGCGGAGTTAATAATTTTCGTTGTGATTTCTGGATATGTTCGTGTTTTTGTTTGTGCCAGGATTTTGATGGCTGCCATCGAGTCTGAGTGTATGGTTGTGTCTTCGTGTCTGTCTTGTGCCTCCCGCCATGCGAGGGCGGCGTGTATGGCGTGAAGTTCTGTTGGAGTGATTGGTGTGTGGTCGGGGAGTCTTCCACAGGGATTTCGGAGTGCTCCCTCCACAAAACAGGCCCAGGCAGATTTTCCATCCTGGTGGACACTGGCATCTGTGTAGATGTTTATTGCTGCCTGGTCTTTGTTCAGGGAAGAGATCCTGTCCGACGCCTCAGTGAATGCCCCTTGTGGGTCTTGGGTTTTTGATTTTCTGTTTACGATAATGATGGTCAATGGGTAGTCGCGCCATGGAGCAGTTTTTTTGGCATCCGGAGGGTGGATTGCTGGAATTCTAATGTCCCTTTGAA
Source organism: Paralvinella palmiformis (assembly GCA_025642065.1). Classification (NCBI taxonomy): domain Eukaryota; kingdom Metazoa; phylum Annelida; class Polychaeta; order Terebellida; family Alvinellidae; genus Paralvinella; species Paralvinella palmiformis. The sequence goes on along the minus strand of JAODUP010000376.1, from coordinate 35,770 downwards.
AAGCAGCTGCTTTCATGGCCCAGCTTTTATTAATGTGTACTCTGGGTCTTTGTGTAAGCTTTCTTGTATTTTAGATGTGATTTGTACTGGGTCCGGTTTTGTCGCTGTTCTTAATATGTATGTGGCTGTGTCTCCTCTAATGAGATGGGCAATAGGGGGGATGCCGGATTCTCTGCTGATAATGGCAGAGGGGGAGTCCTAAGACATATTTAAGTGCAGTTCTTTGTGCTATTTCTATGTGTTTAATTGCTGTTTTAGATGCAAGTAGATAGATTGGGGCCGCATAAAGAAGTATGGATTGAATTAGGGCTTTATAAAGATTAATAAGATTGTTTGTGTTTATTCCCACTTTAACATTAGAAATAATTTTTATTATGTTTAGTCGAGAGTATATTTTTTGTTTTGTTTGTAGTGCATGTTTGTTGAAATTGAGGTGGTTGTCTATGATGACGCCTAAGTATTTGTACTGTTTGACTATTTCAATGTCTTGTTTGCCTATATGGAAGGTGTTGTGTTGTTTTGAATTGGTGTTGAAGGCAATTATTTTAGTTTTGGCGGTGGAGAAAAATAGACCTAGGTCATTGGCTTTAGATGCTGTTGTGTCGAGGGCGGTTTGTAGTTTTTTGGCCGGCCTTGGGCCGTGTGAAATAATGGCTATGTCGTCGGCATAAGCCAGGATGTCGACACATGGGGGTAATGATGTGGAGATTAGTACTGTAATTAGGGCGTTAAATAGTGTAGGTGAGAGAGAAGAGCCCTCTGGGGAGCCTGTAGTAAGTGGGTGTGAGTCAGATTTTACCCCTTGAACTGTAACTTGAATTTCTCTATTGTCTAGGAAGTCTTCTACCCACGATATTATTCTTCCCTTGATGCCCAGGGAGATTAAAGCGTCTAAGATGACGATGTGGTTAGGCCTTTCAAAGGCCTTATCTAGATCCAGAAAGGCAGTGTAGACTGTGCCGGATCGTGTTTTTCTTCTTCTGGTGGTGATTAAGTTTACTAAATGTAGAATTGGGTCGACAGTTGATCTGCCTTTTGTAAACCCGAAGAGATTGTTTGGTCTGGGGAGTTTAAATATTAGTCTGGTGAGAATTAGTCTCTCCATGATTTTTAGTATTGTAGGGAGGAGAGATATTGGTCTATGGCCTTTGCCACCAGGTTTAGGGATAGTGACGACTATTGAAGTTTTCCAGAGTCTGGCAATTCGTCCTTCTCTCCAGGATTGGTTAAAGAGGTTTAGAAGTCTAACTTTGAAAGAATTTGGGGTAAAAGATGTATGTAAGTTTGTCTTCTCCAGGGGCGGAGTTTTTTGGTGTTGATAAAACTGTTTCCAGTTCGTGTGGTGTGAAAGGGGTGTCTGTGTCTGCGTGTTCACTTTTTGCTAGATATATTGAGTGCAGTCTGTCTGGTTGTTGTTTTTCTAGAGCTGATTTGACCTCTTCGGGTGTGCTAATTTGTTTGCTTCTTCTTTGGAGTTAATTACTGTAGGTTGGGAAGATTTACCCCGGATTTTTTTTATCTCGCGCCAAATTTGCGCCGAGCCCATGTCCCCGAGTTGTCGTCTTGTTTCTCGTTGAGCTGCTCTTAGTTCTGCTCTATTTTGAGATGTCGGGTGAGCTTTAAAAACGTTTGTCAGTTTACTGACTTCTTTGGTCCATCTCCTTCCTTCTGGTGTTAAGAAGGAGCGAGGACGTCTTGGCGATTTTGGAGGAATATGGGGGTGGCTGCTGTTGCGGCTTCGTTTATATCGTCAGTTAATTCTCCTTGCTTCTGGTGTTAAGAAGGAGCGAGGACGTCTTGGCGATTTTGGAGGACTATGGGGGTGGCTGCTGTTGCGGCTTCGTTTATATCATCAGTTAATTTACGAAGTAGGTCATCTAGAGATAGATTATTGTCGGTGTCGTCAGCAGATAATTCGTGTAGTCTGTCAGCAAATTGTTTCCAAATGAATTAACATATTCGAGTATGTTTTTATTTTAATATACCACAAACTCGCCAGGACACCGGATGTAGTAAAAACAGCTCGTAAATTAATGTTAGTTATCTCAATATAAACATATATCCGTCTAAATATAAAGTTAGCAAAAACACACATATATCACTCTACCCCATATTATATAAAGCCAGTAACAAACAATGACTTAATAATAGTTCAACTTAATTATCATTGGATAACATATAATTATTTAATATGTGGCAAAGATTACAGAACAGTTGAACCACCTGCGCCTTCGTTAGTAATCTAACTGTGTATATCTGTTTGTATGACAGGTTACTCTTATCCGGGTCATGTATTATCTCACAAGCAATTTCATATTTTAAGGATCAATATCATATTGTTTATATAGCTGACAGATGTTTAGTGGTCGGTAGAGGAAGTATCACAAAACAGTGTATAGCGGTTATTCATATTTCAGACACCATCCTTAGTTTGCAATTTTCTCCGTGAGATTCATATCTATCTGTTAATCTGGGGAAAAAACGTCTTCTTGATAATACATCTTTAATCTAGACTCCAGAAAATCTAAATAAACTCTTTTGGAAAGATTTGAATACAACCGAAAACAATCACTTGTAACTTCAGTCTCCCCATGTTCCCTTGCACAGAGATCCAGTTTTGGATTTGCTTAATGTCATTGTAATCCCATTGGCTATAATACCAATTGGTAGAATATGATTTGTATCTAAATCATCTTGTTTATATATATTTATTTTATATACACAAACAAATATATTAATTCAGTAAAACGTATTAGGAAGAAAATATTTATATAATCTAGAGCAGCTTACTGGTTCTTAATTTGTTACAAATTTCTTCATACAGTTATTTGGCAACACCAAATGTCATAATTTTAATTATCTTAAACCAAATATTAACAATCTTGTTGACAATTAAAAATATATATAACAAATTACTAACCAGAGTCTTGTTTCTGATGATTGTAGACTGAACAGTCCTCCGTGGTATACAATGTGTTATAATATAGGTACAACAGGAGTCACTCTGACAAATGGTGTGAATTAGTCAATAAGAATATAATGGATAAGGCTATTCTTTACAAAATGTTTGTTTAAATATATATATATATACTTATGTTTTGACTTTATTCTACAATGTTATATAACTAGATGTGCCTGAGAGAATGTGAAACACAATAACATCGGTACACACATACAAGTATTATGACAAAAGTTTCCTTGTACCCAGAGATTTTAAGCAAAGAAAATTATGAGTATTTAGGATACATTTTACACATATTTTATAATATGATGTTTAGTAAAAATCCCTCATATTCTGTTGTGATATAGCTTATATATGTATAAGATATTTGGACTGTCAGTGATACCGTGTACTAACTGACTTGTTTTAGTTGTACAAGGCTGGAAGATAGGACTGACTATCACCTTAATTCCATTAATTTCTGGAAGAAAGTGTGAGGGGTGTCCTACAGAAAACCAATATCTGAATATATGTTGCAGCCATGGACTGAACCATGTTCAGATTGAATTATCAAAGTCACGTGATACTCTTCAGCTTATTGTTCTAGCATCCTTGGTTCCAATTGTCACTTCAACAATACAGGAAATGTATATACATGAAACTATCATAATCCTAAATATGCTACATTCGAGAGACCTCTCTAACTAAAACAGACACTAAATGATTACCAATGTCAAATCATTCATTTGTTGTTATAAAAAGAAACCTAACAACTTCCTGTTATTCCTTCAACCACTAATAACTTCATTCGAATTAAACTCTGTTATCAAAACTAGAAGAAAAAAACGTGTGATTGTAGAGTAAGCTGAGCAGTTAGATACTGAATTATTCACCCTAGTACATATGATCAGTATCATTTTTGTAATGATTTATAATTCTTCTTTATAGAAAAAAGAAACTACATTTGAACTTTACACTTTTAATCAGGTTATCACCCCCAATACACACACATAAATGGCACAATATTTTTTCAATAAGTTTTATTTTAACACATCAAAATCCATTTTATCACAAGTAACATGTACAGACATAACTGAATTAATATTTCCATAACAACATTACTATGTAATCTGATTTAAACACACATGATTGTATTATACATGCTTAGTAATTTCTTCTATCAATCCTCTTCTAACAACATTGCAACAAGTTCTTTATCTGCACACTGATTTTCCTCCAAACGCTTAGGCTTTAAAGAAAAGTAAATATCCAGTTAACACTAACAGATATTGAGGAAAGAAAACATAACAAGGACTGCTAGAAAACATAACAAAGAAATATAAATTCAATAATGGATGCCACTTTTAGAAGGAGGTAAAATGCAATTCTGGATACTGTATGGCAGAAACAAGATAACACTGAGATATAATATTATAGCAGAAATCCTATCAGTACTTAGAAATCTACCAGCCATGCAGATATAATCATACAAGCAGGATCTGTTAAAGATTCAGTATAAAGTCCTAAATATCAACTTGTGAAAGATACATGATTTTATGCCCAAACCAACATTCATTAAGTAAATTTAGGCTAAGAAGACATACATACATAAATATGATAATACAGTACAATAAACAAAGTTACAAAAAATGAGAATTAATTTTTCTATAAAGTGACTTAGTTAATACTAAATTAGTTTTACTAAAAAATTATTATTATTATTAGTTTAATCAACATTTGGACAGCCAGTATTCAGTAGTATAATTCTATGTACAAATTGTGATATATTCTGCCATAATACCTCCCTCTACTGGAATAATGCCGGATCTATTTTGACTATAGATAATTAATTTAATTCCATCCAAGATGGTTTGTGTGTTACAGACACACACACAAGGCATTATTCCAGTGGAGAGATCGTGGCAGAATTATCAGAATATATTACAACAGATAATTTCCACAATGCATGTGCAGTCTGTGATCCAGACATCTACTTTGGTTTACGGGTCAATGACCTTGTGTACACAGTGAAGTAGCAATTGAACAATGAATGTAGTCATTTGTTAATTCATGATTATTTTCTATTCGCACGACCAGATCAATTTAGAATCTAGAATTTAAATATTATAAATAAGGGATGATGTACCGTGAAACTAGAGTTACGTTTATAATCAACAAAACAACAGCTGTACAAAACATAAACAACGGCAAATAAATGCGTATTTACTGACAAAATATGTGTGGTTATTGAAAATAACTCATCAAGTCTGTGGGTATAATAGACAGTTTATCAACATGTGAACCAGTGTTAGTTCACTCTGTCCTTTCACAATCGGTAAAAAGAACATATTTTACCAGACGGTTCAACACACCCACTAACAATAATTAAGTGCACAAATGTCGAAGCTTGTAGTCAGACCTGTGGAATGCAACCCACAAGTAGAATGATACCAGATGGTACAATCATTGCAGAAATCATCTATTTGTATATACAATTATACTACTGGAAATTGGCTGTCCAAATGTTGATCAAACTAAAAATAATAATTAAAATAATAATTCTGTATAATAACTAATTTAGCATAATTAAGTCACAGTATTGAAAATAAATTCTTAATAAATTAATATCTTTATAAGTTACATAAGTAAACACATAATACATAAGTAACATGTTCAAGCCTGAGAGATTTGTTACCTCACTACTCTAAATTATGTGATAATTAGTGAATAAACAAGGTAACCAATGTATCCATTTTGCTAAATATAACAACCTCAAAACGTAATATTTATTTTAAGGAATAACCTACCCCTTACTAAATATATTTAAGTCGTATTTTACCTTTCCCCATTTTAGCAGTGTGGGAACTGACTTCAGTTTTAACCTGGAATCTGTCCTAAATGGGTTGCTGGCATTTTTCCAGCTGAAATACAAGAGTGGAAATTTGTTTATTTCAGACAAATATACGAAGAGGCTAATTATGTTTACCTGAGCAAAATAAACCCTGATAATATTTCACATTCAGAACACAAACAAATCATTAGATTTAGTTGAAAAAAATAGTTTAAGTAAAGCAAACATAAAATTTAATTTATAACAATAATACTTTATTAATGTAATATTTCAGAGACTGCAACATTTCACTTTTAATCTACTTTCATGTGTAAACAATATGCTAAGGATGATATTCCTGTTTCCTTAAAATACTGGTACACAATACAAACAGCACTACAGTTGTAATGCTTCAAGTCATTTCCAACATATAAAACCAGCGAAGGCCAACATTTGCGGGTTATCAGCCAAATATGACAAACAGAAACATTATGTAGATTATAGCCTTGTCAGCACAGAACTAAAGTAGTGATTAAATAAAATATATCTCACAGTGCATTATAAATAAATTCCATACACATTTATAATATATCTTATTTAAAAGATTTATAACAAAACTAACATACAATTCTCTGTCTCCAACACCACAGAAAATGAAAACAGTATCATCTGATTTCTTAGAAATGCATTCTTCAACAATTGGTTCAGCTGCAAAAAAAAACAAGTAACGAATTACAAAATGGGTAGGTTGTTTTTATTGTTTATTATATAAACTTGCCAATCCACATTAAAAACTCAACCTTGTGTTTTCATAGTTTTTCTGTTGGTTAACCAACTTTTAAATTTGTTTTCTTTGTGCTTTTGTCCAAACCATGAAATAAATAAGAACAGCAAACTTTTTTTAAATCAGAAATTGTCAAAATTCAAAAGTTAATTTTTTCAAAGTAAATCAACAGGAATACCAACTGTTGATCATTGCTTCCCCCATAATTTGTGATCTGATAATCAAATCGAGACACCATTAATGTGTCTTCAAGTTGGATTCCAGTAAGTGGAAGGTAGGAGTGTAGTGTATTTTGGTAGCAATGTTTAGCATAAAATTTTATTATCATGTGTTTTGACATACTCTATGTTCACTGATCATGAACATACCGGCCAGTCACCTATATTAACTATTATTACAGCTTAATATCAGATTATTTAGTATCAAAATCAAATAGTAAATTATTTAAATGATGACTCTATATGTGTTAGTGCTAACAGTGATCTATGTATTATAAAATTATGATCTCTCTCTAACTAATTCAGTAATTTCAAATGAGATGCACTTATTTTTGGTATTGGGGCTATTCCCCATCCTCTTAGTTAGTATATATGTGGAATAAAGTTTTGAGTTTTTTATTTGATCCACATGCACCTATGATGCACCAACAGGTACTTGGTAACACAAATTGTTTAATTATATTTATTTTGCTGTTGATTACACAAGATAACTGTATACAAATTAATTAAATTGTCATGCTTTTCCACAGGAAATATATTTTTGTTACATTACTAATAAATACCCATACTGATCTAAGCAAACATTTAATGATGGATATTAATAACATATAAAACAGGAATAGTTCACCTTCATTTCAAATTTTCAGGATTAATACAAATATGCCCATACAAATTATAAATGATGTTAAAATATGAACATAATCAACCACATATTAAATAATCCAATTTAAAGTGGTGGTTAAATGACTAATAATGGTATGTGGGTGCCGCCATTTTGAAGCCAGATACAGACTGGATGCTCCTGAAATCTGATGTCACCACAAGCGATTGGTTTGTTTTACCCGGTTATAACAATGTAAAATAATTCACATTATGCTAATATGTCATAACAAGAAAAAGGTTCAAACTTACCAACTACACAATCTGGACACCAACTTTTCCCATTCACTTTTGAACTACTGAATAGTATATAAACATTACTATTCTTGTTCTCTTCTGTAGTCCTCATACAGTTATCAAAGCCCTCCACTACAATTTGTCTAACCATTCTGTCAGCCTACTGTTTTAAAAAAAAAAAGAATTAAATAACAACAAACATAAATTGTTTAATTGGTAATACCAAAAGATTTTGATGAAATATAATATAGTTTTCTTCAACGGAAAGAAATGTCAGGAGAATTTGCTTATTACTGAGAAAAAATCTTTTCTGTAATTTATTACCACCAACAAGGTCCAATTCCTTCCACATATAATTATAATAGATTTAATTTCAAGTTTACATCTACAATAGTACACACATGCACAGAGGATAAGATGGCCATTTCTAATTTTCAAAAAAGGAGGACATATGGTGTTCCCAAAAGGAGGACATGATCACAGGATACCAACTTACCACATACATGTGCACACACACACACACACACATAGTTAGTGCATTTAGAAACACCTTTTATTATTACAAAGAAGTTAAATAAATGAATATCAATATTTATTTTTAACCCAATATGCTAAAAGTTCCCTTATTTCAAAAATACAAAGATAGCCTGTCATGTAGGCCTAAAGTTTATTTCTTGTATTTCTGTCCTTTATTTGCCATCTCCAGGAATTTCTGTTGGATAAGAATTTTCTGTACATGGCTGGACATTCTTCTGATAAATTAGGCACCTGGACAATATGTGAAGATCAAAACAGGTCAGCATGCGCTGGCGCCGGATAACCGGTTCAAAAGATCACAGTCCTGCACAAAGTCTGAACTTTATATATATATATATATATAGAGAGAGAGAGAGAGAGATCGTCATCATGGTACTTAGACTTTATAGAGTCTAGTACTAGTAGTAGTTTATCATGCGACGATTAATAGACTTTTATTATTTCAAACAGGTATCATCCACAGAATTTTATAAAAGTTTTATTAAAATGTGTTTCTTCGGTTTATTTTCAAGCGCGGTAAGAAGGGATATTTTCCCAACCTGTGAAAAACATGCTCTTGTGGTGTTCCCTACAGGCTACATTACAACGGTCTACGCGGGAAAACCTGTCCACCCTCTCTATGATACTTGATAGATCTAGCATTCTAGGATCTAGATCTAGTTTATTCCTAAACGATCTAAACGCGTATCATGTCCTTAAGGTTATGGTTTATCTTTCAACTATTCGTTCAACTAAATACGTATATAATACATAAAATGTTTTTGTCAAGTAGCTTGTAAAATGCTATTTTACTGTACTTACTTGATGATTAGCATACGAGTAACCTATCTACGGAAGCACATAGCAGACCTGAGGTAATGAGTGTTTGATTTTCGTTGGGCCTAAATACCGGAAAGATTTTGTGAGAGTGATATATCGAGGAGAAGGTATTGACTTGTCCTTAGTTGGCCATTATTCTGGGGCGGTTTACTTAATAAGCGACCCCAGTATCACACACACACACTGGCGGATATATGGGGGGAGTAGGAACCAGGACCCCCACCTCTAGTAGGGATCCTCCATCTTTAAATGCAATGTACCACTTGGCGACATAATAACTATCACAATTATAGTTCATTTTATACAAAGTTACTTAGTATAAAACGAAGTAAAATTGTGATTTGTCTGTTAAAAAATAACTTAGTAAGTACAATTTTTTTGAAATTCTCCGAAGAGGTCAATATTTCCTGGACCTTGCACTTAAACAATATTGTCGCCATACTCGCCACGAGAAACTTAAAGGTTTTTCCAAGAGACACAGGTTTGAGTGACAGCTATAGTCAATCCACATGTTTATCTAGAGTTTAATGAAAGTAGTTGGAATTGGGATAGTGACACCAATACTACGACTCCTGGTTTGAAAAGTAATCTGCAAAGTTTTGGAGTTATTGTTGGCTTCACAGTATTGAAGAACCATAATGGAAATAAGTGTTTTTCACTTTCTTGTGCTATCCTGGTACTTTAATGTATCTATGTATTTTAGTGCTAGTATATGTATTTACATTAGTGTACAAAATAAATCAAATTTACAAAAAAAAATAGTTTGGATTATTTGAAAGATTTGTCAGCTAAACTACAAAGAAGAGATATTGACGTCTTTGAGGCATACACAATGATTGACAAAATCAAATCAGAGATTTAATGTTCGAGGGATGATATTGGTGTAGAATTCTAGATATCAATTGGCATTCCGTTTATTGGTATATTACTACAACAGTTGCAGAACCGTTTCTCTGCAGACAACTGCCGGCCAGCAAATATTTTGCTGAATCTAATACCATCCTTAATGGTCAAACTGTATGGATGGATACCCCAAAGCAATTTCAATCATGTCATGACGACATGCCAACTCCGAAATCATTAGATAACGAGGTATCCAGATGGTTCAATATGTGGTCCAGTCTGACAGCCCCAATTTATCTGATACTTTCGTGAAATCCTTTGTATCTGCATATCCAGATTTCTTTCCGAACATAAGAATTTTACTGGTATTAGCATGTACTGTGCCAGCCACATCTGCGGAAGCAGAGAGTAGTTTCTCTGTGTTGAGGCTAATCAAAAGCAATTGGAGGAGCTGGCTGATACAAGGTTTTCTGCCTTAACATTAATGAAAATCTGTTATAGTAAACACATCGATTTCCCAAAAATTGCAGATAGGTTCATTAAAGAACACACTATACACGTTTGTTCAAGGCCAGCCATTTCGACTAACTGATGTAGATTTACATCAGGTAATAAATATTTTAAACATCATTGTTTCTTTCTCGTAAGAATGCATTCCCCCTCCCTTACTCACCCCTCCTCTGCACTTCGCGCCTCCCATACAACCTTCACCCTTGTTTAGAGTCATTGAGTGAACCAGTGAGTCAGTGACTCTGGTTTAATGAAACCTTCCACTCGAAAAACCCCATTAATTATCATCTCCTTTTAGCGAGGAGGGGGGTGTGTGCTTCCATCTATAATTACCGGTTGATGTTATATCCAATCAGATACCTACCTCCCACATATAGGTATTATCATCGTTTGTCTTTATCTCGCTGGTATTCACCTGTCGTCCATGGAATGGTCCGAGTCTTGTACCTCTCGGTATGACCGTCTTCTTACAGAAGATGCCATAATGTACTGCGCCAGCAAACGTCGTCTGGAATAATTCCAAACCTATACCAGGGATAACAAGACTAATAAATATATGATCAACTACATCAGGGTTAATAAATCAATAGTTTGATCTTGTACCCGAGTCTCTTTAGTTGTTAGAATTTGTGTGCTGAATGCAGTGTGCGACATTAATGCTCGACCGCTCGACCGGGACCAGTGTTTCAAGGCCCGATCTAGTATCAGTGCCTAGTACTCGACCGGCCGGTGATGAGCTCCGGTGGCCTAGCGGTTAAGCACCCGGCACTTGGTGCCAACGGTCGCAGGTTCGAACCCCGTAAGAGGTCGAAACTTTTCCAGGGATTAATTTCTCGGCTCACTACATCGTGGGTGGCTGACCACGTTAAATGGCGCTGCCGTCTCCACTGAATTATTTAAAATAAAGGGGGACGTTAAAAACCCCATGAGGACGTAAAACACTCTGGCAGTGACCACCCTCATGGTATTTCGGCTCCATCTTTCCGTACTGCTCCCTTGTGAGTGGTGGGGGAGGAGATTTCTCAACCACTCAAAAATAGAGGCTGTGCTGATTAAGCGACAGCCTGGGGATTCTCCCCGAACAACAAAACCAACCGGCCGGTCTAGTGTTTATTTTAATGAAAAAACAATGAAAACGTCTACAGAACTACAGGCTAATTCTAACAGCTAGCCATCAAATAACCAATCGATCTGTTTATTAACTTGTGACATGTCAAAGAACAAAAACACAAATAACTTCACTTGCGATATCCCGTCAAATCTTGGACACATGCATTCCGGATAGGAATCAATTTGGCGTAACCTGTTAACGTCACAATAAACACTCGCAGCTTCCCAACCGACCAGTGTAAAGAGTATTCTGGAATTTAACTGAATACTGTAGATCTGTTTAATTTGGCGAATATGAAATAATGGCGAGTGACATAATATCGCCATTTTTTCCTGTCACCAAAATATCTGTTGTACACTGAATATGTATAATATTCTCATTCATTCAACAATCAGTTCACATTGCAATTTATAATAAAACATTCACTAGCTTAATGCTCATGCGTTCCTGACATGGTCCACATCAGAAACGTTCCTAATAGCGATTAATAGTCCTGTTTTTCCAGCCATGTTTGAGAACATCAGTTTGTCGAGTAACAAAATCAAATGCATGAAACAACCAGCCTGCATGTAGAGGTTTGAGTCTAGTGATCTTGAGGCTGATTTGAGTGTCTGCAATTTCGCGATTGGATATCAAGGAGTCACTGACTTGATTACTATACAAGATATTGATTTTGCGTGTGAGATTTGTTATAATTTATATTCGTTTGCTGAGAATAGAAAAATAATATTAAAACATTATATTTTACACCTCCTTATATACAGTTTGATGTAACCTTCTCATCACATTAATTGCAATTTGTCTTTAGCTTGCATATTAATTACCTTTGTTGTCATTCAATCATGGCAATGGTTTGTCAATTACTAGTTCAGATCTGCTTGGAATGGAATTACTCGTTACGTAAAGGCCAATGATCTAGTCTGCTTCAGATTCGGTTATGGCTGGTGAATAACGGTGTGCTTTGAAATGTGGTTTTCCCCGAATGGCCTAGAAAAGAAAGCAAAAATCAACTTTCCTGACAGACTTAAATTCGCTAGTTCTTGCTGTCACTGTAATGTTGTCTGCAATTAACATTCAACTAGCTGGGGTAGATGGTATGATGTTCATAGACAGTGGAACTAGTGTAAACACTGTGGATGTGAAAACTCATAAAACACTGTGTGAACATTCTAAAGAATTTTGTAAGTTATCAAAATCAAACACGAAATTATTCCCTTACGCATCCACAAAAGCATTAGACTTGAAAGGAACATTCAGTGCAACAATTACATTGCCTAAAACTGGAGTAAAATTTGATGATGAATTCTATGTTGTGAGTGACGCTAAAAGCTGTTTACTGTCTTATGACACTGCAAAGCGACTGAAATTAATCTGAATCATCAATGCTATAGAAGATTCAAGATCAAATGTGACAAATAAAATTGTACATGATTTTGATTCAATATTCCACGGGCTAGGAAAACTGAAGGATTTCCAGCTACGACTGAATATTGATGATACAGTGGAACCTGTGCATCAAAAACACAGACGAGTTCCTTTTTCAACAAGACCGCAAGTTGAAGCAGCAATCAAGCAGCTATATGAAGATGACATATGTGAAGATCCTTTACAAAATTGGACCTCAATCGGGGCTACCACCACGTGGAGCTGCATCCTGACAGCCGATACATCACTATGTTTAGTTCACATCTAGGACTGCACCGTTACAAGCGTTAAAATTTTGGTGTAAATGCCGCCAGTGAAAAATTTCAACAAATCATCAAGCAAGTGCTACATGGGCTTGATGGAGTAAAGAACATTTCTGACGACATCATCATTGCCAGTCGGAATGATGTAGAACATGAGAAACACGTCCGTGCATGTCTGGAACGTCTTATGAAGAAGTGCTTAACACTCAATCGAAATAAATGCAAATTCTTCCAATCCTCTGTGGAATTCTTCGGCAGCATTTTTAGTGAACATGGTGTTTCGCCAGATCCGAAAAAAGTAAAGTCTGTTCGTGATGCGCCGAGACCGACAGACAAGCGACAGGTGAAGTCTATTCTAGGCATGGCGAATTACGCACAAAGATACATACCTCGTCTGGCCTCTCTTGTGAAACCACTTAGAGAGCTCACTCGTAAGAATAGTCTGTTTGAGTGGACCAGTGAGTGTAAAGATGCCTGGTTAAAATTGAAGGACAGTTTGACAAGTGATACTGTCATGTCGTACTTCAATCACAAGTTAGAGACCGAGTTAGTGGTCGATGCATCACCACATGGTGTTGGTGCTATTTTAACCCAGATACAACCCACTAAAGATGGCCGTAGAGATGTTCAAATTGTCGCATATGCATCACGTGCACTGGACGACGTAGAATCTCGTTACTCGCAAACAGAGCGAGAAGCTCTAGTTGTTCGATGGGGAGTCGAACATTTCCATCTGTATCTGTACCGCATAAAGTTTACAGTGGTCACAGACCACAAAGCATTAGTCAGCATGTTCTAAAATGTTGTCGCTAAGCCATCTCTTCGCATTGAACGATGGTGTTTACGTCTACAGCAATATACATTTAACACAGTGTACCGACCCAGCGCTGATAATCCAGCTGATTACATGTCGCGTCACCCAGTCGCATCTACAAGTGAGCGTGGCAGGAAGGTCACAGAAGAATATATCAACTACGTGTGTGAAACAGCGTGTCCCAAAGCATTGTCACATATAGAAGTAATTCAAGCGACACAACAGGACCCCATGCTGCAAAATGTGATCAAATGTCAACAAACTGGGCTATGGCATGAATTTAAAAACTGTGAAGAAATGTCAATATACGGAAAATTGTCCAGTGAAATTAGTGTTACAGAGAACGGAATTATGTTACGAGGACACCGGATTGTTATTCCTGTGACGATGAGGCGTAAAGTTATACAAATAGCTCATGAAGGTCATCAGGGATTGGTAAAAACAAAGTCCCTGTTGAGAGCTAAGGTGTGGTTTCCCTACATGGATAAGCTCACCGAAGACATAGTAAAAACTGTGCTACATGTGCTGTCGTCACTAAAGATGAACGTATACAACCGTTACAAATGTCACAGCTACCTGATAAAGCTTGGCAGTCTCTGTGTGCTGATTTTTGTGGGATTATTGTCTAGTAGTTCTTGACGAATATTCACGATTTCCTGTGGTGGAATTGGTGAGATCCAAATCAGCCAGAAGTGTATTCCAAGTATTTGACAAAATATTTGCAACACACGGAATGCCAGAAACATTAAAAACTGACAACGGACCGCCATTTCAAGGATTTGAATTCTGTAAATTCATGCAATATTGTGGTATATGTCATCGTCGGACTACGCCACTGTCGCCAAGATCTAACGCGCAAGCAGAAAATTTTATGAAACCTTTGAACAAGGCAATTAAAAGTGCTACTGTGGAAGGGAAGTCGTGGAGACAGGAAATGTACAAATTCCTACGAAATTACCGCGCAACGCCACATGTGACAACAGGTCGACCACCTGCAGAACTCTTGTTTGGTTCGAACATAAAAGTGCTATTACCCGAACTATTCATTCGAGTTGAAGATAAAGAAGTGAGAACTCGAGATGCAGAGCAGAAACAGCAACAAAAACAGTATGCAGATGCCAGAAATTGTGTACGACCGAACATTCCTCTCCATGTTGGGGATACAGTGTTAATGAAACAAACGAAAACGGACAAATTGTGTCCAGCATATAATCCAGCACCAATGTGTGTGGTGCAAGTGAAAGGGAGCATGATAACAGCAAATAGTCATAATTCAAATGTGACAGATGTCTCAGCAGGTCGTCCAAAGCGACACACCAGAATGGCAGCAAGATATAAAGACTTTATTTCTAAGTGATATATATATATATATATATATATATATATATATATATATATATATATATATATATATACTATAGTTTTATACAACTATATGTGTAAGAATGAAGCTGAATGGAGTGAATGTAATTATGATGTAAAATGAAGTACATTGTTCTGTAAGATTTTATAATTTGTTTTATCAGAGTTAGTTTCAAAATATATATATATATATATATATATATATATATAATGTAGCTTATCAATTGACTTGAGATAAATCATTATCTAGGTGTAAAATTCAGTGTTATCGTCGGATATTCAAAATTTGAGTGTAAGATTGTTCGAAATTTATCTATTACAAATACTTGTTTAACTTGAGTGAAACATATATGAAATGATACATTTTCAATAAAGGTAGGGGATGATGTAATGTTGTCAATCCATAACAGTCCACAATTAATTATATCGAGGACTTAATGTTGGTATTTAGAATTGTAACGGACAGGAAACAGTTTAAAGAATAAGCCAGATGGTCAAGATTGTATCTGTGATGTATTAATAATATACTTGATGACAATCTACAAACAGCACAATCACCAATATGTTCAAAATGACGAAATCGTCAAATTTTGCTATCGCCAAATTAAGCTAATCTACAGTATACAGATTAGCCTTTAAAACGAAGACAAATGTGTTATGCATATACACACTAGATGTCTAAAATCCGTCAGGGGGAATTTCAGCGTTTTTTTTAAATTTCAATTACTGTCGTGTTTTCCGGGTATACATCTTTGTTAAAAATTTGGAAATTTGTAAAATCAGTGAAGGAGCCAACTGTACAGAAATTTAAATAATACATCTGGATAATTAATTATGCAATAGTATATACGCGCATGCTCAGTGAATGCAAACGGAAAGTCATGACGTCACAAACAACTTATGAATGACAGCATTTCACCGAGCAAAGGTATACGTCGGAGTTTACTAAGAGACAAAGGATAGTATCGAATATTCATGATGATTCTATATAAGGTTATTGAATGCTGCCAGGAGACAAACTCCGGGTACGTACGAACGTGTACGCGCCGTTTTATTGAACCATTGTCAGCTACAAATATGATATTTAAAATGTTTTACATTTTTAAATCAATGTATTTCATACAAAGAAAACAATATCTTGAAACTACGGGATAAATCTGAAACGGATATTGACAACCAAAGAATTACTTTGACGTGTATTGGAGCATTGCAAACAGGCCCTCTTAATTAACTCAGTGATCAACTCTTAATTAATGTTTAATTTTCATGGAGGTCTGAAATATGTAACGTTTGCACTCACTCGGTCTAGTGTCAGCACACCCGGTCTAATGTTAAAATATTTACTAGACTTGCAGGTCCAGTGAGGCTATAAGTTAGTTTCACACAATGTGAATGTATTTTCTACAAAAAAGGCAATACTCAAATCTGAGAGTAAACACCACATAATTTGTATTCTCTCTCTTCCCCTATGTGTGTGTATGTGTTTGTATGTATAGTACATAGCAAGGACTACATTATCAATCACTAATGTTGTGTAATAAATTGGAATCAACGCAATCCCTTTTACGGATATAGTAAATTTAAAGCGAAAATGATATAATGATTCAGTCTGTGTGTGTGTGTGCGCGCGCGCGCGCGCGTGTGTGTGTGTGTTTGTTTGTTCTTTCTATAGTGGGGTATAGGTGTATTTGCAGGATGGTCCGAAAGTGTACGGTCAACTCATTTTAGGTTGAGTCACAAACTATTTTGATAGAGTTAACAGTTCTAACGATCTTTGTTTCTTCCTCAATGTTTTTGGTATTAAAGACTCCCCCTAAAACAAGAACGTTGTCCCAGAAACATTCAGTCCGGATTTTCTGTTATTCTGCAATTCGATCATTGAATGCTTCTCTGGTGATGTCTAGAAGCTCTTGCGTTTCATGCAGTGCCATGCATTATATTTTAATTACAGCTTATATCTGACCACTCTGATATATAGTTGAATGAGAAGGGAGACGCATACTTAAGCCAAGTGTCACTATTTCATTGATCACATTTTTTTAATATTTGTTGTAACATCATATAAGATCATTTGTATTTTCCAAATATGTTATATTATCTGTTACGTACTTCACTTTGATTTTGGATTCACAAAATAAATTTCTTAATTATCTCTCATGTTGCACTTTCAGTGTGTTCTAATAATTTTCGCATGTGCTCGCAGTATATGTGGGTAACTAAATAGTGACGTTGTCAATTATCAGGACGGTTGGATCAAGTTGTAGATTTTAAATACACAACGCCAACGTAAAAGAAATAAACAAAAATGTAGTAAACAAAACTTGGAAATTCAAATCACATCCAATTTAAGTACGTTCACAATTGAACACACGATTAGTTACAGTCTTCTAAAAAATAGAAGAAACAAGTCAACAGTCAAAACGACTTCTTGTAAATATTTATATTTCTTAGTTTGAACCCATTATTATCTCTGGATGATTGGTTATACGAATGTTCTAAATGAATATAATATAGGGAATTCTCACATTGGAAATATGGCTTTGATGAAAACTTCATAGAGTATTATTGTATCTTTAAAAAATATTAGGACACGACTTAATACAGTACTGTGATTTGCTGTTATCATTGTGCTTATAGTGACATTAACATTCCAATGTGTCAAAAGTCAGAAAGATTGCCCATGTCCGTCGTTTGATACCATAATAAGCGACTGCTTGTTCACTAGCAGTCGATAACACCGGTTATCTGGTTATTATAAATTCATTTTGGTACAAATACAACTACTTAAACATTGATATTAAATAATAAAATGTTGTTTATTTAATTATTTATACCTGTAGTTTATATGAGTTGTCACTTTAAGTTGTTGAATTTAAATGAACGTGTTCCGGCTTTCCGTAATCATGAAAATGTAACTAGCGAAATGGAAGGTCGTTTGGTTTCGAGGCTTTTTAGAACGTTTGGCGTTTTAAAAAGAAATATACGATTGCTGTCATTATCAGCCGTCCACTATGCTGAAACGGAAACACGAAATGACCAAGATGCAAAACAAACCCACTTTGGCTTCCAAACTGTCCCCGAAGAGGTGAAGGAAGAGAAAGGTGCTGTATTATCGTCCACACTAGTCTAGTAGATCTAGATCGTCTATACTACTATTACTAGCCTATAGTATAGTATAGATCTAGCAGGGGTCGACAACCTTTTTGAGGGGAGGGCCTAATCGTATGGGTGAAGCGCCGAGACCCGAGTGGGAGTAGATGAGTCAGTGCATCCCCATCAGTGGCATTGGCAGAAAATCTTTAAAAATACTAAAATAGCCTTTAAAAATGAACAGATTTGAAAGCACCTGAGAGAGAGACCAAATGTAGATATTTTCATAAAAAATTAATTTAGTAGTTTGATCAAATATTACACAAACATAAAGAGCTCAGTTTCTATAACCATATAAGGTGGGGAGGTTCGCCCAGGCGGGGAGAATCGACCACATTAAAACCCTATTCTTTATTTATTACTCTTAATAATTTTAGGTTGTAACATAATACATCACTGATTAATTGTTTTATGTTTACTTTGAAACAATTTGCAACAATAAAACAATACACTATAAAAAAACAATTAGCGACTGAAAGCGGGGATGTCAAAATTCTAACTTTTGCCACTAGGTCTCAACATTTCAAAAGTCTGTAAGCAACATTCGCGCCTTTCAGTTTGTGTTAGATTTTGACGGTGTTTGATCTTTATTAGCTTCCTGTGTGGTATCCTTTCCAACAATTAATGTATGTAGAAATAAAATGTATCTTTTATGTAAGCTTAGGTCAATAAATTTTGAAATAACAAGAGAAACAAAAGTGCTCAATCTGCCCCTCCATTTTGTCTATTCACTCTGCAGACTATAATTTCTGTGTCACTATTCTAAATGGGTCGTCAGATAAAGATCATGTGACATATTTCTAATTTACATAAACTGTTAGTGCGATCATTTTCTCCGTGTAGAGCCTTCTGAATCATGTGACGAATGTGACGTTTTATAGCCTAATTGACCAATATTGTGGTAGACTTTTCTCTAAATTGTTGTTATAATGAAAAATGAAATAGAGTCTAGTAATATTATGATATGCTCTAAATATGGGTCTTCATTTATTGCATATAAATTAATCAAATTGTGGATGAGCTGAAATGAAGATTTATCAGTTTATGAAATCATGAAGGGGCGCCTCCGTGGTCTAGTTGGTAGTGCGTTGGACCACAGATCACTACCACCCGTATTCGAATCTCAGCGTGGGCATATCTGAAGGGTGTTTCATCTTTGACTTCGCTTCATTACCTTTGGAGGTCACTTGGCCCATTTAGCTTACCATGTGCACAGAGGTGGCCGTAAAACATCAATTATACACAAATTTATGATCTGGTGTTCTCCGTCGATTCCAGCACAGTTTTGTTCTGACTAGTAAAAGTTTTATAGTTTTAATATCTAGTAAAGTTTTGTTGGGCTAGTGGATTTAAATTGTACTAGCCCAGGAGCTAGTGAGATGTAGAAATATTTTTGTGGCCCTGCTAAACACCAAGTAAATAAACATTAACTCAATAATTCCCAAAATGCATACAAATTATGTGGCTTCATGTGTTAGATTATCCGTTTGCAAGACTGAGAACACATTGTTTTTGTTCAATAAAAGTATTAAAAATAAAATACTATTTTATTGGTTCATTTCTATATGTTCGAGGTATTTCCTCTCAGAATGCAGTGAAGCTTCCAAATCGTGTATTTAAAGGGTGAAAGTATTTTAATCTGAAGCTCCAGATTAAAGTAAAAATTTAAAAACTCAAAAGATCATGATTTTTTTCTTCCCTGAACACAAGACTGTCACATATTTTCCTTTAAAATGGTTATAGCCTGGTTGGGCTAGTATTTTGAACCAGTCACTAACCCGAAGACAAAATCATCCACAAGTTCCAGGCTACAGATTTTTCTGGCCCTGCCTTCACAGTCAGAAATGGCATGCTAATTATTGCTTTGTTAATGAATTTTCCAATAAAACTTTTTTGTTGGTCTAAAGTTTTGGGCTTACCATGAAAGTTAACATGTGAAACAGAAATGTAATTTATCATGTTTATTCAATTAAATAAGATCTTTTTTATGGACATAATTACAAAACATAGATTCAACACAACATAAACAAATATTTTGAGCCTGCATTATATTTGGCTTCATAAATAATGGACAAACCTTGTATATGCGGCTGCACCATGTAAATGTTATTCATTATATCCAGTATGAAACATTTTCTTGGACAGGCTTACAGCACAGTCCTCCCATTGGAAATCTCGGCTTGTAGAGCAAGCTACACTTATTCACTAACTTTTCATTGACCACTAATGTTTTGGAGAAGGTGACCAAGCCACTATCATTTTATTTATGATATTCTATGATCAGTATATCCTCAGTTTTAATTATGTTTATGTCCCACTGATAGTTTTTTTTAAATGTGATGTTATGTAAAATGACCACTGCCTGGTGTTGTACATAATCTTTTTTATTACTGTGATAATTAGTTACTTGTATTGTATTACTATGGACTCTGAGTCTGAAATAAAGATTTATTATTATTAATATATATATTTACACACTTACCTGGAACATACATAAATAATAAACAATTAAATGGAAGTATTAGAGGTTTTATTTGATCAAATATAGGACTATGTGTGTGTTTACATATATTTGTGTTTGGTTGTATATGTGTGTTTGCATATTTACACACACACACATATAATATATAAATCTGAGCTCTATGTTTTGGAAAGATTTTAAATTTGTATTGTGCTTGAACTCTATCAAGACTGTTGCCATTTGACAGCCTTTTATTGTGTGTTTCAGTTTATGAAGTATTCAGTAATGTTGCTGAAAAGTATGACTTAATGAATGATGTAATGAGCGGAGGCATTCATAGGCTATGGAAAGATTACTTTATGGAAAGATTAGGACCAGTATCTGGTACAAAACTGATTGATGTTGCTGGTGGTACAGGTATGTGGGTTCTTAACACATGGTAATCATAGTAAAATTGATATACAAATGTTTATGACTAATTTAAACCAGCCACAGATGTTGCACACCGTTAACTTAGTGTACACATATTTTATACATAAAAATAAATTCCTAATCTTTGATGCTACCAAGCAAAACTTATCACTCCATTATCATTTTGGTGGAGAGTCTCTCACATTTAATCACACACTGTTTTAAAAGTGTTCATGTGTATATATGTCATTTTGTTTACAGTACTTTTTCAGTTATTTTATCAATTTATCTTCACCACAATTATTCCAATCTATAAAAGGGCCTTCAATATGCCCTCCTTTTTTTGTTATTCTGAAACTTCATTGGTTTTATTAAGTGGTTGATGACACAGTTTTGGAAATCTTTAAAAATAATTTTCTAAACGATTAACAAATCATGATAGAATGTTTTATTACAGTTCGGTCTACTTATAGTCCAGTAATATTTTAGAGGATATGAAATTACTATACCATGGGATAAATTTCAATCTTGTTTAAAATTTTATAGTCCTTGACCCAAATACCTCCAATAAGCCAGTATCCATACAATAGATATAATCAGGGGCGTGATGAAGCATTTGTTGATGTTTTAAATGTGTAATAACTGACTCAGTTACTTTTATATATATATTACTATTAGTACTATTACATAACTCACATTATAAGATATTTAAAGGGCACCTCCATGCTCTAACTGGTAGCAAATTGGATCACTACCACCTAAGTTTGAATCTCAGCATGGGCATATCTGAAGGGTGTTTCATCTTTGACTTCACTTCATTACCTTTAGAGGTCACTCGGCCCATTTAGACTACCATGTTCAAGAAAAGTGGCCAGAAGATATTTTAAACTAATTTTATCCACAGCAAATTTGGTGCTACAAATTAAAATATGCTTTTGTATGCTGATATAAGGATATGTATTGTTGTGATCAAAAAGATATGCTTGGTCTTTTTCCCATTTGAATTTTAACTTTTTATAAGTCTCACTGTTTATTCAAAATATACACAGATTTTTTATACCAAATATATTATTATTGAATAGATGCCTATTTACATAACTACTGAATGGGCACACAGTAATGTTAAGTACTCTCATTTTCAGGTGATATAGCATTTCGTTTCCTGAGCTACTTGGATAATATGGAAGAGTCAGACTCCGATTCCATTTCAGACGGTGAGGTGACAGATGAGATTGGCAAATATCCTAGACATGATGTGTTGCAACAGTCTTCTGTTACTGTATGTGACATCAATCAGGCTATGCTTGATGTAGGCAAGAAAAGAGCTGAGGCACTAGGACATACACACAGTAATGTGAATTTCCCTTTTTATTAAATGTGACTGAATTATGTCTAGATGCATATCAGCCTTATCTTGTAAATACTGAGTTTAGAAATACTAGGAATTACTCATTAACTGATTATGCTGCCATTCTTGGCAGTTGTGTTTATACTCACTCACACACATGAACATGCAAACATATATATATATATATATATATAATACCATACTCACTCGAATAAGGGCCTTGGCTTGAATAATGCCAACCTTGAACAAGGGTCTGGGTATAGCTTGCTTTAAAACAATAAGCACCACTGGAGGTGTCAGATATTGCCATGGATGATGTGAATCATAAAATTTTACTTGTTATCTTGCTTATGTGTTATTATCACTTGTGTGCAGTGTGTACATAAACACTTGGGAAGCAAACTGTTTGAATGTTTTATCCATGTAGCTCACACATGCATTACCAATAATCTTTCATGGTCTTAATTAACTTCATAAATTATCAAAATTATGTTTTATTAGACATTTAATTGCTTTTATTTGATATACCGGTGTAATGTTTTCCAGGTTCATATTGATGTAACACTAACAGTTGGTATTGTTTCATAAATAAAAAGTATAAAAGTATAAACTACTGGAAAAGGTTTGCTACCAGATTTTAATAAAACACAATTTTCTTTGTACAAAATAACTTGTACAAAATGAAGCCCAAATTTGTTGCAACACAGTCCAACAGTAAGTTTGGAATGCTGAATATTTTATTTTTTGAGCCATAAATATGCATTAAAAAAAATAACGGCCTCTGCTTGAATATGGACATGCTTGAATAGGTGCCAGGGGAAAACGGTGCTTGAAATAAATAGCCTGTCGGTGCCCTTATTCACGTGGGTATGGTATATACTCAGATACAAGTTGTGTTGTGATTTAAATGTTTTTATGTCTTTCAAAACCTATCAGATTTCAGTTGTAATAAAATATTTGCTTTCTGTGTACACCAGTGATTTTGTTACATATTTCAGGTGTATCTTGGCTGAAAGGCAATGCTGAATGTTTACCTATTGCAGATAATTCGTATGATGCATACACAATAGCTTTTGGAATAAGGAATACAACACATATAGATAAGGTATGTTAGATGAAAATAGTGATTTCATATATTAAAAACATATTTTCTTCATTCTTATAGTTATAAAGAGCGCCTCTGTGGTCTAGCAGTAGCATATTGGACCACAGATCACTACCACCCATGTTCAAATTTTGGCATGGGCACATCTGAAGGTTGTTTCATCTCATTACCTTTGGAGGTTGCTCAGCCCATTTAGCCTACCTTGTGCACAAAAGTGGCCATAAAACATCAATCATCACCTTATGGCTATAAATATATAATTAATCTTTGTTTGATATATTTTAAAGCCAAGAAATATGTAACAAGTTGTGTGTGTGTGTGTGTGTGTGTGTGTCATGATAACACTGTAGATGGATATAATATCAATAACAGCATAATAACCATTATATTAAGTTATTTAGGTATATCTGTTGATATGTTATTTGAATGAATTGTATTTGAATCTATGTATAATAATACTTGCATTTTGTGAGTACTAGTCATACTGAAACTATATTAAAACATTTAATATAATATTGTGTGTTTAGAAATCTGTGGTAATTCATTTACAAAATATTTACACAACTACAGTGATTTGATATTTCTCTATAAGGTTTTGAGAGAAGCTTACAGAGTACTAAAGCCAGGGGGTAGGTTTATGTGTCTGGAATTCAGTGAAGTTACCAGTGGTGTTTTGAGGAAGTAAGTTTAATTGAAATATTGCTTACCATTGATTTACAGTATGTCAACTTTATCAACTTATTTTTAACTCCTGTAGTTATATTAAATATGATATGAATTTTGTTTTACCTGGTGTGTTCTTTAACCTGCTGAGTACTTCTGAAATTACCTGACTTTATACAAATATATCTAGTAGAGAGAGTAATTAAAAGAAAATTAACATGTAAAACCCAATAAGAAATTTGAAAGATAATCATTATTTACTGGTGAAAGCAACTTTGAACAGGTGAGATTTCAGAATGAATATGTGGCATATCTGAAAATGTTTCATCTTTGACTTCACTGCATTACATTTGGAGGTTGCTCAGCCCATTTAGCCTACCATGTGCACAAAGGTGGCCATAAAAGATCAATCATCATCATCTAGAAGATATTTAAAAATAATTTTATCCACCTTAAAATATGCTTCTGTATGCTGATATGTATTGTTGTGATCAAAAAGATATGCTTGTTCTTTTTCCCATTTGAATTTTAAATTTGAAAGTGACAGTAAAACATCAGTCATCATCAAAATAAATTTAGACATTTCAAAGAGTGACATATTTCTAATATCCACTGGCAACTAGTTCCACAAAGTGGGGGCTAAACACTAAATGCACAATCACCATATGACTTGAGCTGAGGGACTGGTACTTATGGTATCTGGCTGGATGGCCTGAGTTTTGGGGATGACTTTCTAATGGACACAATTGGTTGAATTTTAAACTAATAAAAAATGGTTGGCATAGCATCATGATGAGTTTTTTATTCTGTTTTGAAATTGGTTTGCAAGGGGTGAAGAGAGGATATTGATTTTTCTATGATCACAGAAAATGAGAAAAAAAATTGCATGGATGGGATTTTGAAACATAATTTGGATTTTGAAATATAAATTCTGAGATTAATCTCAAACAAATTTATTTGATAAGAATCTTTTGTAGATGAATCGATCTACTGGTGCCAACCCTCATTTTAACACTAACCATCACCACAGGTCACATTCAAACATTTATTTATAAAACTTATGTACTGTGTTTAAGAATCTGAAACCCCACAAAATCATATTGTGAAAGACACTATGAGAGGTTTTCCCCAGAAAGGATGTTATATGCTGTGGAGATGATATTTAACTTATGGAAGTCTGTGCTTATTAAATCATAAACATGTAAAAACATCTATTTTCATGGTTTGGTAGCAGATGAAATACATGAAAAAACTGACATGTAAACATGGCTCTGTGTATTACATTTATATTTGTGACATAGTTAAGTCACAGGATCATAAATTTCCTTCTTTAAATTATAGCATTATGTGTACTTTTCAGATTGTATGATGAGTACTCGTTTCAAGTTATTCCTGTTATGGGTAAGGTGGTAGCAGGAGACTGGGATTCTTATCAGTATCTGGTGGAAAGTATACGAAAGTTTCCTAAACAGGTTTGTGTGCTTTAGGTAATCTGGCTTGCTGATGCTCTTTGCTCAGGATTTTCTATTTGTCAAATAAAGTGAACAGTAACTTGTCACACAAGCCAAGTGTGATGATATGCACGTGAAAAATATTGTTTAAAAATGGTTTCTTTTATAATTCAAAGCAAATTTTATTTTAACCTGGAATCTTTTTCTATTGATCATATTATTGCAGGAAGAGTTTGCTAAAATGATCAGAGAAGCTGGATTCAGAGCTGTCCATTATGAAAACTTGATGATGGGCATAGCTGCCATACATTCTGGATTCAAGTTGTGATGACCATTATTGTGTATGTGTGTGTTTGTGTGTGTGTTCTAATAAATCTCTAAGCTATGTCAGTGTTGTTAGACTTGTCATTTACATTTTTTAGTATGTAGAACCTATGTCATTTTTTTCAATGTTTGTAATATATTCAGATGTATTTGAAAGAGAGCATGAGGATACTTGCCAACAAGTGATGTCATGTTCACAAAATATAATTTTTATTACTGGAGACTTACAAATATGTAAATTGATTTGATGTTGAGTCACTTTAAAAAATAGAGCTGGCTGTGCACTCACCTTTGCACTTACAAGCTGTGTCTGTGATGTAATTTTGTATAGGAGAAAAGATTAATTGTTGGATATCGTCTTAACAGCATTATTTGTACCAACTAATTGAACCCTATAGGGTTTTATGGTAGATAGCAAATGGTTCCAAATTTGGAATACATTTACAGTGTGCGACATTGATGCTCGACCAGGAAGAGTGTTTCAGGGCCCGGTCTAGTATCGGTGCCATAGTACTAGAACGGCCAGTCTAGTATCAATTTTAATGGGAAAACAGTGCTGAGGTACAGGCTAATACTAATAGCTACCCATCAAATAACCAATATCACAATCTGTTTATTAACTTGTGACATACAAAGAACAAACACAGTTAACTTCACTTGCGATATCCTGGCAAATCTTGGACACATGCCCTCCGACTATGAATCAAATTGGCATAACCTGGCAACATCATAATCAACACTCACAACATATTATCCCAGTCCCCCACTATCAAAAATTACACACCGAGTCGCCCACATTTGGGGTGATGGCAGGGGTCAACCTAACCGAAGTGCAATGGAAAGGCCTCGCCCTGGGAGAACCGCCTTCGTGATCACGGTATCTTTTTTTGTTTATTCAAATAATAACATAGAAAATATTACTATAAAATTCAACAAATGCATTTGTTATTAACAAGAATACCACCGACTCGTATAAGTGGATCGAATATTAAGATTGTAAGCACATCAAATTATATATGTATTGACACACGTATATATACGCACGTATATTTAATTCTTCCCATTATGACAATTCGTCATAATGTATTATGTGCTGTGAACCACGGCCATGATACAATACAATGCCTCATCACGGTCAGCAGCCGCACGACGTAGAAATTTAATAATTGTCACATAATATCAAACTATATACTGTATATAATTAACAATTATGATGTGTAGATACATTAATTACCGTTATTATCATAACTATGAATCGCAACGATCATAAGCATTTTAAAACCCAACGATAAATATATATGTCATAATGCCTTTCGGTGACTTTAGACATTTGTCACTTTGAAATGGCAAACCTTTAGATGAAAACCGTGAATAGGGAGATACTACATGTTGAAATGTATTAGATTTAGACCGTCCAGCCAGCACACAGCTTTGCTAGAACACCATCTTTTGTCAAATATAGTAAGGCTATCGGGCCCTTGTTGACTGTAAGATACATATTCCTCCATAATTCTATTTTTAAATCGGGAATGGGTCAGTGTTTTTGCCATCTTTTTAAGACACCTTGTGACCCAGAAACAATGCTTAGCTGTGAAGAGTAAATAGTTAGCTACGCTGATAGACTTCTCATTAATTCGCTTGTGCAGATGGGAGAACCCAAAACATATATTAAAAGTCCCCAAAGGGTTCCCCCAACATGCACAAGTTTGTTAAATATCAGACGAACCTAGACCCAAAACCTAATGGCGTTGGGACAAGAAGTAAAAGTGTGCAGAATGGTTTCGTCCGTGTTGCGACAGAGAGAACATTCTGCAGACTCAATTAATTGGCATTGGTTTAAGAATCTATTTGTTGTTAAGTGAATTGATTTCCACTGTAAATCAGAAACCAAATTACACATATTGTGCGAGTGAGTCCCCGAAAACATCTGTTTGGCGGTTAAATTGTCATTATGAAAAACAGCCTTCCACTGACTCAGACTGGCTACTGTGGCTTTGCGGGTGGTATTCTTTAACATCAATAGGTACAATCTACTGGTGTTGAACTTGCTAACAAGCAAAACACCGCCCTTTTGATCTGGATCAGGGACACCAAGGTAATCCGCTGTTTCATAGCCCTGCTGGTCGTTAATTAATGCACGTTTCCACTGATGTGGAATATATTCCCCAGCAGTAAAATGTTAGCAGCGTTTGACTCTATTGAAAACCTGTGTAAACAAGACGCAGGCTCAATAAATTCGTCTGTATTGTTGATTAAGTTTGTTTCCTAAGATTAATCCGGTATTGAGAAATATTGGTGTGTCCAACACATGTGCCATTGTGCTCGGCGGCTTTGTGTTAATTACACCAACTGAGTGCCAAGCTCGTAAACAATATTTGTATATGGTTGGCATGTTAATTATGTTTGCTGCACGAGGGAATATGTAGGACTTTAGAATAATACGGCCCATACATGAACCCCTATACAAACCAATAAAGTAATCAGCAAGAATTTGCCATTTATCTGAAAAAGTTGATGTGAATAAACGTGAGATATATTTGATTCTCTGGACTTTGAGGGAAATGTCCACGAGTCCAAGTCCCCCTTCATCTAACCTTTGTTTAATCACATCTTTGTTTACCAGATGTTTTTATAGTTCCACAGAAATTCAAGAGATTCTCTATTTATTTGTTTCTCTGCCCAGTCCGGTATTGATACGATATTGCTATAATACCATATACCGGCACTAGCCAAAGAATTCAATATAGCTATTTTACCTTTATAGCTGAGGGTTCTCCTATTCCATGAACGCAGAATGGTTTTAAATTTGTCCACTCTAGGTTTCCAATTTAGCTGCGAGGTGTCATTATTTCCAAGATGAAAACCGACAATCTTGACTGAAGCACTGGTCCACCTAAGATCCAGAGGGGTATCTCTCCTTCCCTTAAATGAACCCAGCCACAGTCCCTCGGTCTTATCCATGTTAATACGACACCAGATGCCAATTCATACACTCTAATCAAGGAAAATACACTTTCTATCGAGTCAATATTGCTGATTTGTATCGTCGTGTCATCAGCGTATTGATCAATTTTTGTGACTGTCCCCGTCAGGTAGGGTGATGCCGCGGATTTTGTCCTCCTTTCTAACATTTACAGAGAATGCCTCAGCTATAAGCACATACAATAAAGCTGACAAAGGGCAACCTTGTCTGGTGCGCCTGTCTAACTTGAAAAATGTACTTAGAAATTCGCTTGTGTGCATCGCACTGAAAATATATCAGTATACCATAATTTAACCCACTGTATAAAATTCTGACCGAATCCAAACTTGTGTAGTGTTTTTAATAGAAATGACCAGTCGACTCTGTCAAAGGCCTTCATCTGATCAATACAAATGATTGCTCCCGGCAGATTCTTTTGGTTGACATCTTCTATCAAGTCCCTGATAAAACTTGTGGTCTGTTCAATAGACCGACCTGGGACTGAACAAGTCTGATCAGGGTTAATAATTGTGTGTAATACTTGTCTTAGCCGATTTGGCTAGACATTTAGTAATAATTGTATAGTCAGTGTTTAATAAAGAAATAGGACGCACATTTTTCAGGTTTAATTTGTCTCCCTTCTTAAACATTAAAACTACCATACTCCTTCTCTGGGACACCGTTAGGATCCCTTTATCAAAGGCTGCATTTGAGACAGAAATAAAGTCTTGTTCCAGTATGTCCCAAAGGTTTTGTAAAATTCAGCTGCAAAATTCGTCGTGACCTTGGCTTTTGTTATTTTTAAATGCTTTGATAATTCTTTTGCTGTTGTCCTTCGACGCGGATGTTACTTCTGGTTCTTTCAAGGGCGGTGATTACTTGTTCGATAATTTTGAATATTTCGTTTCAGACGAATTTCGCTGTATGACATAGGACGAAGAGATGCTCTAGGGATTCCTCACAGGGACAGTGGACACAGGTTGGTGAAGGATTGATAGAGAATCTGTGTAGTCTTTGATTTGTTGACGTCCTACTTTGGCCTCATGTTCACGGTATCTCCTGTGTCAGGTACGTGTACCACAGACATTCTACATCATTATGGTGTTTATGTTTTACTTCGTTCTCCTGATACATTATGCTATCAGGGCATCAAATATATTTTCTACGCAATTATGTCACAGTATAAAACCAATTATTATTATTATTAGTAGTAGTAGTAATAGTAGTAGCATCGTAGTAGTAGCAGCAACAACAATAATAGTTGTCGAAAGAGCAGGAGTAGCAGTAGTTGTTTATAGATTATTTTAAGATCAGGATAGAAGATTGTATATGTTTACGGTATTTGCTTGATTCAAGTGACATCACATGTAAAATGAGAAATGATACAATGAAAAACAGAAATTTAACATGATATCAGCACGTCTTTTCATTTGATATAAATATATACAAAATTTGGAACATTTTCCTGTCCTTCAATGGATTCAATTAATTAGAACCGATAAATCTCTTGAGATGACATTTGACAACTAATCATTTCCCCTAGACACAATCACGTTTAAAACTTCCAATGTATTATCAGTGATATCCTGCAAGTCAATCTAGTATACCAACACCAGGAGAATTGTTACATATAGTCCTGATAAATTGACGAGACCCCAAAATTAAAATAGCTTACACCGCTGGTGTATGACTACAACACCTGAAACTTCATTGGAACAGGTTATTAAATTTCAAAATAAGGTAAGACAGAGAGTACATGTAGTAGATCAACATATTTCATTTCTATCATTTCCTAAGCCCTTTTTCATACAGTCCATGCAAATCATTATTATGGAGATATTAACTAAAACACTTAAACTGCTAAATGGTTTGAAATGTATCCAATTCTTTATTTTTGTAGACGGTTTCTTGTTGTTATTTGCTAAGTAAAATAAACAATTAAGTGAAATCTAATTATCCGAGAAAATTATTAGATGTGATCGAAAAGGTTATTAAAATCATTTCCTATAAACCTTGAAAATTTTTATTTCCAATAGATTAGAAGGAACCAATGACTATCAAATATAAACATATTAACATATATATATATAAAACAAAGCAAATATCACTATGAAAACTTACTATTATGTATCAACCCTTTATCTTGTACTAAGGTATAAAAAACTGGAATTACGCAATCAGCTAATTTTACTGTTAAAATTGAGTCGAATATAATTAATTAACTGTCCAAATTGTCGAACTTATTCTTCCATTTTTTATTATTATTAAAACCATAGATCAACAAAAACACATACACACATAAACTAAACTAAAATGTACAAAATGACAAATATTACATACAATTGATGTATGCTATATAAACTTGTACATAATATTTAGAATTTGCCTGTTGGAACTGATAGTGACACATTTATTGAGGTAGTTGTGCAATCATGCGTGAGAGTTTGCCAAAATATCTTATAATTTTGATTTGGAAACGTCTCCAGTTAAGCATATTTTAAAGTTGGTAATGATTTCTATATTCTCCGAACCAGCAGGCTAAAACCTATATATATATATATATATATATATATATATATATTAATGGGTAATATAATGACGATTTTCTTGTCACAATCTTTTGATTAAGGTTACACTCAGGTGCACATTCATGTTTTCTATAAACTTAAACTATTACTGTATTAGGTAGTGTTCTTTTGATAAGGCGATACATTTATTTGTTCATAAAGATTGGTTGATTTAAAGTATTGCTTAAATATTGGGTTACTATGTATTGTTTTTTCTTAATATTTGGCACCAGTTAGGATCATTTTATTTTTCTCTTGTTTGATAAATCAACTAATGACATAAGATATGTTCATTGACAAGTCTTAGCTACAATCGTTAATATATAATGTTTGTGTTTCACTGTTTTAGCAAAAAGGAAATTGAACGTTGCATCTTTAGTCTTGAAAATGGTTTGAACAATTGTTTTCTTTCATACGGAATAAACATTCGGATGCAATCTTTTCGGCTAAAATTTGACGATAGTTAAATATTTTTCAAGCTATAGTATTAAGTATTTACGATAAGGCAGTAACAGAGGTTTCTGGAAATTGGATTTTTGTCTGGTTTATCATTAATTAAAATACATACCAGCCGGAAAAAATATATGTAGATAATAGAACTTTGTTCCAAAAATGCTAGCATTAGTTTGATCAATACAAATCCAATCAAAGGCTAACGGTCTATAGTCAATATTTATTTCACGGCCTCAGTATACGGTTCATCTAAGATGTTTACATCGTTCCTTTACATACGAGTTTTATTAAGAGCTACACTTAATTAGTACAGACTACGCTACAAACAACACTTTCTATATTACATCAAACACACATGTTCATTTTAGTAATTTTAATTGATCGAATGTCATAATTTTATTATCTTGTTGATGTACGCTAATGACCTTCTTTTAAACAATATACTAGTTTATAGGATGTTTCTTGTTCAACAGGCCTCATTCAACATGAGCCGCAGTTAAAAAATAAATCAATCTCTGTCGCATGAAATTTTCTACTTTTGTTCAATAGCATTCATTTGTAATTTGATCATACAGTTATTTTTGCAAACAATGTTCTTATTGGCTTAATAACGTAGACCTCCATTATTTAAATAGTTTTAAAAGCAGTTATCTGTTTATTATGTGCTGTTCATATGAGTGTATACGAGAGGCCAGTGGCTATTCTTCCAAATGGCTAAATGGAGCAGGTTTACTAAATAATTTGATAATGAGATGAAATCGTGCCTTTTGCTACTATATTGATAATCGCCTGTTTTTCATAATGCGTTTAATGAATGATTGTTTTAATTTCTTATGATCAGGGGATAGCGCGAACGCAGTCCCCCACTATCAAAAATTACGCACCCGAGTCACCCACATTTGGGGTGATCGCAGGGGTCAACCTAACCGGAGTGCAATGGAAAGGCCTCACCCTGGGAGAACCGCCTTCGTGATCACGGTATCTCCTGTGCCAGGTAAGTATGAGTTGGTGGTGGCTCGCTACCTACGTCTATCATAGACATTCTACATCATTATGGTGTTTATATTTTACTTCCTTCTCCTGATACATTATGCTATCAGGGCATCAAATATATTGTCTACGCAAATTATGTCACAGTATAAAACCAACATAAATGGTTCTACATCCAGTATGAGTATCCGTTACTGTTTTTGAATCATTTTGTAAACACTCTAATGTTGACTTTTAGGAAGTGCTGCCTTTCGAATGAACCCCGCATTATTAGACTCTAGTCGCCAGGTGGCACCACCTCGTACTAAATTCTTTATTGTTAGCACTATTGCTCTATGCATTTCAGCAATGTGTCAAAGCGCACTGGTACACACCACCAAAACTCCTTAATACAACGACTGAACGTTTTATCAGGAATCTGAACCCAGAGAAATAACGTTTAATGCTGGGACGTGTAACGATCTCTCTTACTCAGTCTTTAACATGATATCAGCACGTCTTTTCATTTGATATAAATATATACAAAATTTGGAACATTTTCCTGTCCCTCAATGGATTCAATTAATTGGAACAGATAATACTCTTAAGATGACATTTGACAACTAATCATCTCCCCTAGACACATTCACGTTTAAAATTTCCAATGTATTCTCAGCCACGTTTGAGGTGACGTCGGCTCAAGCAAGGTGAAATCTGAGTCTACAAGTCTACAATCCCGATCCTCTTATTGGCTAAAAGTCTACGATTCTACAGTACCAGTCTACGATATCGTTCACCTCATTGGCTGATTGTCTACAATAAACTGTGACGTATTTCTATAAATAGCATTTATTTACTCGCATGGGTTTTACCCAGAATAAAAATAGCTACCAGTTCACTTTATGAGCATTTGTTGACATAGGAAAATATTGAAAAAAATCCCGACCGTAATCTTCATTCAAGCTTACGAAGTGCACATTTTGTGGAATATTTACTTTGTCACATATTTTGTTTATCGTAGGTAGGTGCCATTCTGACATATACGATTAATCCGGTATTATTCAATCAATGACCACAAACAGCTAGAATAGATCTAGTCGACTCGCTAATTGAAACTCAGGGCGTCACTCGGCGTCAGAGTTGCCATTGATTGTAACCCATCGATTGTTGAGTGATGAACTCGGTCCATGGTGTTGCGGTCAACTTATATGTCTTATGGTTATCAATAAAATGCGTATTATATATAAATCCTGTTAATTTAATTGAAATGAGCCCAGATCATTTCACTTGTTATTATTATTAAGGATTTAAGCCCTGCTTCGCTTTGTTTAGTAGATCTACTACCTAGTCGAATGTTGAGTAGAGCTATCACGCTGTGACTGTGCATCATTACCATATAAATAGTATTTATCAAGCAATGGAATCTGACAGGTTCACTTTTTAATACATGAATAGCAATCTACGCATAATATTTGTGTATGTCGGGATATTTTGAACTAAATATTTTCATAAACACACGATATAACTAAATCGAAACACTGTCTGTCTATTTAGGCTAAGACTAAGTATTAGAGACTAGATCTATGTGTGATTTATTCATCACTTGAATCTGTATCTAGTATATGTCATGATCTGATAAGTAGGGACTAATTAAATTGCATGTAAACTTTGTAATTATGGATAGCTTGCTTGCATTACCTTTGCTGTTCTGTGTATCACTGTATGTTGTTCCTTTGGGACAGCAAAAGAACTGTCGTTTCAATTAATTTTGGAATAATATGTGTTTGATATGCATATGTTGTGAAAATACTTTCTAAACATATTAATTATTTTACTGTTACATTTGATAAAATAGTGCTCACAAATGCCTTGTTCATATTATTAATTAGGCTTGTGCCATTATTAATTTTAAAACATTCTTTTCACTGGTGTCTGATGATTTCAAGTTTTTTTTATCTTGGTCATAGTAGCCTAGTTCATCATGTTTGGTCACCAGTCCTATTGCTGAAAATACTCCTGAAGGTTTCTCTTTGGTAAGTTATTTGATGGAATATGGACTTCTTCCATTGTTCTGACATTCTATTTCAATCACAAGTTATTATAAACTATACTAATTTTGTTGTTGTTCACAAAGTGTGTACTACTTGTCTCAAATCTTGTTAATTATACTGTATAGAAAGAAACATTTTGTTCCAATTTTCTTTTTAACTGTAGCAATTTACAATTGTAGCACTTTCAAACCCAGAATAGCAGAAGGTGCATGAAAACTGAGGCTCATCAGAAATATATTAGTATCAATTAATGTATTGGAGTATTGTATTATATTTTAAATTGATTATCAGCTTTTGCACATGGGTTGCATGTGTGCACACAATCATGAAACTGTTGTGAGACTATGTTAAATTTAATCTTCTATTCTTTTCTTACTCTATTCAGTTTACATTTCCTGCCATTTCTGGCTAACACTACTTTAGGGATTGATTCCAAGTTTCTTATTTCGTAAGTTGAATATAAATCAGGGGCTAGATTGAATCCTCTAATTATTTATACAG
>JAODUP010000375.1:772500-791545 GCA_025642065.1 Paralvinella palmiformis | reverse complement strand
TAAACACAGACATACATACACACCTACATCTCTCTCTCTCTCTCTCTCTATATATATATATATATATGTGTGTGTGTGTGTGTGTGTGTGTTCGATGGAATAATTACCGTTATAGGGCAAATATCCAGAAGGCTAATAGGTTTACTGCTTGAACCCCACCAGACGTCCTTCCTATTTATTTCCGGTTATCGAGGACCAATAGCGTGGTGTTTTTTTTCAATCCTGAGTTCCTACTGGTGGCCGAAAGGACAGGTCGTCAAACAATGACCGCTAGGGGGCGTCATACCGTTCACAACAAGCGGTTCCAGCTGCGAGAGGTTAAGTCAAGGTCATTTGAAGTACCGAAACATCGATCTGAATGCTTATACAGTGTCCGGGTTTATTGACTACTAATAGACTTTATATATATACAGGTTTAGTTGGGAGAGAGGGGAGGTGCGTCGCGCGAGCGCGCGCGCGTCAGAGAGAGAGAGAGAGAGAGAGCTGAGAGAGAAGTTATGGATTATGGTAGCATCAGGGTTAAATGGGATTATTAACCGTAGTTCCCTTTTGTCTAAATCTACCTACCTCATGAGGATAGACAAACCAGCTAGATAGTTAGACAGTGATATAGACAGGAAAACATGAGGATAGACAAACCAGCTAGATAGTTAGACAGTGATATAGACAGGAAAACATGAGGATAGACAAACCAGCTAGATAGTTAGACAGTGATATAGACAGGAAAACATGAGGATAGACAAACCAGCTAGATAGTTAGACACTGATATAGACAGGAAGACATGAGGATAGACAAACCAGCTAGATAGTTAGACAGTGATATAGACAGGAAGACATGAGGATAGACAAACTAGCTATAGACAGCGATATAGGCATACGGACAGATAGACCTATTCAGGAGTTAGACGGTCGGACATATAAAGATATACAGATTGACAAACTAATCAGCTGGGGAGTTAGACAGTCAGTTGGATATATAGACAGAAGGACACACGGACAAACACACATACCACCTGTAGAGTTAGACAGTCAAATGGCGTATAGACAGCAAGACAGACGAACGGGGAACAGACATACTTGATGTGGAGTTAGACATCCAAAGGAATATATAGACAACAGCACATCAAAATAACGGTAACACAACATCGTCATAACGACATAACAGTAACACATCATCGTCATGACAACATAACAGTAACACATCATCGTCATGACAACATAACGATAACACATCATCGTCATGACAACATAACGATAACACATCATCGTCATGACAACATAACGATAACACATCATCGTCATGACAACATAACGATAACACATCATCGTCATGACGACATAACAGTAACACATCATCGTCATGACAACATAACGATAACACAACATCGTCATGACAACATAACGATAACACAACATCGTCATGACAACATAACGATAACACATCATCGTCATGACAACATAACAGTAACACATCATCGTCATGACGACATAACGATAACACATCATCGTCATGACAACATAACGATAACACAACATCGTCATGACAACATAACGATAACACAATATCGTCATGACAACATAACGATAACACAACATCGTCATGACAACATAACGATAACACAACATCGTCATGACAACATAACGATAACACATCATCGTCATGACAACATAACGATAACAGAAAGATAGAGTTATAAATGGATGGATGGATAGATAGATAGATAGAAAGATAGAGTGTGACAGACCTACAGACAGACAGACAGACACAATAAATTGAAAGAGAACAATAATTAATAAAACCTGTCATCGTTTTAGTCTCAAAATACAATCACTATTATGTAATATCATTAATATTTAATTATATTTATTATTATTGTTATTATTATTATTATTATTATTATTGTTATTATTATTATTATTATTATTCAGTTGACTTGACATGTGTTGTGTATCATTGTTTACATTGATGTTTTCAAGTTATATCTATAAATAGAATGTATACACGTATTTAACATTTAATGAATCTTTGAGGGCAAAATATGTGCCTCACTTCGTGATTGGTCATGAACTGAGTTAGGTCAAGGACGGTGGGGGGGGGGTTCTAGTGATATAAATATTAATCTTGTTGAACTTTTGAAAGTTTATATAAAAATATATATGCGTGTGTGTGCGTGTGTGTGTGTGTATGTGTGTGAGAGAGAGAAGGGAGGGGGGCAAATTATGTACCTCGCTTCGTGATTGGTCATGAACTGAGTTAGGTCAAGGATGGTGGGGGGAGGTTCCCAGTGATATAAATATTAATCTTGTTGAACTTTTGAAAGGTTTATATAAAAATATATAGATGTGTGTGTGTGTAATAGTCAGTCTTTTAACATAAATAATAATAAAATACCTTTGTTATCTATCTATGCGACTATCTATCTATCTACCTACCTATCTATTTGTCAATCTAACTATTTCTCTCCCTCTCTCTCCCTATATATATATATATATATATATATATATATATATCACTATGTTTCAATTTCTTTCACACCTAAAAATCACCATTAATTGATCACCGGGATTATATTTATGAGTGAGTGGGGGGGTGAGTGGGTATGTGCGTGCATCCGTGAGTGAGTGAGTAAGTAAGTAAGTGAGTGAGAGTACTCTATAATTATTGTATGTTTCTTTATGGCAGATTGAAGAAGAGACTCGAGAGATCATAGATAACATGACAGATGCTGATAGAAAGAGAGATGAAGAAAGGAAGAGACAAGAAATGGAGACAAAAAAGAAACGTGAAGAACGAAACAAGCGAAAAACAAAGGGAAAAGACAAGAAATCTGATAGATAAGATAAAGGAGAGAAGATGTATGCTGGCTCATCATCTTGTTATCTGTTATAATCAGATATGACTTGTACAGGTTGACCTTATATCACAGCTGACTAAAATCTATAATTAGTGTGGAAGAGATTTTATTTAATTTTCTATTCCTTAATTTAAGAATACAAAATTATATATATATATATATATATATATATATATATATATATCATCATCATCATCATCATCATCCACTGGACATTATAAAGGATTCAGATACGTAAATTAATTATCGTAATTATAATTAATTGACCAGTCAACTAAAGGACATCAAAAAAATACTTTATTGAAGCAATAATTCCGTGTTAATAATATCTCATATAGTTAGCGCCGCGTGTATTGTTCACACAATTTCAGTTATATCCTTGATATATGTTTATGTATAAAGGTGTATGTATAAGGGAGTGTCAGGTGTGTATATCAGTGTACAAAAATGTCGGAGTTTCCGTCCATATAATATATGTACTTGTATTATCTCAACTTTTGAAACTGCTCAAATATTGACCGTGATATCATATTTTATAACCCGATGTATTTGTTTAAAGGTTCCATCTCAGTCTCTGTTCTATTGGATGTTGTTGATGTTGTTGTTGTTGTTGTTGTTGTTGTTAGAATATTGTCAATCTGAAATATATGATTGATAGATACATTTTAGTGTGGAAAATAAATAGTAAAGTTGATTAATATTTCCACAGCCTAGACCCCCCCTCTCTCTCTCTCTATATATATATATATATATATATGTGTGTGTGTGTGTGTGTGTATACTAAGCGTGCTCTCTCTCACATATACACATATACACACACATTTAACGTCTCCTATTAAATCCAATATAATAGATTTAGTTCTCCGGTCAAGATGTTATTATTACTCTCTGTGATTTCCTATGTCAGTATATTTACCTACTGCTAAATCAATTAGACACAAACAGACAAGAGTTACACGCACAGGTACACACACACACACACGCACACATGCGTCACATATACACATACACACATATGCGTCACACACACATCAGCCACGACTGTGTCAATTCCGATGGGTATATATATATATATATATATATATATATATATATATATATAATGTATGATGTTTATTCGTTGCTAGGAGATTGCTATCTATTTTTTTTTCTCTCGACAATTCCTTGTCCGGCTGATGTGTCTTATCAGCTGACACAAAAGGGTTATTTGTGTCATAGAGGTCGGATATTTGTGTCATAAAGGGTTGAGTTATTTGTGCCATAAAGGGCGCATATTTGTGCGCAAACAGTTTAATACGCTCTCGTTCTGTCGTCAACTGATCCGTTGATCCTCTAATAGATCAAAATCTGTTGACATTCATTTCGTTTATTGAAGATGATATTATATATAGAATGTTTCTTGAAATTGATCGAAAATATCAGTCTATTGTCGAATATGTCGATTGTTCTCTAGATACAATCAATTGAAAGAACAAGGAAATCATAGCCCCCTTTTAGTAACGTATAATTTCGATATTTTTCTATTCGTGGTAATCACCGAACAGCGGTAGAGGTAAGCAGACGTATTGTCGGAAGGATCAATGGAGCTCATCTTCTCATTCATTGATGCGTCATCCCGAAACTCTTGTCCATATGTGGTGTACATGTTATCTGCGATATATACGTTATACGTGGTCTATATGTTATCCGTGGTCTATATGTTATATGTGGTCTATATGTTATCTCTGGTGCGTGTATTATCTGTGGTCATTCTGGTATATGTTCTAAATTGATCAAAGAAAGCAGATATCCACGAAATTATCACAAATATTACAAAGCATCATCAATAATAATATTTAGTTTCTGCACTTAAAGTTTTCTATTTCACACGAAGACAGAAGTGACATTACCTGTATTGGTCAGTTCACTAATTGACTTCAGGTATTGCACTATATAGGAGACAAATGGGTTATTCCAGAAATAAACCAACATCGGTCATTAACCCTTTCACGTTATTCAGATCATTATCGTCAAATCGCTCTCCAGTATCTGATCCGTGAAGACATAACTCGCTTTAGAAAATCTTGCATCATGTCCTATTTCTAGTACAAACGTTGTACCGTCAGCAGCTGTCACGTTAAAGATCACCCACTTTGATATTATGCGATGAACCATAAAAGATTGTCGTAAAATAGAATTTTTGGATTAACGTGAGCGATATTTGTTGTCATAACGTTCAGTTTTACATTTCGTCCTTTATCATTACGGTCTCAGAAACATTACTCTAATTGTGTGTGTGTGTTTATATTTTATTAATTGGAAATTTCTACAGGACCAGAAAAACAATAAGTCTTACATTGTCTAGCGAATCCCCCATCCGCAAATAATACCTGTACCAAATTTAAATTAAGTTTTAAATTTGATAGAAATGATCGGAAAATGACAAGGAAAAAAGACAACTTTATTATCCCCCTTCTTTGTCCATTTAAGAGTTTTGTAAATTAACTATGTTCTGTTCAAACACATTTAAAATATACTAAAGATCTGCATAATAATAAAATAATCATTAGTTGATAATTTGCCTATCATTAAAATTAATTAAAATTATTTGTTTACTAATTCAATACAATTCTAACATTTTTAAAACTATTTATAAAACACAAAATTAACATTTTAGATACGAAGTTCTTAACAAACATCATTACGTTATTAGTAAATATTTACTTCCTATATATGTATAGAACAAAGGAGAGACTAACTTGTTTGTTTGTTTGTTTGTTTGTTTGTTTGTTTGTTTGTTTTCAAACTATCATAGAAATAAGTAAGTTCATGATTATAGAACAGAATGAGTCACTTTCACGTTATGATAATAGTAATTACAAAACTTCTACAACGCCAATATCCTCGAAAATAATCGAGCTCAGTGGCGCACCTGTTACAGGGATTGGGCAAACTCATAGTTCGGGTACAATGCAAAGTTCATCAACAAATGATCAGATGGAAAGGAAACTTAGGAAGGATAAGCGAGTCTGAAAAGGTGATTTTTCAAATGGTGACGGAAGAAACTATGCTATTTGATGACTTAACGTGTTCAGAGAGTGAATTCCAAAGAGTAGGGACAGCAACTGAAAAGGCACGAGTTCCAGTATGAGTTTTAACAATGGGAACAGATAACAAGTGAAAACCAGATGAGTAGAGTGCTAAAGAAAGCGTGGAACATAGATATGAAAGTTTGAAAATGATGCGAGATTTAACAGGGAGCCAGTGAAGAGATTTCAGAAGTGGCACAAAATGGAAAAACCCAGGAGACCACGTGACAACCATGGCTCAGCAGTTATGAACACACTCAGGTTTTATAATATCCTTAGATGCGATGTTATAAAGAAGAGTTATCTATATTACGAAAAATGCCAATCATCAATTTGACAATTTTTTTAATGTTATATGGAACAAGAGAAGCTCTCTTTTATATAAATGAAATACGGGTAGCACTCATTCTCAAGCTCAGATATTTGTAACTGACCGATAAGACTGTAAGGCTGGGTGCATGTTATTACTTATTTTGTTATCACGATGATCTCTCTTTGCACTTGCCAGTATAATAACAGATATTTGACTTGATTTGACTTTAGCAATACCTGCAGTAGCAATGATTTTGGGGACTGAAAGAGAAATATAGCGACTAATAAGGCGAAGGTCACAAATATGATAGAAGCAGGAGTGACATGTCAGAGAAATATGTTTTCTAAAATTAAAATCGCTATCAAATGTAAAACACCAAGATTACGTACAGTGTCTGATGGTGTAATGCTATATGACTAAGGATGGTCGTAGGGTAGAAACGAGTAAGTTTTCTGCGTTTTCTGGATGTACCTATAATGATGAAATACGTTTTGTTGGCATTGAGCCTAAGTTTATTGTTTTTCATCCAGCCAGAGATGTCACTAAGACAGTTACCAAGTTGTTTAAGAGAAAGATCAGTGTCTGCTGTAGATAAAGATATGTATTCTTGGGTGTCATATGCATATAAATGATGGTCTAATTTGTGGCTGTGAATACGTGAGCTTACTCGTGTGTTATACAAAGTAAACAGTAGTGGTCCAAAAACAGAGCCTTGGGGAACACCGCAAAACAAAGACACTGCCTTTGAAATACATTTTCTTATTGTTATTAATTGAAACCTATTTATTAAGAATGAGCAGATCCAGGTAATTGTTGTGCCTAGTATGCCGTACCAATCAGAGAGAGAGGGGGGGGGGCGATCTAGAAGATCATTAATGTTGGTGTTTTGACCTTTCCTGTGTCCATGTTTAGTGATATGTCGTTATTAACTTTCAGTAGAGCAGTTTCTGTAGAGGGAAATTGTTTGTAAGCAGACTGAAAAACGTTATACAGATGATTAGAGTTTAAGTGAATGTTCAAATAACAAGATACAGCTTTTTTAATACTTTAGATATAAATGATAGATTAGAAATAGGTCTATAATTGTTTATGTTATCGGCTGGTAAAGATGATTTCTTAAAAAGAGGGATTACATGGGCATGTTTAAAATGAGAAAGGAACACTCCGGAGCTGAATGATAAATTTATTATCTTAGTAATTGAAACGGTGTCCTTCCATTTGTCAGACGTCCCATTTGTCAGACGTCCCATTTGTCAGACGTCCCATTTGTCAGACAGTTTGGGGTAGGACAACCTCCCCCCCCCCTCTCTTTATAATATGATAACCCCACATTAACAGTAACAAGTTTGTATATGTCATTGTTGATATTGACTAGAAGGATTAACTAAGTTGGCTTCCTCAATTAAATACCGGGTGTTCACAATACACTATACACTATACACTATACACCTATCATTATGACAAATAAGGATTAATAAATTAAGTTGTCGTAAGTGAACATATTGGCTTCCTCAATACGGGTAGTTTGTTTTGTAAGTGTTCATTGTACACTATACGCCTATTATTATGTTAGCTTCCTCATCTACAATTAAACGTTATTGTAATTGTACATATATATTACATATGGAGACTTGGACACAACTGCTGTAGCATCACTATGGCTGGTTTACAACACGTAGAGTATGTGAATTCTTCAAGGGGAACACTCTAAGTTATTTTCCAAGATTACACATTTAACAGGAATGCCGTTCGACAGACATGCATCCACTGGCGATGCATTGTAAAGACATGCACTGGTAAGTGTATGACTACATCAGGAGCTACACGCCACATAACACCCTCCAGAAGATGCCGTTCGGACTAGGTTCCTCAGTGCCATCAGAGAGCGATCAAGAGACGAACCCACAGCGCCAATGCCATCCCTCTACAACAACGATGTTCAGAGACGGTACATCCTTTCCACACTTTCCTAGCCTTCACAGATCCCTCTGCCGACATAGGAGTCATGCCACACCCAAAGTACCAGACATAAGAGCCGAAGTTGATCTCAATGGTACTTGGACTGAAACGCATGATGGCCACATATTCCTTCTCTTCACTGATGGATTTGTTGGGCGTATTCTCCACGGATGAGCAGTTTCAAATTCTTCAGGCAGCAGACACCATTTATATGGATGGAACTTTTAGTTCCTACCCTGAATTGTAGAATCGGTTGTACATCCTCCATGCCAGACAGGGCTCCACCACCTTCCCGTTGGTGTTTGCTCTACTACCTGATAGACGAATACCTACCTACCAACGACTCTTCGGACTCCTGAAACAACACGTTGAATGTCTTACAAACCGACCTCTATCTACTGACATACTTCAAACTGACTTTGAACTTGGTGCCATCTGGGCATTGGGGTTGAAGTTCACTCAATAGGTGTTTCTTCCATTTCTCTCAGGCAGTGTGGCGAAACACTCAAGAACTAGGATTGTCAGTTCTGTACCGAGAAGATCTTCTCGTCCAGCAATGGATTCGAAGAGCAGCAGGTTTGGCCTTTCTGCCTGAAAAAGCCATGGATGGTGCTCTCATTGTACCAAGATCTATCGAGTTCAACGACTATATGGTAACCGACTGGGTTGATGGCGATGCCCGATTCCCTGTGACGCTCTGGAACCATCATCAAACCATAGGTCCA
Source organism: Paralvinella palmiformis (assembly GCA_025642065.1). NCBI lineage: Eukaryota > Metazoa > Annelida > Polychaeta > Terebellida > Alvinellidae > Paralvinella > Paralvinella palmiformis. The sequence goes on along the minus strand of JAODUP010000375.1, from coordinate 782,625 downwards.
AGAACCAACAACAACCCGGAAGGTTTTCACCACCGCCTCAATCCATCACTGCCTCACCGTCACGCGAATCTCTCTAGATCCATCGACATTATCAAGAAGATCGAGAAAACAGAGAAAATAAAGCTGGCTCAGATTGACTTCGGTGCTGCACCTCCACAACGAAAACGAGTGTATAAGGAACTGGAAACCCGTCTAGCTCGATTGAAAGACCACCCCGCAACTGGGATGAAGACACCACTTGAATATCTGGACGCTGTCGGCAACGTAATACAGATGGGTTAATGATAGACTTTACAAAGTAATTATTACTATACAGTACTAGTATATTGGTTGACAACATGATATACAATGTACATGTAACGAAACATAAATAAACGTATACTGAGTATTCTTATTATTATGTTTTTGGATTGGTCCATTAATGAGGAATAGGTAAAGGGAAGGGGATTGTGTGTGCATTGATCCGTAAAATGTGTGATTATAAGCTATCTAACAAATGGGACGTCTGACAAATGGGACGTTTGACAAATGGGACGTCTGACAAATGGGAGTAAACCGTTGAAACAATTAGTATGTGAAGACAAGATTGTAGCAGAAATGTAGTGATAGGATCAAGTTCACGGGACTTATTAAGGGATGACAAAATCAGTTTAGAAACTTCGGTAAGTCAGATTGGTTTAAACAGTGTGCAAGGGTGATGTATAACAGGAAAATTAGCAGAAACTGGGAAAGAATCATGAATTTGGGTGTTAGGAAAACGAATTGCAGAGTGAATTAGTTGAATCATGAGTGGGCAGAGAAACAGAAGCCTTTCTATGGAGAGTCTTATTTATACAGTTCGAGAGTTGACGAGGATTGTCAGAGTTAGCTTTATTCCTGAGTCTATTGCAGAAATGGCACAGTTTAGTATATCTAGACCTGTTAAGTTGTGTGCGTGATTTCCTCGAAATGCTTTCTAAATATCGGCGACGCCCTTTATCATTAATAATTTCAGGGGACATCCATGTTGCAGCTGGTTTAATTTTTATGGATTTTGATCTGACAGGTGCGTTTTTGTCGAGTAAGGTTTTAACTGTAGTGTGGTATTGTTCACGTAATTGTGATAAGTCAACTTTGTGTTGGTGATAAGTTCACATTTTACTATATCATCATTAAATGCAAAAATGTCAACGTTGAAAGTATATCGGTAAAGAATATTACATTTAGAGTCAACTGTACTTTACTTTAAATATATTGGATACCAGAAAGCCAACGCCACCTCCAAGTCCAAAAAAACGACGTGGTTGGTTTGTAAAAGGAATAGTCAGGAGAGAAGATATCAGAAATACAAGAGGTTGTGTCGTGAGGGCCAAGCCATGTCCTCAGTGAGGGCGAGAATATCCAATTAATTAGATATTCCCAAGTCTCTAATACTGGCTGATTCATTATGGACGGACCTAACGTTGCTGGTAGCCGAGCGGATATTTTGCAGTATGGGAGGACCTGGATTAATATTGACGTCACCTGATAGGTAGTGTACAGATAGTAAGAAGAATTTTACGAGATTTAGTTATATGTATAAGACTGAGGAGTTGAGAAAGTTATCGCTCAGCTGGAACTATTAGACTTTAATTTGGAAACTGTTTCCCAGATGGGATCAAAGAGATAATAGGCTAAGATATAGTTTTTTTTATATATATCTAGGATGAGTCTGACACCATCATAGGGTAACGGTGTGTAGTGATAAAAGATTTGTGTAGGATTAGGGAAAATGACGTGTTTCAGGGAATTAAAAACAAGTGATAAAAAAGAACAAATTTGGGAAAATAAATCTCCTGTGAGGTAAGAGGGGTTTTTGGGTTTAGTGTGAAAACGAGTAGAACACTACTGGAAACAGGCAACCGACTACGAAAACCAACAGAAAAACATCGCGAAAACAACTTGAAAAGCAATCAGAAAGGAATTCGAAAAACAAACACCTAGAACAGTTCATTGCTATTGCCTTTCGTAGTTCTGAACTACTTGAAGAGAAAATATTTGAATTATGAATATATTGGCGACGCGACCACGATGTAAACAAACTTTGATATTATAGTTTGTAAACACCAGCTAAAAACCAGCAAACCGTTTGGTAGAAGTAAGGACGACTAAGTACTGTTTTAGATGTTAACTAGAAACTATTATGACACTGAAGAAAGGGAATTTTTCAAACCGAAAACAAAAGGCAGTGAAACCGTGAGTGACCAATTTACTTTATTATCGCCCACAATTACGGAAACGCTCAAAGCGAAGGTATACTTTAATACAAAATAACTTAGATACATATAATAGTAGCTATATTGACTATTTTAAATATGATTAAATGACATGGTAAAAGGAGATTATCGACACTTTTTTACACCAAACGTTTATTAATTATAACTCGTTTTATTAAAATTATCGGACATTCTATTTGTAACTAACTCAAGAAGAAGGTCTTCTAATGTAACTATTTTCATGTTAATAGAAATAATAGCAACATTATCTTAAATACCAAATTTTTGTTTATTTTATTATTAATTTTCGCTTCTTTCAGCGATAGAGCAAAGTATATGAGATTGATCAAATAATGAAACAAGACAAATAATGATACAGGTTTTTTTAATCATATTTAATGTTATTATCTAGATGTATCAGATAAGATTGTTGTTGATCGAATATGAAATATGAAAATAACCCTCGAACTTCAATAACTAACATAATTTTATGTAATATTATTATATTGTTTGCTATAAGCCACGCGTTAAATAACGATATAAATCGTTATTTATTATTTATAAAAATGATTCTGTGGGAAATTATATATTTTTTACGATTGATTAAACATCAACTTCCTCTAAATAATAAACGTGTAAACATTTGATAAACATTTACCAAAATTATATTTACGATTATAAATGTTTTAGAGAATATTTAGTGACCGAGTATTTGTATCTTATATAACGTATATAGTCCTATTATAATTAATAAAGTTATAACGATCGAGTTATAGTTTCTCTTCAGTGAAATATTTCAGTTATGATACCATGTTATGATATTTATTTTGATACCTGAGTTTGGAATAAAATTAAATTGATCTAGTGACCTAATTTAAAGCTGATCATTTCCATAACAATGTTTTTCTTTTTAATTTCTTGTTTATAAAGAATCCTCTCAGATTCCATCTCAAGAATAACTTCATCCTCATTGAATATTGCTAACTTTGAGAATACACACCGATAATTGTTTCTGTTACAAAGATATTTTACAAAATATGTGATGAAATAGGCTTCAGCTTAGTACAATACTAAGTGTATTAGAACACAACAACAACAACAACAACTACTACTAACTTTTGGATTTGTTCTGTACATTTTGTTGTTGTTGTTGTTGTTAGATATTAATATACAAGTCGATGAAAGTAACTAATAATATAATATACTGCAGTTTATTATAAATATTAGTTCTGTAAACGTCAATAAATATTAGTTTTTATAAAGAGTTTTTCTTTATTTACACAAACCTTAACATCATAACAGACAGACATGTTTGCTCAAATTTCCGATAAGTCAAAGTTTCTAACAAAACATTTCATATTTCAATTGATTTTGATTAAGTCCTTTTTATCTGTGTTCGATCAGTGATAGCCTGAAGATGCTATATTTATCCATGAGAAACGCATACAACATATTGACTACCGGGTTGGGGTAATCGCAATCGGTAATCGTAATCGGTTGTAATCGATTACACGATTTCGGGTAATCGTAATCGCCATTTCCAGATGCAGTGTAGTCGTAATCATTATAAATGTAGTCGTAATCAGCGATTACTTTCACGATTACACCAGATTATTTACAATGCTATATCAATCTAGTCACACAGCCAGCAATCGTCCATAACTTCTTTCTGACACCGTCGTTTTAACTCCAGACTCAAAGATCCTGATTGACCAGCGGTCGGATGATAAACAGCCAATTAAGTTAACGCATGCGTTAGTGAACATAAACAATGCCACACCTCGGCCCCCCGATCGACATACGGGGTGAGGAACGTGGGTATTGTTGGACAGAGATCAAAGGTCGAAGTACAGAGGTGGGGGGTGGCCGAGTCATAGAAGAAAAATATAATATAAAGCATAGCAATAATTTAAGACTGGTTTAGTTTTGTTGTTCGGGGAGAATCCCCAGGCTGTCGCTTAATCAGCACAGCCTCTATGTTAGAGTGGTTGAGAAATCTCCTCCCCCCACCACTCACAGGGGAGCAGTACGGAAAGATGGAGCCGAAATACCCCGAGGGTGGTCGCTGCCAGAGTGTTTCACGTCCTCGGGGGGGTTTTAACGTCTCCCTTTATTTTAAATAATTCAGTGGAGACGGCAGCGCCATTTAACGTGGTCAGCCACCCACGATGTAGTGAGCCGAGAAATTAATCCCTGGAAAAGTTTCGACCTCTTACGGGGTTCGAACCTGTGACCGCTGGCACCAAGTGCCGGGTGCTTAACTGCTAGGCCACCGGGGCTCACTATGAATTTAAGACTGTGAAAAAGTGGTCCATTTATAGAGGTGATCAAGTTACAGAGGTGGTCGACGTTGGTGGTTTGACTATATTCTAGTTATCTCATTTATTCTATAGACCTTATCTGGCTATAGTCACGCCATACGTGATGCATTTCGTTACTAACTATATATTCAAACAATTCCATTGTTATTGTTTGCACTAATCTCAGTTTGAACTAAGCCCAGTTATCTCTATAAATGCATTACTTGCTCCTTTGCTCTGTGGTGACTATTGATCTCAGAAATATTAAAACAAATTAACTTTTCAAGAACATAACTGAAAATGCGCCTGATTCTTACAAAGCAACATATAAACACTGTAGCATGTTTATATCGGTATTATACGTGTAACCCAGTGAATATTGACGAAGAATCACATTCATGGTTGTGTTATATACATTGTAATCATGATTGTAATCATGATTACTTTACAATAAACCCTGATTGACTATGAGTGTAACATATTTATGCAAGTAAGATACCTTAATTAATTACTGATCCTTGTATATTGGCCAAATATCATACATGAACCAAACATATACTCACAGGTATCAATATATGTTGCTAAAATTATAGTCTGGATTTATTTCCTTGTTTTTAGTGACTTATTCACATATTAAGTATAATATGTCAATATTAAGACTACTAATTGTTTGTAAGATATTTAATATAACATATCATATATTTATATTCGGCATAGTTTATATGGTAATCCAAGATCGCACAATCGTGCACATGAAAATATCCCAAATTTCACAAAAGCACATACACACACATGCACAAACACAAACACTGGCAAACGTATAGTTGTTTAATTTTACGAAGTTTGTATCCTAACATTACAAATATCACAGACAGCTATCACAAAAGCGTCCCCATAAACTTGTATTAAAATAGTTAAAGATCGTGTATGTTACACTTACAAAGTGGTAATATCCTAACTGTGTATGTGTGTGTGTGTGTATGTGTGTGTGTTCGCGTGTGCGTGCGTGCGTGCGTGTGTGTGTGTACGAGTGTGTGTGTATGTGCGTCTCCATATGATGACAATATGTTATTGACTATCACTGATTGTCACTAATTATCGATTACTACTATATTTGTGAGTGAGGGCGAGAATATCTAATTAATTAGATATTCCCAAGTCTCTAATACTGGCTGATTCATTATGGACGGACCTAACGTTGCTGGTAGCCGAGCGGATATTTTGCAGTACGGGAGGACCTGGATTAATATTGACGTCACCTGATAGGTAGTGTACAGATAGTAAGAAGAATTTTACGAGATTTAGTTATATGTATAAGACTGTGAGGAGTTGAGAAAGTTATCGCTCAGCTGGAACTATTAGACTTTAATTTGGAAACTGTTTCCCAGATGGGATCAAAGAGATAATAGGCTAAGATATAGTTTTTTTATATATATCTAGGATGAGTCTGACACCATCATAGGGTAACGGTGTGTAGTGATAAAAGATTTGTGTAGGATTAGGGAAAATGACGTGTTTCAGGCAATATAAATACAAGTGATAAAAATGAACAAATGTTGGAAAGTAAATCTCCTGTGACGGTAAGAGGGGCAATATACCGTGGTTCAGTGTGAAAACGAGTAGAACACTACTGGAAACAGGCAACCGACTACGAAAACCAACAGAAAAACATTGCGAAAACAACTTGAAAAGCAATCAGAAAGGAAGTCGAAAAACAAACACCTAGAACAGTTCATTGCTATTGCCTTCCGTAGTTCTGAACTACTTGAAGAGAAAATATTTGAATTATGAATATATTGGCGACGCGACCACGATGTAAACAAACTTTGATATTATAGTTTGTAAACACCAGCTAAAAACCAGCAAACCGTTTGGTAGAAGTAAGGACGACTAAGTACTGTTTTAGATGTTAACTAGAAACTATTATGACACTGAAGAAAGGGAATTTTTCAAACCGAAAACAAAAGGCAGTGAAACCGTGAGTGACCAATTTACTTTATTATCGCCCACAATTACGGAAACGCTCAAAGCGAAGGTATACTTTAATACAAAATAACTTAGATACATATAATAGTAGCTATATTGACTATTTTAATTATAATTAAATGACATGGTAAAAGGAGATTATCGACACTTCTTTACACCAAACGTTTATTAATTATAACTCGTTTTATTAAAATTATCGGACATTCTATTTGTAATTAACTCAAGAAGAAGGTCTTCTAATGTAACTATTTTCATGTTAATAGGAAATAATAGCAACATTATCTTAAATACCAAATTTTTGTTTATTTTATTATTAATTTTCGCTTCTTTCAGCGATAGAGCAAAGTATATGAGATTGATCAAGTAATGAAACAAGACAAATAATGATACAGGTTTTTTTAATCATATTTAATGTTATTATCTAGATGTATCAGATAAGATTGTTGTTGATCGAATATGAAATATGAAAATAACCCTCGAACTTCAATAACTAACATAATTTTATGTAATATTATTATATTGTTTGCTATAAGCCACGCGTTAAATAACGATATAAATCGTTATTTATTATTTATAAAAATGATTCTGTGGGAAATTATATATTTTTTTACGATTGATTAAACATCAACTTCCTCTAAATAATAAACGTGTAAACATTTGATAAACATTTACCAAAATTATATTTACGATTATAAATGTTTTAGAGAATATTTAGTGACCGAGTATTTGTATCTTATATAACGTATATAGTCCTATTATAATTAATAAAGTTATAACGATCGAGTTATAGTTTCTCTTCAGTGAAATATTTCAGTTATGATACCATGTTATGATATTTATTTCGATACCTGAGTTTGGAATAAAATTAAATTGATCTAGTGACCTAATTTAAAGCTGATCATTTCCATAACAATATTTTTCTTTTTAATTTCTTGTTTATAAAGAATCCTCTCAGATTCCATCTCAAGAATAACTTCATCCTCATTGAATATTGCTAACTTTGAGAATACACACCGATAATTGTTTCTGTTACAAAGATATTTTACAAAATATGTCATGAAATAGGCTTCAGTTTAGTACATTACTAAGTGTATTAGAACACAACAACAACAACAACTACTACTACTACTAACTTTTGGATTTGTTCTGTAACATTTTGTTGTTGTTGTTGTTGTTAGATATTAATATACAAGTCGATGAAAGTAACTAATAATATAATATATCTGCAGTTTATTATAAATATTAAAGTTCTGTAAACGTCAATAAATATTAGTTTTTATAAAGAGTTTTTCTTTATTTACACAAACCTTAACATCATAACAGACAAACATGTTTGCTCAAATTTCCGATAAGTCAAAGTTTCTAACAAAACATTTCATATTTCAATTGATTTTGATTATGTCCTTTTTATCTGTGTTCGATCAGTGATAGCCTGAAGATAATAATAATAATAATAATAATAATAATAATAATGTATATTTAATAAAGCGCCCTTACTAGCAGGAGCCATTCAAAGGCGCTGTACAAATAATATGTAATTTAATAATACCCCAAATAATGTCTGTAAAAACCCTGTAATGATTTAAAAGATAATAATTATTTATCTGTGAAAGCGACCTTAAACAGGTGTGTTTTTAGAAGAGACTTAAAATTTCCAAGAGACGACACATTTCTAATATTTGCCGGCAACTTATTCCACAAATTGGGGGCTGCAACACTAAACGCACAATCACCATATGACAAGATGCTATATTTATCCATGAGAAACGCATACAACATATTGACTACCGGGTTGGGGTAATCGCAATCGGTAATCGTAATCGGTTGTAATCGATTACACGATTTCGGGTAATCGTAATCGCCATTTCCAGATGCAATGTAGTCGTAATCATTATAAATGTAGTCGTAATCAGCGATTACTTTCACGATTACACAAGATTATTTACAATGCTATATCAATCTAGTCACACAGCCAGCAATCGTCCATAACTTCTTTCTGAGGCCGTCGTTTTAACTCCAGACTCAAAGATCCTGATTGACCAGCGGTCGGATGATAAGCAGCCAATTAAGTTAACGCATGCGTTAGTGAACATAAACAATGCCACACCTCGGCCCCCCGATCGACATACGGGATGACGAACGTGGGTATTGTTGGACAGAGATCAAAGGTCGAAGTACAGAGGTGGGGGGTGGCCGAGTCATAGAAGAAAAATATAATATAAAGCATAACAATAATTTAAGACTGGTTTAGTTTTGTTGTTCGGGGAGAATCCCCAGGCTGTCGCTTAATCGGCACAGCCTCTATGTTGGAGTGGTTGAGAAAACCCCTCCCCCACCACTCACAGGGGAACAGTACGGAAAGATGGAGCCGAAATACCCTGAGGGTGGTCACTGCCAGAGTGTTTTACGTCCTCGGGGGGGTTTTAACGTCTCCCTTTATTTTAAATAATTCAGTGGAGACGGCAGCGCCATTTAACGTGGTCAGCCACCCACGATATAGTGAGCCGAGAAATTAATCCCTGGAAAAGTTTCGACCTCTTACGGGGTTCGAATCTGCGACCGTTGGCACCAAGTGCCGAGTGCTTAACCGCTAGGCCACCGGGGCTCACTATGAATTTAAGACTGTGAAAAAGTGGTCCATTTATAGAGGTGGTCAAGTTACAGAGGTGGTCGACGTTGGTGGTTTGACTATATTCTAGTTATCTCATTTGTTCTATAGACCTTATCTGGCTATAGTCACGCCATACGTGATGCATTTCGTTACTAAATATATATTCAAACAATTCCATTGTTATTGTTTGCACTAATCTCAGTTTGAACTAAGCCCAGTTATCTCTATAAATGCATTACTTGCTCCTTTTGCTCTGTGGTGACTATTGATCTCAGAAATATTAAAATAAATTAACGTCGTACAATGGCATCAAAGTCTTTTGTACATTTTCTTTTCAAGAACATACCTGAAAATGCGCCTGATTCTTACAAAGCAACATGTAAACACTGTAGCATGTTTATATCGGTATTATATGTGTAACCGAGTGAATATTGACTAAGAATCACATTCATGTTTGTGTTATATACATTGTAATCGTTTGAATCATGATTGTAATCATGATTACTTTACAATGTAATCGTAATTATAATCAATTACATCCAGAATGAATGTAATCCTTAATCGTGGTATTCTCAAGTAATCGTAATCGATTATCTTGGTCCTGTAATAGCCCCAACCCTGATTGACTATGAGTGTAACATATTTATGCAAGTAAGATACCTTAATTAATTACTGATCCTTGTATATTGGCCAAATATCATACATGAACCAAACATATACTCACAGGTATCAATTATGGTTTGGATTTATTTCCTTGTTTTTAGTGACTTATTCACATATTAAGTATAATATGTCAATATTAAGACTACTAATTGTTTGTAAGATATTTAATATAACATATCATATATTTATATTCGGCATAGTTTATATGGTAATCCAAGATCGCACAAGCGTGCACATGCAAATATCCCAAATTTCACAAAAGCACATACACACACATGCACAAACACAAACACTGGCAAACGTATAGTTGTTTAATTTTACGAAGTTTGTA
>JAODUP010000375.1:585000-767500 GCA_025642065.1 Paralvinella palmiformis | reverse complement strand
ATCAACTAAAGACATCATCAAGAGTTCAGGATATAAATAAAAATAGATTATTATAAATTATAAATGATAGACAGATTTATTGGACATCATAAAATTATATATTTTTTTATATTTAGACTAGAACAATGTTGAGAAGAAAATGGCGGCATTAAAATGTTTACATTATATACGTTACCATATATATATATATATATATATATATATATATATATATATATACATCACACACGCGCGCACACGCACGCACATACATACACACATACACACACACACACGCAGAGAGAGTACACATGCACACACACATACATAACTACACATGTAAATATAGAATAGATACATTTACATATATAATTTATGTTTAATTATATGTATAAGGTGTATCCTTCGGCTAACTAATTATAACATACAAGATACATTTTCTTAATTGGGTATCATCATCATCATCATCAATATCTGTTTATAACAAAATATAAAATAATATTATTTTATACTGACGTGGAAGAAGAGTGGTTTCTTTATTTTGTTTGTATGATTACTGTATAATACACTCGAGTTAGGATGAAGCGTCATTAAGGCATCGATGACGTCATAATTATTCTGTTCCCAAGCAGCTGCTAACAGAGGTTGAGCGACCTCTGGCGAGTGAGGATAGTGATACCTATATGATCTGTCCACGGTATTGACTTGGGCAGCAGCTACAGAGAACAATACTAGTATATATATATATAGAGAGAGAGTGTGTGTGTGTGTGTGTGTGTGTGTGTGCACGCGTGCGTACGTGTGTGTGCGCGCGCGTGACCGTGTTTGTGCGTGTGTGCCCAAAGTATTTTAATAAACTTTATTATAATTTATTTATACCTCTATTAGTGTCACCCAATAAAACAATAAATAAAAATGGCGTTACGTGGACGAACACCACAAAATAATGATATATTTACCATCGGAAGCAGCTCTCTGGATCCGTTTTGGTGATCCGGTTAAGACAGCGATAGCTAATTCATTGGTCGCAAGATGGCGCTGCAGTAGCTCAGACAACTGATTGCCATAATTAGTCTTTCTCGCTTCGTTCACTAGGTTAACAAATATACCTTTCTTATAAACCATAACACGACACCAGGAAGACAATAACTCCTCGATACGATCAAAGTCAACGTTGAACGATTGCAAAAGGTTGATCAAACCTGAAAGGAAGCCAAAACAATTATTAGACAATAAAGAAGAAGAAAAAAAACCCATAAAATTAAAATAAAACAAATATCTTTAAGGGGGGGGGGCGGGCTATACTTCACGTTTATAAAATGTAATTATGTCGTGGTATTTTTGTAATGTATTTTATGAACTGGTTAATGTCACTCCGGTTTAGGGTCGCATTACAATAATGTACTAAAAATATTTATATTTCTGCAGGTTAATTAATATTTTACTGATATCAGACTATATTCTTCAGCAATATAATACGTTTTCATTCGTTTCTCGCACTCAGATCCCGAGCGAGTCGCGTCACTGATGTCATAACGTAGCCCACACGCCATTTCAGAAATTAATGTCTTCACTCATAACGCTTAAACATTTATTAGTCAGCTCTCATGATCAACTAACCGACTTCCTATTGTGTCCACTGATGACATTAATAATAATAATAATAATAATTATAATAATAATAATAATAATAATAATAATGTATATTTAATAAAGCGCCCTTACTAGCAAGAGCCATTTAAAAGCGCTGTACAAATAATATATATCTGTAAAAAAACCTGTAATGATTTAAAAGATAACAATTATTTATCTGTGAAAGCAACCTTGAACAGGTGTTTTTAGAACAGATTTAAAACTTTACTGAGTAAAGTAAAGTGATTGACAAAAGGCGAGAAAGGAAATAGATCATCATAAAAAGGCAATAGTCGGAGGACAATTTCCTTTTTCTTATTATTCCAATTTCAGGCTCTTTAATGAAACTAACAATGCTCCGTCAATAGAATTTTAATAACCTTTTCTGAGAATCTTCCTTTTAAAGAGAGATACCTTCCTTAATTCGTATCTGTCTTTATCATTGCGTACGTTGAATTCGTTAACTATTTATTGGTTATCTAAACCCCTCCTTTGTCATCCTGAAACTTATTTTGGTTACTAATATCTAAATTAAACAAAGGATGTGCGAAATGTTGTGTTACTGGCATTTATGAGCAAACATTATTAGGATAAATAGATAGAGCAGATAAGTAATATATGTTTTGATTAAAAGTCGCAGATATAAATGTGATGAGTAACAGTGACAGACCTAAACCAGAATGATGAATGTTATGAATCTCATAGTATCACCTACATTATAGAAATTAAATATAATCTTGGAATTCCAGAGTCGAGTCCAGTTTGTGTGTGTGTGTGTGTTTGTTTGTGTGTGTGTGTGTGTGTGCGCGTGTGTGTGTGTGTGTGTGTGCGTGCGCGTGTGTGTGTGTGTGCGTGTGCGTGTGTTTTAAAGACTCCACTTACCAGGATAAAACTTATCGAGCCAGTAAAGATTCTCTTCCCATCCTGGAGGTTTCTCATTTATCAATATGTCACGGACGGTTCTACTCTGTTTGTCTTCAATAAGAGGATCAGCTCCACACCTGTAGAAGATTAACAGATATTAATCTATACGATCAATTGTTATTGTTATTGTGCTCTGATACACAATTGACAAATATACCAATCAGACACCTAGACAGACTTAACCCATTATATAGAAATAATATAACAATATTGATTTATATCACCTTAGTGTGGCTCAAGTGACAATTACCTAAATGGCTCGCGAGTATACGATCAGTTCCCACAAATCTATAACTTCTATAATGTATTATGAACCAAAACAACTTAAAGAGCCACCCCCCCCCTCCCCGACCACCACCTCTCGACTCTACTGAGTACTACAGGAGTCTTATAGAGGTTAGATGTGTGTTAGTAGAAGTGACACCCTAACTAACAGCACTCTCTCTATAATACACACAGACTGATCCAGATAATATCCATGTTATTGTTAGAACCCGAGCTACTTATTATCGTAACAGACGCCCAATAGAAATATGATTGTGAGGTGTGTGTGTGTGTGGGGGGGGGGTCTTTAAATATTTGGTTTATGTAATCGTCAGAGTAGACACGGTAGAGTATAAATATGTTATGATCAAAGGTAGATAGTTAATGCGATGTTTGTATATAATACAGTCTAGAGGCAACTGTGTCTCCCCCTGGCGGTGTACAGACAAATGTGAACTTTAGTACGGCTATAATGGTGTCCTTGTACAATATAATTAAAACATTAAGCTTTATTAACTGATACCTGTTTTTAATTACACGACAAGACTATCATCAACTGATCCAGGGATCATACTTATTGTAATTATTATTTAACTACAACATCGGGATAATCCACAATAATAACATCTAATCCAGATATTGGTATATTACGAATATCTTCAATGATATTGCTAAATTACGAATCATGCAATTAATATACTCACAAAATATCCGGATAAGAAAATCAAAAGCTAAAACTATTTATCATTCAAAGAATCCATCCGGATTGAGGCTTTGATATACTCTACTCAGATTTAAAATGTTCAATTTATTGTAGACTAGATACAAAGATGAGTTGGTATCTTGTAAAGATCTGTATATGATGTTTAGAAGAAAGAGTTCAACCTGAGATAAATATGATTTATTAAAATCTTCTATTATCAGTTTATTATTATGTCAGTTTATAATTTAAAACAAGAATCTAATTAACGTTTTTATGACAATAATATTATAAAGATTAGACAGTACTATTTGTAGTCACGTGATGTAATCTCTTGGATACAGTATAGTGACTATAAGTGGTTTATGATGATATCAAGGTGTTAACTATCTTATCTAAGGCTCTCAGGTGTTGTATTATTTCTTGGTTATTAATTGTTGTTTTAGTTCATGAAAACATCAAGTTAACTTAGTTATAGTTTATAATTGTGGTATAAAAAAATGAACTCGCTCTATGTATGTGCATGTGCGTATGTGTGTGCGTGTGCATGTATGCGTTTGTGCATGTATATATATATATATATATATATATATATATATGCGTGTGTGCGTGCGTGCGTGTGTGCGTTCATGTGTCTGTCTAGACAGATAAAGACTAGATCAGTAATACTATTTACCTGAGTAAAGCGATTATTATCCTGTATGTGCCTTCATGTTTGACAACCAAATGTAGACAAGTGTCACCGTCGATATTTTTAGCGTCGACGTCAATTCCGGAGACACAGAGTTGATAGACGACGGGTACAGCTCGCTGATCCCGGAACTTCTCAACATTTTCGGCGACTACGTGAAGGTAAGTCCTGTGTTTATCATCTTTAAAGTTGACGTCACGACCTTCTTCCGTCCAGCGCAATATCTTCTTGGCAACCTTATGGAAGGGTTCATGGATCAGACTCTTGTATATGCGGGAATCTTCGAGATTCATGGTCGGAGGCGCTCTATCCGGATCTGTGTTGACGTATTCCGACAAACGAAGATAACTGAGGCCATCTAAGCCTCCCGTAATATCGTGTACTCAGTAACTACGGCCTAAGGAAGTCCGAATCGTATAACAGCGACCTACTGAAATATGTCAGCGACTTCAATTGTACTTCAATAAGTCGTACTTCGTCACGTATTGGGGATCAGGATCGACGTACTGTACGCCAATAGTCTCCACCGTAAAATGCTTGAGCGATAATACATCAAAGATATACACGGACTCACGCCCTTAGACGTGCACCTAAGCAATGACAATATTTAGGGCTCTCTTTTGTCGAATGCGTCGTGTTGTCAGGGAGACACCACGCGCGCGCGCACAAACACGTCGTGAAAAGAATTCGATCATTGAGCAAAAAAACCCACTCACATACCACACACACTCACACACCGTCCGACCAACCGACCCCCAAATTCCACCCCCTTTACCATCAACACTTCTACCTTAACGTAGTCTGTGAACCAAGACAATAACAACTTGGCTACTTGATATCCGTCAAGTTGGCTGAGACAGAACAGTCTTAAAAGGCCTCCTTTAGTTATTGAACGCTTTGATAACTCGTTGTAAAACATTAGGTTCATAGTATATGACTGACTGTATACACGACTGTATGTCAACATGACTGTTTGCATACACGACTGTATATATATATATATATATATATATATATAATCGAAGTCACTGCTGGCTGCTTAGGATAATGTTTACAGTGCCACTCAGGTGACACGCTTCACATATATATATATATATATATATATATATATATCGTATTGATCGTTTAGTATGGTCTACTGGTTAGCTTAGTCAAACACGAGTGAGTTTGTGTGTGCGTGCGTGTGTGTTGTTTGGAGACCATACTATCATTTATCATATGTTACACTATCCAAATTAAGACCATTTGTTTTTGAGGTATAGCCTTCATCTGTACCGTAGATATTTCAAAGTCATCTGTATACGTCATCATCCATATGTACTACCGTAGAAATCTGGAGCGGTGTGCAAACATTGTAAACCAACACATTGATTGTGTAGCTGTGTGTACAAAACTGTAAACTAATACATTTATTATGTAGCTGTGTGTGTACGAAACTGTAAATCAACACACTGAATCTGTAGTTGTGTGTAAAAATTGCAAGTCAACACATCGATTCTATAGTGAGTGTACAAAAAATGTAAACTAACACATCGAATATCTAGCTCTGTATACAAAACTATAAACTAACACAACTAAGTAGCTGTAAGTACAAACCTGTAAACCAACCAGACATGGGGTCAATTCCACTTTGTCAATTCCAATTCAACTCAATTCCATTTGGTCAATTCCAATTTCACCTCGAATTTATCAATTCCAATTCAATTCCAGTTCCAAAATTTTCAATTCCAATTCCGACTCTTTTTTTTGCTTAATATTTTTTACCATGAGTAGATACTCCGTGTACCTACTTGGAATAATACTCCGAGTAGTTTATATTCTAAGTAGGATTGTCATGGAAGAAATATTTCTAAATTAAAAATTAAACGGTAAATTAATTTGTGGATTTAATTTAATTTTGCCTGTTCTAAACATTGAATGAGGGTAAATTCCTAAATAGCAATATCTCTATATAGATTACAGGCATGCTATGTGGTTAGCTAAAGAGGTTAGCTAAAGAGGTATTTTATCACGTGGTGGATCATAGTCTTGGGTGCGTCCCCATGTAAGAGTATATTTTCTAATCATCAAAGATGTGTTTATATTCCACTGCCCAGTAGGAGCCTTGAAACGAATGTATTTGCTTAGCTCCGCCCAGCAGGGGTCAGACCCTATATTTACTTTCACAGCCCTGCTGGGTACTAAACCACTGACATATGGTAAGTTTACAAAATCTCTCAAATGGTTATTAACTGTTAGGTCTGGGGACAGGCTATAGTAGTCACAGTTTGAGGAGAGGAGGGGCAAACTTTAGCTCCAGATTGGCATTCCCGGTGAGGTGATAGAATTAATTAATTTATAAATGGCAATATCTCTATATAGATTATAGGTATGCTATGTGGAGGTGTCACAGTGGCTAAATGCTCACTTGGTGTGCCTCAGTCGGTGTGCATACCTGATATATATATATATATATATATATATATATATATATATATATAAGGAACCAAAGCTCTGGATCATAATGGTTCCAGTATATTGGTAACACCACATGTAAGTGTTAAAATTGTAAAAATGGTATATTAATTTTTGGATTTAATTGTTTTGTAGGAAACTTCAAGATTTCTCAATTCCAATTCCAATTCAAGATTTCTCAATTCAAATTCAAAATTTCTCAATTCAAATTCCAAGTCCAATTCATTTCTTTTTAAATAATCAATTCAAATTTCGGAATTGAATTGACCCCATGTCTGAAACCAACACACCGGATATATAGTTGTGTGTACAAAACTATAATACAAAACATCAAATCTGGAGCGGTGTGCAAAAATTGTAAGCCAACACATTGATTTTGTAGCTGTGTGTAAAAAAAACCTGTAAACCAACACACCGATTATGCAGTTTTGTGTACAAAACTCTATGCCAACACATCGATTATGTAGTTGTGTGTACAAAACTCTAAACTAACACATTGAATCTGTAGTTGTGTGTAAAAATTATCAATCAACATGTCGATTCTATAGGTTGTGTACAAAACTGTAAACTAACGCAACGATTCTGTAGCTGTGTGTACAAAACTGTAAACTAACGCAACGATTCTGTAGCTATGTGAACAAAACTGTAAGCGAACACATCGAATCTATGGTTTTGTGTACAGAACTGCAAACCAACACATCGATTATGTAGCTCTGTGCACAAAACTGTAAACTAACACAACAATTAAGTAGTTGTGCGTACAAAACTGTAAACTAACACAACAATTATGTAGTTGTGTGTACAAAACTGTAAACTAACACAACAATTAAGTAGCTCTGCGTACAAAACTGTAAGCTAACACATTGACTATGTAGCTATATGAGTAAAGGTAATTAGCATTAAGTGCGTTATATTATTAGAATAAAAGCTGATGCTTACTATACAGTTGTTATTTAAATAGGTCGTTGCATGAAGTTTTATTCATTGTTATTGTTATTGTTATTATTTTTGATTTATTATTATTATTATTATTATTATTATTATTATTATTATTAGTCATTTATAGCTCTATTCCTGTGTTAGCCTGAGTAAATCTCTGAGTTACTATGTGAACTATGTAAGTGAATGAATGACATTTATAGATTGTTACATTCAGTACGACAGTGTTAGATTCTGTCTCAATCTTCGTGCTCTGACGCAGATACAATATATTTTCATGTTATTGTCAAAACACGCTATTCGCCAGCATTTATATCAATATTTATATCGTCTTAAGTAGTCGTTTATTGTAGCATAAGTCACAAACTACAATAATAGGCACCTAACATCGACATAATAGCGACTTAAGATTATTAATAATCTATAATCTACAATATCTTTAACCTGATTTTTGTTTAGAATTTACCCAAATATATTAAATGGGCCAAATCTGGCTATGATCTCAGTACATGTTGACTCACAGCGCCATCTATACCAATCTTAACGTCACAGAGAACGAAGCTTGGACCCGAGAGAAATAAAGTAAATAACATTTATTTGTTTATCGCCATATTTTATTCAATCTAATATACATCTGTCTTATAATATATTAGAATTATTTTACTAATCTTGTGCAATGGAGTTGACCCTTTGGAAAATACACATATCAAATCGCTAATCCTACAAGGATTTAAAAATCATGTTAAAGAAATTTAGACAGACATAGAAACATAAAATATATCGTAAAATGCACATTTTTGTATTCGTTTTAAATTCATTGTCCATATTCAATTGTGTCTCCTCATAGGGAACTTCTAATACAGTTAATTTGTTTTATAATGAATTTATTGGACATACACTTATGAGATGCGGTATTTTAAAGTTCACAGGAAAAGGTTTCCCAAATTAGTCAAATTGTCAGTGTTATTTATTAAAATCAATTTCAGCATTCGTGAATAAAGTAAAATTTCACTTATTCGCAAAAAAATTACTACTCAAAGCTTCTTATGGCTGTGCATTGTAGACACTACTAAACCGTTAAACTAGTCTATTAGTTGTTCCACCGAGGCGGCACATTGCTATGTAGGCCACATATGGGAGAGTCCCGTGCATCTACCTGGCTCCCTTGTACCGACAAATATCACTTTATTTTAAATGACGTTATGTGATGGCCTTGTTGACCCCCCTTTTTTTCCGGGGGGGGGAAGGTGGTTTTAAAAAATTTTTTTGGTTGAGGGAAAACTTTTCCCGTTCGGAATCTGACAATTTGTGGCACCATGTGATGTTTGGCAAAGATGACGTCACACAATAACCCCTAGCGAGTGTAGCACACATTGCAATGGCTCGTTAACGCTCGGAAATTAAGGATTTTGGGAATATTTTAATGGAAATGATAGCTGTTGGTTATAACTTATTTTGAGTGTGATAGTGCATCCGATATGGAATAAAATAATTGTTTGTTACGTTATATTTAATTAAAAATGTGAAATTTCTTTTCCCGTCGCCTTTAAAGGAAGGATTTAAAAATATTTTGGTATGTCGCGTAGGCTATCGTCCAAATTAAAAAAACAAACTATTTATCAACATTTTAATTTATATAAATACTAAAAGTAGTTTCGAAAACTCTAATAATTCTACTAAACTTCAGATGAGTATACGATCTCTGCTGATTGGAGAATATTTTATACTTTTATGAAGTTTTAGTTCAGTTTATGTCAACATTTTAGTAACCTTTAAGAAGTTTAGCGGTTTTGTTTAGCCTCTGCTCGGGATTCGAGTTGACAATCTGATGATTTGTCACGTAATACTCAAACACCTGCATTATTTTTGCACCAGGAGCAATGATAATATTCAATGTTTGTGGTAGAGATACTCACTACAGCTAGGAACCATAACGGAACCTTTGATAATGTTTATTTCATCTGAGAACCATAACGGAACCTTGATAACGTTTAATACAGCAATTAACAATATTAGGACACTTGTCTAACTGAATATCACAAACAGAAGATTAACCTCCGTTATTACATCACTACATGAGGACCTCTATATTGATGTTGTCCAATTGTTTAAAAAGAGAGAGATATATTGTTGATACAGAGCTTCTCCATCCTTAATTTGGGCTGTCTAGTTATAAGAAGAAATGCTGATACAAAAATAAAACAATTACCTTTTTACTTCGATTTAAGAATTATTTAGACAATTCGAATTGCGTTAAGGAAATGACGCTCTACTGGTTTATCTAATTGTATCACACTGATTATACAATTTTATCGAAACGTTATAATCAAGATACTTCCATATCGCATCTTGTTACACAGTACCCTGGTCTCCTATAGGTCAAGGGTTCGAAGCACAGCACATTCTTGAGTCGCTCATTGACTTACCCATTCATTCACTCTCTGACTCACTGACCCTATACGGTGTGAAAAGGTTTGTCAATCATTCTTAGCTTCTAATAGCTGGCAATAATTTTTACATATATTGAGCTCCCGTTATGATTAAATAAAATATCACCAAAAAATATTCAGGTATTTTAACATAACAAATAAATCTTTTATCTATTTCGATAACGGCAAATCTGTAAGCATAATATTCAATGTTTCAGTATATTATACCTTATCCACGTAACACTTTATAAATATGCTTCCATGTGTATGTGATATATATATATATATATATATATATATAGTGTGTGTGTGTGTGTGTGTGTGCGTGCGCGCGCGTGTGAGAAAACAGGATAATCAATGTTTAGCTGTTATAATAATAATAGATTATTTCGTAAAAAGCATTTTGTTCATCTAATACGTCACTAGATTATTATCAAGCTTCATTGTGAAGCTTTTCTGATCAATTAATCACTCTATTGTTTGAATATCATTTTATAATAAACTACATTTTATATCATGTTATGATATGTATTTACTTCATCATCGTAATTTGGTTTATTTTTATCATTCTTTATTTGGTATTCTAGACAACAGCTTTAGCACAATTAGTAGAGCGTTCTGCTATGAATCTTCAGTTCTGAGCTTGAGACCTAATATTACTTATGTCTGTGGGGCGTTACATGTTAATATCCATAGGAAGACATCCGTCAGTTATACGTCTCAGATACAGCTGACTCTGATAATAAATGAACTATTACATACTAACTTTATTTATTACTCTTTATTTATTTAATGTGTCATCGTTGACACAATCTGATTAAAATAATCAAGGTTTTTCCCGTTTAGTTCGATCATTTATTGATCTTTTATATTCGTAGTCATACCTGGCATACCTGTATATATGAATAGAATATGATATAATAAAATATAACACATAAAGAAAATTACGAATGTTCTTGATATTAATTATGAAGCTCTATTTTAATAAAACATCAAACATAAAAGTCGTATCTCTTAGATAACGTTAATCCATTATCTGAGGAAGAACAACCGATCGTTATCTACAAATCCTGTGTATTTAACTCGATCCGGACAAAGTTCTTTAAACAAATAATATTTAATTTATTATTCCATTAACTTATCACTCCATTAACATTATTATTTTTTGACGGTTTTGTTCTCACGTTCTCAATCTGACGTTCGTGTCAGTTTGTTTTTCGTTTAAAAAAAATGTTTATTTGTTTCTGATAAACTGATAAATTATTGACTTGATTCCAACGTTTTCTGTGTCTCTGATGTGACAGAAGGTACGTTTTCGGTTAAATCTAACTTTTAGAGTAAAGACATTTCGGTTTGGTGAGAGATTTTGTTTGACTAATGTCATTGTTTTAAGAATTCGAATAATGGCATCATATTTTCGGATATGTGCCAATTTTATTACTTCACTGATTCTTAAGTCATCTGTAACTGAATATCAGTTCTAAATTCTCTGAGGAAAGGGGAAAATTTAATTTACGTTCTGGATCTAGTGTTATATATAGAAGTGTGTTGTCGACAGACAAATAATATTTAACGCCTTTTCGATACGTCATAATGCCAAGAGCATATCTGATAACTAAAGAGCATCTTGACAACTAAAACACCAAGAACTCTACAATGAGTAGATAAGATAACATTAATAGAACATCAGACAAAATGCCCGGAAAGGATACTTTCTGATAAACACAACATGTCTATCAACTTATAGAAGAACACATTGTTATTAATCGTATCAAATGGAGCAGACAGGTCCAGAAGTACAGGTAAATCTTGAATAACCTTGATCGGTAACAATAGCAATACATTTTATTCTCCAATTTACAGATACATATATCTACATTGTTTTCTCGTGCTGTGTCAATATTCAATAGTACACAATGGATGAGCCAATGTAGCGAAATAGCCTTCATAAACCACATTATAATATTAATATTTAAACGAAGAATGTTTCGGTGCTGTAACAATATACAGATGGTTGTGATTCATTAAACGTTTTACTGAATAAATATTTGTTAAATCGTAAAGTACCGGCCCTTTCTCAAATTTTCGATAACATTTGGCACACGTCTGTAATTGATTAGAATACTACAGTCCAAGCTGTTTTTGTTGTTGTTGTTGTAATGGGTACGAAGCTAGCTTTCGTGAATGTTGGTAAAACACCCAGCGATGTTGATTTATTTGTAATTGAACGTATCAGAACATCTAGATACTCAATCAGAACTAAGTTAGCATCGCGTCAACTGCACAGAAACCCTTTGATGACCTCTTCATCAACTGTCTGATATCAGTCATTGTATTAAGCTCAAACGCTTTCATCTTGGACATACATGACTCTTCTGCCAATAGTGCGTCTTACTATAAAGTGATTGAGATAAACCGATTAATTATATCATTTGACAGAAGAAATTACTAAAACAATGGACCATATCTTTGGGAACAAAATTTGTATCTTAGTAATATTTATACGCAACACTGACAATAATCCTTTGAGTACACTTGGATATTCTGATAGTATAATTGTTGTAACTAAATAAGGTATCATAATTTTACTATTCAGGTTCACATCATAGAAAATTCATGAAATTTGTTTCACGCAACGTTATCTATCGAAAACACAAGAGGAAATTTGAATATTCCACAAAATCTCAAAATTAATCCGAAATACGTCTATAAACTATACCTCTATAAACTATACATCTATAAACTATACATCTATAAACTATACATTTATAAACTACATAATAATAATATATTATATAGCACTTTATTCAACTTTAATTGCTCTAAGGCGCTTTAAATTTAAAACAAAATTAAAACATATTCTGAGCTCATATAGGTTTAAGAACTTTATAAAATATGTCTTTATTTGCTGCGATTTTAATGTGGTTTGACAACGTATTCCACAGCCTGGGAGCTGATGCTCGGAAGGATTTCTCTCCGTATATTGCTGTATGGCTTCTTGGTACCCTCAAAAGTGAATAGGACTCAGATCGGAGCATTCTAACTGGTATTTTTTACGATCAGATCACTTAGATACCCTGGTGTTGTTCCACTCAATACATTGAATGTATGAAACAGGATCTTGTACAATGATCTGAAACGTACAGGAAGCCAGTGTAGCTGGAACAAAATTGGTGTTATATGTTCCCTTCTGCGAGTGCGTGTCACTAGACGACGGCACACTTCTGCACTCGCTGTAGGTGGTTGGTCAAAGAGAGGGGATATTATAGAGTAATGCATTGCCATAGTACAGCCGAGAAATAATAAGGGTTTGGACTAAAATCTTGCATGATTCTCCATTTAGAGTATTATCTAATAAAACCCTATATTTCTTACAGACATGGATGAATTTATATAACTGGATCCTACCTTAATGCGAAGATTCTCAGTTTTCTTTACATGTTGCTTAGATGAAAATAACAATGAATTCTCTCTTGTCCTTATTTAATTGCGTAGTGTTCTCCAAGTTTTGTCTGAATACAAGCTTCAATTGAAGATGAAATATAATCCAATTTATCACATGGTTTTAAAATCATGTACCCTTGTGTATCATCGGCATATATATATATATATATATAATTATATTACCAATGATATTTAATATTATACCGTTTAATAATTTCACCAACTGGTTTGGTATACAGACAGTAATTCTTTGGTCCTAAAACGGATCCCTGTGGTACACCAAAAAGAAGACATACTTCTGATAGTGTTTTATCCGTAACTGGAACACATCGAGTTCTGTCGGTGAGGTACGACTTTACCAAAGTTAAAGCTGTTTCCTTGATTCCGAAGGAGAATTCTAAACGCTTCAGTAGAATTGGATGATCGATTACGTCGAAAGCTGCGGACAAATCAAGCATGATTAATACAGCCATGGATCCTTGATCAAAGAGTCTCAGCAATGTCATTGCGTACTTTAAAGAGACCGGCTTCTTTTAAATAATATCTACGATAAGCAGACTGCTAACTATCACCGAGATCGTTGTGCTGTAAGTGCTATTCAATGCGCTTTGCTACCACCTTTTCAATAAGTTTAGAGATGAAAGGTTAGAAATGGGACGCTAATCTCTTCCTTATCCAACCCACATCTCTTAAGCGGCGGGATTCATGAAATTGTGTGTACATTATATTGAAATGTAAAGATGGTTAGTACCAGTTTAGTACAAGTTTGGTATTACTCTAGTCACCAGTTGCTACTATATGTATGAAAAATATAAATACCTTGGAGCCGTTTGCTTGGACAATAGTTGCATTTTCTCACATTTCCAGGTTTTTAAAAAGGCGGTTTATTTGGGTGGCACACCAATGTAATACATTATAATATTGATTCTATTTCCTTTGCACTCTACAATACAATCATTAATCATTCAGCTGTGTGATAACTGGATTTATTAATCGTAACTTGAATTCAATTATGCCACCCATTATGTAAGCGTATCTGCTCGGAAAATATTAAGTTAAGATTATGGTTATCTTAAAAAGGGCATCAAGTTGGATCCTGATGTTATACAACCTTACCGCCATTCTAAATCAAATCAAAACCCAGTCAATGCAGCATCGTGTAGACACTAAATAGTTTGTTTATACTGCGAAATGTACGAAGATTAATTACAAGTCTGAATATACGAAAGTATGGAACCATAATATCCCATGTACTGTATGTAATTTGTCAAATGCTCGATATGAACGACATGAAATCGGACATTTTATATAAATAGATAGACCTAAAAACATGAAAATATAAAAGAACGATCGTGTAAACAAGTCCAAAACAAAATGGCGATTTGTACTTCCGGCGACACAATATATATGAATAGGGCGTTAATCATCTAGTTATATATATATATATATATATATATATATATGTTTCGGGGGGGTGGGGTGCGGGGGGATCCAGTCAAATAATGGCCAGACATCAAATGCAAGAAGGTAAACTTTTATCAATGTTGTTTTACATTCAGTGAGATTCTAGAACGTGTAAATTGGTTTGAATATAAGTTTAAATCCCGCGCTCCACGCGGACCTTAAAGCTTGCTCCTGTGGTGGTCTACTTGGGCCTTCGATTCATATAACTAAATTAAGGGTTTGGAATAAGAAAAAGGGAATTTTAATGAGTAAACATCATAGTCCCAACCAATGCCATATTAAGAGCCGTTTAAGACTCTTTTGTCTGAAGTTTTTGCAAACACACAAACATTCGCTTATATATATATATATATAGAGAGAGAGAGAGAAAGAGAGAGAAAGAGGGGGGAGGGGGTAGGTGACCATCATGACAGGGGGTAGGGTTATTATCGAAAAACTATATACTATCCTCATTGTTAGTGTGTCTCATGTTATGGAGGATGTAACATCTTAATATAAAGTACTAGTTGTATCTAAGTACCGTTACCCATTTTGTATATTTCAATAAAATTGAGAAATTACATAAGACATTATGTAAAAATATGATTTATGTCAGAGGTGATTAAAAAGAAGAAACATGATATGATCTCTTTGTGTTGTAAAACTTTACTTACTCATTAATTATATATAATGTTATATCTTAGGGTCATCTCTATACTCTCTGATATTTAACTATTTTTCAGATATAACATTTCTGTACATCTTCATTGTCTATAAGAAGCTGTAAATAATTTAGTTCAGGTAATTATTCTCAGCACTGGACACACATGGGATATATATCCGATGGGTAACTGCCAAGAGAAACATATCCCACAAATACAGCAATGACTAGATTTGAACCTATATCCTGGAGATTTGCAGTACCGTGCTGTACCCACTGTGGCCCCGAAATGTCCAGCTGCAGTTTAGTGATCTGTTTATCTATCATGATTTAGACTAAGATAGTGCATAAATATTGAAAAACCCTTACAACAAATGTTATACTTCGTACAATGTTGTTATACTTCGTACAATGTTGTTATACTTCATACGATGTTGTTATAGTAAATGAAGAGCATGATTATCAGAAGCTTAGAACAAATTAACCAAAATATACAAATCAATTCGTTAGAATATGTAAACTAATTACTATATTACCTTTAGAGACTTTAAAAAGTCAAAACATTATTCAGACTATAATACAAATATCCTTATACCTGTAACACACACACACACAGAGAGAACTAGACACACACACACATACAGAGAGAGAGAGAACTAGACACACACAGAGAGATATTAGAATTAACTAACATTGTTCTGGTTGTAACAAATATTTTATTTTGTCTCCGACTCTCCATACACACACAGAGATTACTATTCCTCTGAAAGACCAGGTAAATCATGAGTGTGGGCATGAAATATACAGACAGGTTTCTCCAAACTCAGCATAATTAATCTAAACCAGATTTCATCTAAATATCTCTGTGATTCGGCAGACTTTAAATAAAATAATCCACAAACTGAAGTGTAAGTATTAAAGTCAAGAAGGAAAGAAGTTCGTCTTATCTCGTTATCTTAACATTAAAGTAGTAAAGGTGAAGAAAATAAAGGTCATGGTGACATAAGTAAGTGCACATGAAGTCCAGAGATCTGTTACTTGAAATATTTTTCCACATCTCACGTCAGAGGATTTGACGTGATGTAATTTGAAGTGATTCAAAAAGGGATACACAGATGAAGATAGTAAAGATGTACGTACTGTACACTTGCTAAGAATCTTGGTCTATCAACCAATTAGAAAACACAAGTATTGAGAGTAGTGTATATAGATGCAGTAGATACCACTCGACTTGAACCATGATCATATGATTTATTTCTGATTAGTGATATTTCTCAGGCTAGAGATATCTCCGTACATTATACCAAACTTCCAGTTTTAAGACATTACATATACACAGTAGTAACAGACTGTACCACAATATAGCCACACCCATTAAAATGGTCGGGTTATTAGTATTCCTGGAAACATAACAAATATACTGATTCCGCATATATCCGGTTAATGACGAATACACTTCTCTATCTTGGGTGTCATCTAGATGAATATTACAATAGGAGAATTTAAATTGAATCGTTGTTGCTATGAGCATTATTACAGTACAAGTTCATGTTATTTCTTAATTATATAAGATTATTTTGTAAACCTTTTTAGATCTTTTTGCAATTTGTTCGCTTAATCAAACTGTATTTAAATGAAACATACACAACAATAACATTACAGAAGTTTCATATTTGATATATTGGTGTTTAATTAAAACATTTACATATCACACGATTCATTTTCTACTATGCGTCTTGTAACAATAGACAATATTCACAACTAGTGCGACATCTGGCAGCAGTCGGTAACACTACAGTTGTGGGCCGCGATCTCAAGCCACTTGTACAGAATGACTGGCATAAGTCTATATGGAAGGCATACACAAACACACAATTAAATTGATGCATTTTTAAGTGTTGGCCCGCAACACGCTACTCTCTGCACATGTGCTGTGAATATTGTCTATTAACTAATTTAAGAAATAGAATCTTTTGTAACCCGATAGAAAACGAATAATTTTATATGAATTATGTAAATTAGACTAACCACAAAAATTTTACAATTCTGTCAAAATAAATGTGATTAGTGACAAAAGAAAATATGCAATATAACAAGAAAGTTAAACTTCTGTTTATTATTCAAATTACAACGTCAACATCTGATACTTTTTGTTCATAAAAAGATTTCTCTCTGCGACTATTTTATAATGGAAGATAACTCTACCATAAAACTAGTTCAGTTTAATTGGTTTACTTCTTAAAATATTAATATTATAAAATTCGGTCCTAAGTATTTAGCACAAATTGTAATCAAACTATTGTTCAATTCACCATTTTTAACATATAACTAACAACTTAACAAGTATTTCCTGGTATTTGCCAGTTGAAAGACTATTGTCAATTACTGGTTTATACCAAAATGCATTTGATTTTCTCATCCCAGTATTTATAACTTCGTAGCTATAGCACTGTATGGTGAAACATCAGTTACTTTGTAAAGCAGTAAAATCAGGAATTATACTAATGGCGGCACTCTCCTCTTTGATTTTACTCTCATCCGGATTGCTGTTCAAGTCTTTGCACATTTTATTCACGCTGATAACCTGAAGATTATTGACAGGATTGGTATGTGAAAACTGTTCTGCTGTACTTGTACACTGATACTCCTGACCTGGATCACATTTAGTTCTATCCATATAATAATGCCCATCTGTATCCTGAAACCTACCACCACCACCACTTTCTATCACATTGGTGCTATTTCCTGAAGTTGTCACCCGTGGTTCATTTCCTGGAAATATGACGAGAGAAGCATCTGGTGGTCCCTGCAATGTCTGACTAGAGTCTATCACCATATCTACTGGTCCCTGTTTTCTCTGACCAGATTCCATTATCATGTCCATCAGCATGCTGGTCTGACTTCTCGGTGGCGGTAATGTGATGCCGACGCACTTTTTCAGATGTTCACGTAAGCGACCAGCCTTGGCACTAACACGGTTACCACACGTCCTACATAATGCTTGCACTCTACCGTTGTGAGCGTGCCTTTTGTAATAGTCCCAGACAACATCCATCGGGCGACCACCCTTTGTTAAGGATAATGACAAATATGTTTTAAAAAACAGAAATTAAAAACGTTCCCTGTTGGAAAAGTACAATGGTAAAATAACAATAACACCTGTTTACCAAATTGAATATATAACAAAAGGAAGCTAAACAACATACCTTTGTTCTAGTTGATACACATAATTCCACCGGATTGTAGCTTTCATTGTCAAATGCTAAAACTGCACTTTTATTCATTGTATCAGTTGTTTGGCTAAAGAATGAAGCAGATTCCTGCTCCAGGCTTTCATTTTGTTGAATGTCAATTTGATTTCTTTCCGACACCCAGCTGTCATGTTCTGGTTCCATTTTAACTTTGGCTAATCTTGGCACATCTCCAAATGATTCTGAACCAGTAACGCAGTCAGAAGTTTGATGACCTCCCGATAACATGTGATTGGTTGTTGGCTGCTTATTACTGTGAGGTGATAACGAATCACGACTATCTTCACCCGACGACAAGTCATTCCTATCACCATCGCTGACATTCATTCGCCTCCGTTTCCTGGCTCTTTGACCTGGCCTAGATATGATAGGAGAGCATCCTTGTATATCAACCTTAGTGTCGACATATTCTACATCTGAATCCACTGTTTGTGACGTCTCGTCTTCCCGAACCAATTCATTCACAGATATGAGGAACACCTCACCATCATCAACGGTAATGCCGAGTAGACCTTCAATGTTGAACTTATTCTTGTAAGTCAGACCGTGTTTGACCAACATTTTGATGGTATCTTTTAGCATGCTCCTGATGTAGTCTTTTTCTTGTATTGTACATGCCATCATTCACCATCGAGCACACACCTGAAAATTAGTAAGTAATTTAAATGATACACAGTTATAGAGTGGTCCATCAGTCATTTTATCATTTACAATTTATTATAATAGTAAATTAACTTATGGACCACATTGTATTACATTAGGAAGGTAAACAAAAATGGCTGATCTAAAGACAAGGCTACAGTTTAAATTGGATTTAAATCAGCCCAGCAGATGGCAGGAGTGGATTGGATTAAACTCAAGTTGTATTATTGGCTTGTGTGATCCAGAAATATTTTATTTTACGAGTCACTTGAATATTGGAGCGCATCTTAAGTTTATTTATCATAAATTCATCACAACAAACAAATACAAAATATACAAAATTAATCCACAACATAAGGATAATATAATTATTTTGGTTATGTACATAAAAAAGATAATAATAACACAGTTAATACATATTTGATGAAATGCATCTCATTAGTGAGTGCAGCTACCATCAGTCAATATAAATGCATAACTCTGGTCTCTGAACTGAATCAATTTACTTTACAAAAGTGTGCTCACCTTAGCAAGTTCTTTATTTCAGTTAATATAATATTATAATAAGTAGTTGGCTATATAATAAATCATTTTATTGTATATAATTTTATGCCATGACCATCAATACACCATTTATTTATAGTCAATACAACACGCGCATTGAGTTGTGTTTAGCCCAGCACTGGTCATATCTGGGACATGTGGCTCAGGGGCGACCACCATAGACAAACGCATCCCACAAATAAAGGGGTGAACCTGGTTCGAACCCAAACCTTGGCTGTTTGTAGCGCTCCAACAACTGCACTGCTGAACAACCGATTATAAAAATTGTGAAATCACTGTTTAATAAAATATGGATTCGTGTAACATTCCAATAATACTTAAAACAACTATTTTAAATCATTGGCTAAATATTTAATATATAGATATTAATGGCACATTTTAATCCATAAGAAGCATTATTAATTCTTCTATAAATCTAGATTATGCTGTAAATTTAGAAAAAAACTTCAGTTGTATTTCACATTTCTGAGATTGTCGGTTTTCAACCATTTTCAACTGATTTTCATTTTTCCCTTTGGTTTGAGATAGCTGTGGGATTATCACATGTCAAGGTAAATATATAATGGAAAACAAAAATTCCTGGTTGTTTAAACTAATTAAATTGAGTTTTAATATTACTAGGCACATTATATCAGTCAGTGTTTAACACTTGTGTTGTTATTATTATTATTAGCTACCCGTTTCATACATTCGGTGTTTACACCATCACACTTACTGCCTTTGATGTCATCAGATAACCCAGGTTAAACTAATTTAGCCCAGTCTGGTAGGATAAACTCAGCAAATACTGGGTTTTACTATTATATTAATGTGGATTAAACCAGGTTTTTCTCAAAATAAATCAAAATAAATTAATATCCCATTTTAGGCTAAACTAATCTTTAGGCATAATTCACCACTAATTGATTAAATAAAATACATTAAATGTAAATTAAACATTTATTATCTATATTAACCACACAAATAACAGTATACTATACAAAACAATAACAAAACTGTTCAGATATTCACCAGTCTAATTATGCACCACCACGAAGTTCAGATCAAGGAGTGTGGCAGTATTAGAGTCAGTCTTGACTGTGAACGCAGACATCTTAGACTGGAGTTTCACAAGTGGAGGCAGACATGCGATGCCATCATGATCGCTGTCTGGTTCTGGATGTTTCAAACCAGATGTGATCACAGGTGTAGCTTTAGCTTCGGACACTGCTTTATGCGTGTACGTCGACGTTCAATCTTACAGCTGCACTATTCCCCACACTCAATGCACTAGGATTAAGTACCATCCAATTTTTGGGAAAAACATCTGCACAGGGTCACCAGGTCTACGACCCTGAATATATATTCTATCCTAAGAAAAACCCAGTTTGTTCTGAGTGAAACTAGTAATATTCCAGTTTAACTTGCTGCGCTGGTCTAAACTAGTTTAACTCGAGGATAAACTCAAATACTGGTTAATTTTCAGTAGTTAAATAACTAGTACTAGTCACGTTACATGTATCATGTCCATCATTCGTGATGAAACTGATTTGTGACTAATTATTATGATTACAAATATGTTGTTGTTCTGGTAATATACAATCTGATCATTATGTTATTATTACATTATAATAATGTAACATCGTTACCTATCACTCTTTGTCAGTTTGTGACGATGGACTGAGAAAGCGAAACATCAATATACAAAATATTAAATGAAATTGATAGAATAGATAGTACTGTATTCTTCGAACTAAGTGCTGCATCGGTCACTCGTGGCCACAGCCAGAAGATTGTGAAAAAACACGCCAGATTGGGAAGTGGGCAGTCAGTTTTCAGCCAGAGAGTTGTGAACGATTGGAACTGGCTCCCAGCTGAAGTTATTGTTAGCCAGTCAATAAACAGCTTTAAGCCCAGATTGGACAAATTTTGTTGTCCAGAGCAATACAATCTGCCATGAGCGCTATGTTAATATTGTAAATAAAGTGTATAGAAATCTATGTACCAGTCAAGACCGGAATAAACAAACAGGCAATGCCTCTAGAATCTATATTCCATATATCCGGTATCAAGGTATTCAAGGTAGACTAAAAGAAGCCATGTAGCTGAATACCTTGTTTAATATACACAACTTTCAAACATATATGAACTTCAGATGTCAGGTTGACTTGATCAATTCATTATAATTGAGTCTTCAGTTCAGGTGACAGGTGGAATTATATTTATTTCAAAAAGCATCGTGGTCACAGGCCAGGCAGTTTAAGAAATCTAAATTCAATCAATATTATAAGTATAATCTAATCTGATTAGATTTAATACACGGGTGACAGTGACACTCAGTGACTCACACTGACTGAGTCACCGTGACGGCGTGAGTGACTGACACTGACAGTCGGACAAGAAATAAAAATATCGTAATCAAACTTCTTTTGACAATAAACTATTTCGCCATGTTAGAATAATTTTTGTTAGTGAAGTATACATAAAATACTTACTAGTCCGTAGTTACCTGTACCAACAACAGTAACTACTAAGTCTAAATATTAGACTAAAAGTCTAGATCTGCCAACGAAAACAAACGAGTTATGGACTATTCGCCCTGGGTTGCATTCGCCCTCGGTATAAAAGACTATTCGCCCTTTATTGTTATTCGCCCTTAATAAAATAGACTATTCACCCTTGTTGTGTTATAAATATACAGTTTGGATATATATCATTTTATTAAATGATATATATATATATATATATATATATATATATATATATATCCGTCTGAAATACCATGTGGCCTGGTCAATTGATGTTGTTAATGTTGCATTAGAACAACATTTACAAATACTGAATGAGGGCTGGCACCGACGACTGAACTCAAAATTCCGCCGACACAACTTACCATTCTACCAGCTAGTTAACTTGCTCCATCAAAAGCCATATTAGTGGACGTGCAAGTACGATTGATTTCGGACGTACAAAGTATAACAATCAACAGACAAAGATCTTCGCATTGTGGGAAGATTATGTTGTGAAATAATTGAGTGGAAAATAGTTTAATTTTCCGTGAGGTCAACAAGATCTACAAACCATCCACACGGATTTAAACTTCTGCTGTATACCGGTCTATATTTTGCTGCTGTTGTTAATCTATTTTTTTTTAATTTGGTAATAAATTATATTTTAACTAACTGACGGTCTCCACAGTGTAGCCGACTCGATATCCAACTTCCCATTAACATATTGTAAGAAGTTGGTGATGTTTTAGTTAAACCTGTATCAAAGATCTTCGAACGATATATACCTGGGTTTATATATAGTTTTGAAGTACCTGCTCCGATCGAGTAGACTTGTTCGTACTTAATTTACACATTCTCGAAACTCAGACCAAGCCGCTGTGAGTTTTTTTTGCTCTGAAATTGCATTTTCTGTGATAATTAATCCAGTATCAATGAAAATCGCAAATTATTAGTTTATTATTCTTTTAAGTTAATTATTCTCTGATTGGTCGACAGAAAACAAAATATTTGTTTACGTGTAGTTGGTTTTTAGGCGTTTGGAATAATAATTGTTTTACACATTATTTTTAACATAACAAAATTTTTGATCTTCATGACAAACCGTAGACCAGCTGCAGGGGCGTTTCTATAGGAAATATAGCGCATATGACAAGCACCGAAATTGCGCATTTCCAGACGGCTGACGCCCATCATTCAGATAACTTTACCATAAAATCAACTAAAAATACGAGTCAGTGGCGCCCCCTTCAAGTGGCGCCCAGGGCACGTGTCATACTTGCCAAACCTTAGATACGCGACTGACCAGCTAAGAGTAATTATCATTTAATCGATACACGTGACAGTAGACCATTAGGAGAAGAGTTTAATCTGTAACCAAGGAATAGCTAACAACCTCAGAGTAGACTGATTTTGTTGTTACCTGAGGACTAGTAATTTAACTGTGTTATATTCGGTAGGCCAACAGTGAGCTCCTCAGTAAACTCCCTATGACAGGTTCTCACTGACGAAAATACTATTCTCAAATTTTGATATGTTTATAATAACCACACGAGACAATGTATACTTTAGATGCATTTTTAAATCTTTTTAATGCATTGATATCTATTGATTTAATTTTTATACTATAGTGTATTCAAATAAGAAAACGTGAAATAATCAGTGATTGTATAACACAATAACAAAGATAAAATAGATGGGCCGTAATCGACATTATCCCACCAGATCTGTCAGAATTGACATGTCAAAGTGAATTTGTTGTACACGGCTAAATGTCTCGGGAAAATGCATTCTTTTAACGCACACACATACACACACACGCGCGCGCGCGCACACACATACACATATATTGTTTGCGTTATTGTCTGTGTGTATGTCTTGGGTGATCGTCAAGGCATAACAATGCTTCACACAGATTTATTAACAACTGTACATGATGTTCTATTAAAGTGGTAAAGTTGTGAAGATTGGCTGTAACAGAATTAAAATTTGATGGAGATTTCCGGATTATATTGCGTAGTTCGTCTTGTGCAGCATGTGCAAATTGTATCAGAGGCTGACCTTTAAATTTGATACTAGCACAGCATCGTCACTCGTGGGAGATTTATAACTTTCAGTAGTAACCATAATTGTTGCAATCTTCTTGGTCATCAGATGAGGAATCTGGCAGAACAGATTCTCCTTTGCGACCCACAAGATTCTTTGTGATACTGACCAGACCTCTCTGACTAATTCCACACTTTTTTATTTTGTCCGAGTAATTGATCCTTTGTAATTTGGTGAGTAACTGTCAAACCGTACAACGCCTTTCCTTAAATAATTGCTGATGGATAATCAGCTTGGTTCTTTACTACAGTTTATTTTTAGCTTTCCGACGCTCTTGTTTTGCTTTTGGACCATTTGCCCTCAAAATGTATCACTTTCTGTGCAATAATGCATGTTTTTCTATCAAAGTCATCTGTTGTACCACTGGTAAAAAAAATTATGAATTCTAGTAAAGAAATACTACATTGCCGGCACAGTCTAATGTGGCACGAGTGACAAGAGGGACTCATGAGTGATTACCTTTGGTATGGTACAGACAAGGATTTTATGGTACAGACAACTGATTCCCGGATAATAACCACATATTGTGTGTGGCCATGGACGTGTGTCACTCCAGTAATGTGCTATACAAGACCATGAGCATCAAGTTGGCCTCAAAATCGACGAATATTGATGTATGCAAAGACGTTGAAGTAATTGAAATTTAAGTTTAAATTACCAAGTTATGACTACCTCCTGGGTATGGTTGTTAGTCGATCCAGGTAAGTTGACGACTCTGTCTAGAAGCTTATAGATTCAATTCAATATACCGAGCCAGGCGAGATGCGTTGCATCGGTTACCAACTGCAGTCTCGGATTAGAAACAGCTATGGCGCCCACCGTTAATGGGGGATGGGAACTTTTCACTAACGATAAACACTGGAAGTCTTTCAGCAAATTATTTCATATTACACGGAGACTGAGACTAGTATTTCAGCTGAACGATTGTGTCTTTCCAAAAGATTTAAAACAATACTCATCAGGATATAACCCAATGATTTCCAGATAAATGACACAGCCAAGCCTTCGTTATTCATGTGGACTCGTAGGGTATTTGTTTAGCATGGGTTGATATGGATTAAATAAATGATTTTAAAATTAAACTTTTAGATGAATATAATTTGATTTTAATGAAGATGTTTTTAAATATTTAATGTAGAGTTTTGGAAATATTAGTTTTACTTGTACCTGGGAACCAATCATATATGTATCACCTGTATATTATTAAATATTTTTTTAATTACATTAGAGTATTAATACTCTTGATATTTACATGTAGTAAACATTCTAGTTCACTTTCAATACAATATATCATGCCTAAACACCAATGTTACACGAATAGGAATAACCATCGAATTATAATCTACGTGATCATTGATTTTATCCATTCACATCGTTATCTCAGATGGCAAAGGTTCTACAAAAACTAAGTTTAAACTAGACGACCGGCCCATCCATGACAGCCATGCAAATCGCGCTGAACGATACTTAGTTTAGTGACATATATCTATTGGATGAAGTCTATGCCATTCCTATTAA
Organism: Paralvinella palmiformis; assembly: GCA_025642065.1. Taxonomy (NCBI): domain Eukaryota; kingdom Metazoa; phylum Annelida; class Polychaeta; order Terebellida; family Alvinellidae; genus Paralvinella; species Paralvinella palmiformis. The sequence continues at coordinate 741,373 of JAODUP010000375.1, read as the reverse complement.
ATGCTAAATTATGATTTGGAGATCGCGTAGCCTTAATGTACTATAAATAAAATTCAAATATAGCTGTTAAATGGGCTAAATACAGCTTTTCAGTAAGACATTTATCAGCCACTACACACGTAATTCGCCATGCAACACCGTGATACTTAGACCTAACCCGAGACTGTAATGTGAAATTCAGCTGTACCACGAAGAAGGTCTATTCAATTCGTTTATTTCAACATTCATAATACATCATTTTAATGAAAACAAACACATATAGAATATTGAAAAGGAGGATGTTTGAAGCATTGCTTATATAATGCATCCCCCCCCTTAACATAACATTAAAAACATTCATGACAAATTTAAAAATAAAAAGATGTGGAATAGTCAATAGACATAATTATATCTTTATGAAACAACACAAAATCCATATAAGTTTAATTATGAAATGATAAATTCTTGTAGCAATAACATATTATTGTATATATTATATAATATATGTGGTATTTGAACAGTAAATAAAATTACAAACATACCTCAGCATCTCAGCATCTCTAAAAATTAGTTAAAAATGATACATCACATATACCAACATTAAATGAGCACTCCATGTGTTCAAAATGAGTAAACGTGTCGTCTATCGAGTAATGGATCACCTTTCACACATAATCCGTCCGTCAACAGAACGATGACACCGACACCACACTTATCTAATAGTGCCAACTGGAGAATATCATATCCAGAAGGTAACATCTCAGACAACTCTGGGACATCAAGAGAACAACCGCGCCATGTTTCTGTTACAGATAGAATATGGGTGCTAAGAGAAGTCGCCAAACCAGCGCATGCCAATCAATACCTTGTTCTTCACTGAGTGACAGCTCAGACAAAAAAGGGTCAACTGTTTATTTGACTTCAGAGATTCTCTCACTGGTTTAATACAGTGCCATTGCAGTTACGTTTCCTTTGTTCAAACCGCCGCCTCACAATGGGAGGTGATAGTGGAAACAACGATTATGTTAGTAGGCTGTTTCAAGGTGTCGTTTCAGTTACTACCGTCACACCTACCCGTGATCACGCTGACACTCGCACTGCGACCTGAAAACTATGAAAGCGTAAGGAAAAATGCTGTCAGGTCTCTGGGAATGATTTGGTGACAGAGTGGAAAATGTCACCATGAACTACCTCCCAAACCTCGGCGCTTGTTTTGAGCTGCTCAAAACATGCTCAAAACAAAGGCAGCTGGTCGGCTTTCTAACTAGAGCTGTGTAATGACGAATATACTGGATACATAGACGTGTATGCGATGTTCACAACTCTTTATTAAAACTCGATGCTTCCAAGGCGTTTGGACCCGATGGTGTTAGTTCTAGACTACCAAAAGAACGGATACATCAATTATCAACTAGTATCTGCAGACTTTTCAACGCTTTGCTCTAAACTGATCATTTCCCTTCTAATCGGAAGGGGGCAAAATAATCCCCCTTACATAAGAAAAACGACAAGTCATGCATAGCCAATTACCGACCAGTATCAATTCACAGCTTTGTGGGAAAAGCTATGGAGCGAATAATGTTCAAATGACTCTTTCATTACTTCCAAGATATCGGTTTGGCAATCGGGATTCATTCAGGGACACTCAACAGTTACCGACCTGGTGTAGATGTACCATAACCGTTGTCAAGCAACATCGGTACTTGCGAGAACGCTATCAAATGTCTACTTGGGCGTTGGTGATGGCTGGCGTCCCTCAAGGATCTGTTCTTTGACCATTGTTTTTTTTGTTGTTGATATATTTAAATGACATAACACATGTTGTAAAACACTGTCAAATCAGTATGTTTGCAGACGAGACGTCTCTGTTCATTGAGGTAGATGACATTATTGGAATGTTTCACTGCCCACTGGAATGGAAGATGTTGACAGATAGTCCTGAATCTCTGTTTCCAGAATGCCTGTGTTTACACATGGAATTGGTGGAGCATTGTCCATGAAACCAAACTGTCGTTCCTTCTTGCGAGGAAGGGATGTGGTAGGCTCAACAGGAGCTGTATCCTGACTATCGGAGATATGCAGAGCATAACTCATCACCAATGCACGCATTGAGTAATATTTGTAATGGTAAGAGGCAGTTCATTGTAGTTTGAATCTTGGATTCAGGATTGAGGCTAGAATGAGTGGTTCTCTGTCTTCAAAGGGTGAAAGCTGCCTAGACACCAGAGCAGTTAATGTGGATACCAGTTTACCGTTAATTTTCATATCACATCCTGAAGTTCTCCTTTCAAGCCTGGTATATTTGGTATGACGTCACCAGCAGTTACAGTGTTCCGTGTCTGTGATTAATCAGTTGCTTCTTTGAATGGTGTTTAGTCACTATGACTTATGCACCACACTCTGTATATATAATTGTTATAATATTTATTCCATTTTTTTACAATGATTGTGTTTTACAGGTATATCTGCACAATGACCGAAGGCTCTGCAGGAGTACGCCATGTTTTATTATATCTTAACTACCTGATCAAGGCAGATAATTTCCGAATGAGGTCATTTAGGTCAATCTGCATTTGTGGGTTTCCATCGTAGTACATGTTTCAAGTTACAATAAGAGGTGACCGTTTAGTAGTGATTAAATACTACACTCTATACTGTTGATTTGTCCTTTCACATTCTTGTTTCAAACATTTAATACATTGCATAGGATGACCAGTGACTATCACCCGCCGTGTAGGAGTCAGAATAAGCACACTAACCAGACAATGAAACAGCTAATTTATTCTAATTAACATCCTGTCAAGTATTTGGCTATAAATGTTTCATCAAATCGACATCAGTCACGTCTTAAATGACAATGGCCAACATTACTATATGCTGGAAAATGTGTATCATCAGATGATTAACAAATACACCGGTAGCCATTTCAATCTTAGGCGATTATGATACTAATGTTTACATTTTGGGCGCCTCGGTGGTCTAACGGTAGCGTGCTGGACCACAGATCACTACTACCCGTGTTCGAATCCCGGCGTGGGCATATCTGAAGGTTGTTTCGTCTTTCACTTCGTATCATTACCTTTGGAGGTCGCTTGGCCCATTTAGCCTACCTTGTGCACAAAAGTGGCCGTAAAACATCAATCATCATCATCATCACTAATCTTTAAATCATTTTTATAATAACAAGACCGACTGGGATGACCTTGTTAAAACGAACGTGTATTAGATTAATACCTTGAAGCATAAATCCAATAATGCAAGTGTTACACGTCGATAATCTTGTAGAGATATATTGCTATAATTACAAAAAATACAAATGTAATATAATAATAATAATAATGATCAGTTACAACATTCCTCCTCAAAGATCTATATTAGTATTGACAATGATAAGTGTAAATAAAAATATGCATGCAAAGGCTATTAATTAAGAGCCACATATATGCTATTTATTCTTCATGCCGCAACCAGGTGAAGTAGAAACCCAAATACATTCATTATGGCTGTCTCTCGTGCAAATAATATAGCCACAGAGTTCACTTTAACTGATAACAAGATTAACAAACGATGCAAGATGATACAGATCTGAGGTAAGTAACGGTACATCCCCAGCCCCCTCTGTCTATGTTACAACTGTTCATTAATTTGTCATCTATTTATTTATTTCCCAGGTGAAAGTAATATTCCAGATAGCTCAGGGGAAGCGGAAGCATTAATATGTTGCAAGGATATACAAGGACATGACCGTATTCCAGTTTGTTGTAGGAGACCAGGTCCTCTTTAGAAATACAATCAAACAAGGCCGTAAAGGTAGCTGACTAGAATATGACTGGTTTGGGTCCCTATGTCATTTCATCCATTCACTAGAAAAGAAATACTGTCACTTTACAAGGAGGTGTAGAGCTGAAGTCCTACATTAATCAGCAGCAGTTCAAATCATAATTGAATACGTACATTACAAGAGTGTTTCACTCTATTATATATATATATATATATATATATATATATATATATATATATATATATATATATGAGCTTCCATAGATAGGCACACATCCAAGGTCATGTCAAGATTTCTAACTTGTCCAGCAGGTTAATGAGATTCTGTACCTACTGCAATACTAAGAGCAGGCTGTTTGACACGAGGAGAAGCAAAGGCCATCAGTTCTGTTTTACTGTTATTAATTTTCAATTTATTTCCGAACATCCAAATCTTGATATCATCAATAAAAATGTCTAAAGACTTCACTGTTTTACTTATGCTAATGACCTTGATGCTAACGACCTTGATGCTGTTACACCTAACAATTTCTGCTGTGTACGAAGTGTACACAGCAGAAATTACCAGTTGGTGTTCGTCGGAGATGGCATCAGGTTCAATACCTGTACCTGTTACAGGAACGTCACAAGTGGCTTAGACCTCGGAGAAATGTAGAAGTTAGTGATATTATTCTAGTGATAGACAGTCCACGTAATGTCTGGACATTGGCCAATGTTCTTAACGCTATAGCAGGCATTATAACTCTTTTTTAGATGTTTCCATATGCCCTTTTCTGCAATATGCCTAATCTACGCAGGATCATTGCATGACTAGGGCATCATAACAGATCACAATGTGTTAAGTAGGGATATAACAATCTGTGGTATATTATTATTATAAATAGGTAAAACATAAAACAGGTAAATCATAAAGACATAAGTCACGTAAAGGAGAATTAACTTTAGTAATTCGTGTATACAATGACGTGATTGATTTCATAAGCACATTATTAATAGAAGATATATTTAATGCTTGTAATAATACCGTAAGATGCTTCAGTATACCACGTATTCTTTTATTATGCCACCTTGCGTATTTTCAAAAAATAATCATCATATTGATGTTTATATAACAGTATGAAGACCATACAATTGTGTTGGTTGACAAATAGACCAAATAAATAAGATTTAGTATCGGATGTAACACCAGAGTGACACTTACCTATATCAGACAGAGAATAGGGGCTATTTCTATATTTGGGTAATGCTATTATCAACATCTTGATTGAAATCAGTTTTGTGTATTTGGTTATTATCCAGATAGAATGTTGGATCCTTATCACATATATTTACATAGTAGGCTGGCACTAGACACTGACTTTTTTTACATCCGAATTTAAAACGTCACTTTAAGGAATATTCTGAACACGTTTTAATAAGTTGTTGTAAACCTGGTACAGTAGAGGAAAGAAATACTGACGTCATCAGCGTACGCAAACGTGTTGCATAAATGAGTACAGCCTCGTAATCCTTGATTTACGCTATCAAATTCCTATAATAAGTCAGATAAATACATGTTAAATAAAAGTGCTGAAAATAAACTACCTTATCTTGTACATCTAGAGACATTAAACGTAAGATCATTGCAATCTAATTTTAGTATTTATAAATTAACATTCTTTGTTTTTGAGATGAGTACATGACCTATATACTTAGGGATAATCTATTTACCTTAAACTACTCTGCTAGTGGTTCAATATCTATATTTAACAGTTTCTATAATTCTCTAATATTATATCCATATCATTTTAGAAACTGTTACTGACTTATAGACTTAATTGTAGATTATGTAAACTTAAATACATATATCTCAATTTGTCTTAGAATAATATTCATTCACAATATTCATTCACAGTCAAAAAATCCAAATATATTCTGTTTGTTTGCAAGATATCTAATAGATTTGTTAGACTATCAAATTGAGAGAATAATAATTGGATATTTAAATAAAATAATTTAGCGGGGCGCCTCCGTGGTCTAGCGGTAGAGTGCTGGACCACAGATAACTAATACCCGTGTTCGAATCCCGGCATGGGCATATCTGAAGGTTGTTTCGTCTTTCACTTCGTCTCATTACCTTTGAAGGTCGCTCAGCCCATTTAGCCTACCTTGTGCACAAAAGTAGCCGTAAAACATCAATCATCATCATCATAAATAATTTAGCTTGAAATGTATCAGTTGTTGTTTTTTTAAAGATTATTTATTAACCTATTTACGTAATCTTATCTTATCTTAATCCTCTTAGTCCCCAGTGGGACATTAGGTTACAATAATGTTCTTCCACCGGGTCCTGTCTTTTACTGCGACCTGAGCCCCTACCCCCCCCCCTCACGAGAGCCCCATATATTGTAGCTCCGCCATCGCTGTCTTTTGCCATGTCGTCTTTGGTCATCCTGGCTACCTTCTTCCCGGTTGCGACCATCTTAGGGAAACTTTGGGGATGCTGTTTTTATCCATTATCAGGACGTGTCTTAGCCATCGCAATCGCTTATTTTCCACGTTGGATATTTTAGGCTATTTAATTATTATTATGTTGGACAATGGATTGTCAAAACCATCATGTTCCTTAACATACTCATTCAGACAAGAATTTAATGTATTCATAGTATTGTTTATGATATCAATATTGTTATGATCCATATTCATTGTTAAAATAAGGATGCAACATGGATCGAAACCCTTCAGGATCCTGGAAGACGGCAATACAGAAACAGTGCGACAAATTGGGAAAAAAAACTTATACATAACTACTTATTATAATCCTTGAGGCAACATTATGATGAGACATATGACTAGAACCAATCCTCTAGTACAATCACAAATCGCTGTAGCTTAAGTACAGATCAATAGCCCAATATATTAACTTAAAGGTTATATTCTATTATAGACCATACCGAACACTCCATCCCAAATTGATGCAGATTTGGATACTGAAGTCCCAATCAGATTATACTGAATACCCAAATTATCAGATAATAATAAGATACTCATGATACCAGACACTACTGAATATTCAGAGTACGAAGCAGACATGGAGTTAATTAAATTCCGGAATTAGAATTGATGGTCAATTCCAATTCCGGAATTGGAATTGGACATTAAAAAATGGAATTGGAATTGAGACATTTTTAATTGGAATTGGAATTAAAGTTTCCTACAAAATTTAAATCCACAAATTAATAGACCGATCCAGGCGAAATGCGTTGCATCGGTAACCAACTGCGGTCTCGGGTTAGAAACAGCTATGGCGCCTACTATTAATATGGGATGGCAACTTTTCACTAACGATAAACACTGGAAATCTTTCAGCAAATTATTTCATATTACACAGAGACTGAGACTAGCATTTCAGCTGAACGATTGTGTATTTCCAAAGGATTTAACACAATATTTATCAGGATATAACCCAATGATTGAGCGGACCGATCTTTCCAGATGAATGACACAGCTAAGCCTTCGTTATTCATGTAGACTCGTCGGGGATTTTTAGCATAGGTTTCAATGGATTAAATAAATGATTTTAAAATAAAACTTTTAGCAGAATATAAATTGATTTTAATGAAGATGTTTTAATATTTATTGTAAATGTAATAGGCAATTTGCAAGTTTTGGAAATATTATTTTACTTGTACCTCGGAACCAATCATATATGCATCACCTGTATATTATTGAATGCAAAGTGTTATTACATTAGAAGTGTTAACACCTTTGACCTTTACATGTAGTAAACATTGCGCGAATGGCTGATTTAGAAAATAAAACAGTTAATTCACTTTCAATGCAAGATAGCATGAATAAATACCAATGTTACAGTAATAGGAATCACCCATTAAATTATAATCTGTGATCATTGATTTTATCCATTCACATCGTCATGTCAGATGGCAAAGGTTCCACAAAAAATAAGTTTCAACTAGACAGGTCGGACCATGACAGTCATGCAACCCGCAGTGAACATTACTTAGTTTAGTGGCATATATCTATTGGATGAAATCTGTGCCATTCCTGTTAAATGCAAAATTATAATCTGGAAATCACATACCATTAATGGACTATAAATAGAATCACAATGTAGCTGGTAAATAGCCTATATACAGCTTTTCAGTAAGAAATTTATCGGCCACCAAACGCGAAAATCGCCATGCAACACCGTGAAACTTAGACTTCTAACCCGATACCGTGGTATGAAATTCAGCCGCATGGTGCCGCCAGGGTAATTGAATCGATCTATTTACCGTTTTACCACGTTAACACCTACATGTGGTGTTACCAATATACTAGAACCAAAGTGATACAGAACTTTGGTTTATATATATATACCGTGACTACTATAGCCTGTCCCCAGACCTGGTTTAGAACCCAGCAGGGTTGTGAAAGTAAACACAGGATCTGACTCTGGCAAAATGGAATTGGTCCCATGTCTAGTACCAAGTGACTATAGGTCCGCACTCGTAAGTGCAATTTTATAGCTTGGACCCCCACATTTCCGGTTTCCGTGGCCACTATATAATACGTCTGCAGCCAGAAAATGTCACAATATTCAACTTGAACTCATCAACTAAGTCTTGGTTGAATTAATAATAAATAATTAATGCTAATAAATAAAAGGGGATAAGTAATTATTCTTGTACTAGTACATGTTATCTTGACAGAACTGCATAAATACTTCGGGTTAGGATTATATTTAGGTTTAGCCAGGCAGAGCCCGAGCTTCAGTATATTCGTAAGGTGTCCGCTAGCTGACAGTGTGTTATATTCTACCAGGTATTAGAGAAGGTGCGCATGCGCGGTTGAAGTGCCGGAGCTACAGCCACTTCGGTGTACGTAAGGATCCGGATCAATAGCCACAGCCTTCATAATATCTGATAGAGTCTAATAAAAGTCATTCAAAATACTAGATAATTATTAGATAATGTCAGATAACATTGGATACCGATAATAACAGATAATATAAATGAATGCCCATAATACCAGATAATATTTGATACTCATATTATTATATAATTAAATACCCGAGTATATTACATACTCATAATGCCAGATAACGTGAGGATACCCATAAATAATACCAGATAACATATCATGATAATAATAGATATACCAAATATTAGATCTTCATAATACCAGGCAGATATTATTATATGCTCATAATAGTAGGTAATATTGGACACTCATACTACTAAATAGCATAAGATAAGGATAAAATGTATTTAAACTCGGTAAATTATACATATAAACATTAGATGGAAGCTATTAACTGAAAGATCATAAACGCTGAAGTATGAGATGATGTGAAATGAGAATAATTAATTTGTTATAATTAAATCGTATAATCGTATGATTATTTCTCAAATAATATGATAGTTCTCTGAAACTTGAACATTTCATATAAATACCTTGACCCCATCTTATTAACAAATTTGTACACTTCTAACAATATTTTTGAGCGTTGTCTATATGATGAGGAATTATTTTTAAACACATAGGGGCCCCCTTTTGGATGTATTCAATATTCTTCATGTCTGATATATTACAACAATGCCTGACAACTGGACAATAATTAAAACATATTTATCTTCTGTACTAAGAATATTCGCTAACCTACCTTTAATGCACTCATTTATTTTCCTGCCTTCTTGAAAGATTCAGAAATATATACTTTAAAGTTTAATCGGCGGTCTACAAATATACCAAGAGGAGTTTAACTGATTTTAAAGGTTCCAACATAGTATCGCCTACTTTGTTAACATGACATTTGACTACTAATATACATGCATTTTAATCAAAACCATACATCTGTAATTTAGAGATGAATAGCTTGATAGGGAGACAATCAAGCGCTTTTGATAGGTCAGTCAAAAGAGCACCACTTACACCACATTTTTCAAAATTTAATTTACATGTATCTACCAGGTGCGTCAATACAATTTGACAAGAGTGACCTTTTCTGAATCCAGACATACTTTCAGAGAATATAAACAACTGTTGCATTTGCATGGCTCAGTTCTTCGTCCTCTGGTTTTCACAATGTATACCCGTCCTGTTGGGATCATTGCGCAGCGATATGGGGTTAAATATCACTTGTATGCTGATAAAGACAGCTATATATATATATATATATATATATATATATATATATATATATATATATATATATATATATATATATATATATCACTAGATGCTGACAATGAGTTAAATTTCTCCTCTTCTTTGAAGAATTTAGAACATTGCATAGCTGATATTCGGATTTTCAGCGAATTCAGAATAGTGCAGCTCGTATAGTGACAAATACTCGAAAATATGATCATGTCACCCCAAATCTTCAAAAACTACATTGGCTACCTGTTAGACAGCGTATCCATTTCAAGATTTTATTAATAATTTATAAATCTATTAATGATATGGCGCCAGAATACCTGTGTGAACTGGTGTCCATTAGAAAGTAATCCCGAAAACTCATGTCATCCAGGCAGATACTATTGTAGGTGCCAGTGTCTCGGCTCAAGTCATTTGGTGATTATGCATTTAGTATTGCAGCCACCACTTTGTGGAATAGATTGCCGGCAGATATTAGAAATCTCTTGAAATTTTTTAATCTGTTCTAAAAACACACCTGTTCAAGGTCGCTTTCACAGATAAATAATTTTCATCTTTTAAATCACTTACGGGGTTTTTACAGACATATTATTTGGGGTATTATTATATTATATATTATTTGTACAGCGCCTTTGAATGGCTCCTGCTAGTAAGGGCGCTTTAATATAAATATATATTATATATATATATATATATATATATATATATATATATATATATATAGTAGAATTCGTTAATCCGGACATCGTTTATCCGACAAATCCACCATCCGACACATTATTGCCTGTGGTGGATTTAGCTCCATTATAAATGATTCTTTAATCCGACAAAATCGTGTTCCGTGTTCCGACTCCGATACTTCATTTCGCCAAAAGAATGTGACATTTCAATGTAAAATTACCTTGATAATCCGATAACACGAAAATGTTGCCAAATATTTCCGCTGGTTCAGTCACGCAAGACACACCGACCTATTGTCGGTAATGGGTAATTAACCCGCCCACCCATCATCCTCGACCATACACACCGACACACGATGCTACCATTGCATGTAGCTATCTAATAGCCAATCATAACAATTCATGGCTAATTACAAAGACAAAAGTGTGATCTTTCCAATGAGCAGATCATGAGTTAATCTGATAGACAAAGTGACAGGAATATTTTTTATAGCGTCTGTAATCAACAAACATCAAAATGGCTTCAATGCCATTTCGTATCTTGAGCCCGGTTATTGAATATCGGTTTAAATACAGAGTTATATCTTTATGATTTCGGCTCCATCTTTCCGTACTGCTCCCCTGTGAGTGGTGGAGGGGGGGGGGTTCAACCACTCCAACATAGAGGCTGTGCCGAATAAGCGAGAGCCTGGGGATTCTCCTCGAACAACAAAGCCCTTATGATTTAAAAGAAAAGGGAGCTCCGATGGCCTAGCGGTTAAACACCCGGCACTTGGTGCCAACGGTCACAGGTTCGAACCCCGTAAGAGGTCGAAACTTTTCCAGAGATTAATTTCTCGGCTCAGAACATCGTGGGTGGCTGACCACGTTAAATGGCGCTGCCGTCTCCACTGAATTATTTAAAATAAAAGGGGACGTTAAAAAAACCCGAGGACGTAAAACACTCTGGCAGTGACTACCCTCAGGGTATTTTGGCTCCATCTTTCCGTACTGCTCCCCTGTGAGTGGTGGTGGAGGAGGTTTCTCAACCACTCCAACATAGAGGCTCTGCCGAATAAGCGACAGCGTGGGGATGCTCCCCGAATAACAAAGCCTTATTATTTAAAAATGTATGACACAGACTACCGGTATGTCACGGACTCGATATTGAGACATTCTCGTTTATCCGACATATTATCATGTGATAAACCTTGTCGGATTAACAGATTCTCACTGCATATATATATATATATATATATATATATATATATCAGGGTTGATGGTTATTATGACAGGCGACCTTTATTATTATTTACTGTATTATTTTGGTCGTAATTACTGATAATGTGGCGCTACTTGGCCAAAATCAATCACACGAACAAAAACTCTCTGATCAACGTGACCATGATCGAAAAGAGAAAAGGGATTTTGTAGTATCTTGGTCCGGTGGTCGTCCTTGGCTGAGACAAGTAAATGATCTTTTACTGTGTACTACTTGCCAGCTTCTGAGTTCATTGACTCCCAGAATCCCAACTTCCCAGTACGAGACTCGACACTCGCTGAATCAAGTGATAGTGCAGATTCTACTGTAGAACCAGCTGATGAGGAGTTGATCGATTATACGATAGACTGATTGAATATACCATTTTTAAATAATGTGGTATCGACTATTCACTAACAGACTCTTTGTTTTTGGAATGTAAGAAATATATTAGATAATAAAACTGTAACCAGGTTATCATGTTCTCTTCTTGTCTTCAAAAATAGTAAAAAGTAGTTGATAATGGCAATTTATGTAAAATAGGTGCTTAAAATGGATCAAAATAAACCTCAGCACTTCCATTTTGCTTGCGCCTCGGGGAGCTTACAGTCAGAGTTCCGATTAGGGTAGTCGTAATGTCCTCTGTGATAATTACCACAACCTTGACCTCTATAATTCCAGCTGTCCCTTCGAATGTTAAACGGCACCCTCTCTGAACGAGAAGATGTATTGGTCTTCATTCCTGATTCCAACTAATTTAATCTGCTGTCGATTTTACATAACATTCACTTTAACTCATCGAAGTCCAAGGATCTGTTGGTCTTATCAGCAGTGATCATCTTCACTTCTGCTGGCCAGTTCATCTTTCGCCAACTTAGAATAGTCCGTTTCAATTTTGCGGGATGATGGTTGGCACGAAACTCATCGAAGTCAGTTATTTTCGACATTTGATATTTCATGGGTTCTTTCGGGTAATCGTGTTGTCCACCCCAGAATTGATCCCGTAACATTTTGTTTGGTGATTGACCAGGCATGGAGAGACCACTAGTAAAGGCTCGATCCAGCAGGTCTTCTAGACGACATTCCCATGCCGAAACGGTTTCATCTAGTAACTGCATAGCATCGTAGAACTGCGAGAGCAAGACATTTGAGTCCTCAACACTACCGTTATTACCATCAAACTTCTTGATTAGATCATCTATAGCGGCATCACAACCAAGATGTCTAGCGATATTAGCTGCTTCTCCACGTAAGTATTTCATTGCAGAAGTAGTAACCACGGGTACGGAGTATCCACCTTCCTTCATCAATGTTTGAACCTCGTACTTCCATGCTTCATATGGAGTATCTTTCTTGTCTTCTGATCCAGTAAATATTTGTAGTTTTTGAGCGTAGACAGGTGAAACAGGTTTGTCATCCACCCTGTGATGTGGCTGATTAGTAGCTTTATCATTTCCATCCTGACTAGACTTGACATAATCTGTCACCCAACGATGTAAATCATCAACCTTGCGCTTGACATCGAGAAATTCGAAGAAGGTCACAAGTTGGTCCTTTTTTTCTATAGATAATGTGTTAGTCATTGTTAGTAAGTCTTAACTAAGTAACCCATTCGCATACATACAAGACAATTACAGTTTAAATATTCAGTTCGAAAGTATGAGGTCATACAAAGTTCAAACAAAATTACTAACAGAACAATGTTAAGGTGGCCATTCTTGTCGATTCCCGTGGACAGCCACTCAGAGATAGCGGATGCATCGTTCCACAGCACAACTGCAACAGAAGCTTCATAGCCTCTGCACTGATGGTAACAATTCCATGGAAGACACCATGAGAGGACTAGGACTCCGCATTTGGTGGAAGTTAATCAAAGGTGACATTTGAATCAAAACGTTTGAAATCTATATATAATTTTTGACTGGAGAATGAGTGCATGTGTCCTATGTATGTATGTCTGATGTAAAATGATGAAAACATGTCAATACAAGTATCAACTGGCAATTTTATTTTGCGTTACGACAATGAATATAACCATAGGGTGGTTTTTGTCTGGGTGGTTTTGTTCGAGGGGAATATGTCGGTATACCGGCGCGACCGCCCACTGACCGTCATAATTGAAAATAAAACATCAAAATCCCAAGACCGCCAAGAGGCATTCACTGAGGCTTCAGACAGGATCTCTTCCCTAAACAGACATATGGCTGCCTTACACTGTCTACCAACCCATCTTCTACCATGTAACGCTTCTTTAAATCAATTCTTGTTTTGTCGGCATAACGTTTATCGATAAGAAATATATATAAAAAACTTCGTGTTTAAAACAAATAGTTTTTACTCTGGCGATAATATCAGTGTGACCAGCTAGCTTGCCACAGACGTGCATATTTAAAAGATGAGAATAAAATGAGCTTGCTCGTGAAGCATTACAAAATATGGTGCGCATCAAATCTAGTGAACTTATTTCGACACTCGTTTCAATCTTATTTACATTCAGTGCTTTCAGGACATGTGTACTTTTGCATCTAAGGATATTCTAAAACTACAGTGTGTTCAGAACTGCTTAGCTAGGGTTGACGCACGGTCTCCTCGGTTTTCCCAGTCTGTCTCACTTCTGAAATCTCTTCACTAGCTCCCTGTTCAATCTCACATCATTTTCAAAATCTGCACCATTGCCTATAAAACTCTTACCTCCTGAAGAACCTTCATATTTATTTGCCAAGCTTTCTTTATCACCCAAACCCAGAGAGCTCCGTTGTCTTTTCCCAGGGTTAAAACTCATGCTGGGACTAGTGCTTTTTCAGTTCCTGTCCCTACTCTTTCGAACTCACTCCCTGAACATGTTAAGTCATCAAATAGTTTCTTTCCGTCACCATTTGTAAACTCACCTTTTCAGATTCACTTTTCTCTTAACCACGCAATCAACTGAGTTTGCTTAGACGTAGTGGTTGGTAGTTAAATTAACCAGATAATTCCATTTGCTAAATTCCACATCAAATCATGTCATAGAAAAAATATTTCTGAATTAAAAAAAATAAATGGTATATTAATTTGTGGATTTAATTTTTTGTAGCAAACTTCAATTCCAATTCAAATTTATCAATTCAAATTCCTTTTTTTAAATAATTAAGCAATTCCGGAACTGGAATTTCCCATCAATTCAAATTCCTGATTTGATATGACCCCATCACCCATGTCTGAAATTAAGTGACTTTGATCGTCATTAAAACACCACCAGCTGGGGACCGAATTACTAAGATTAATTGCTATTAACTTTAATAGCTATTAATAAAAATCGCTACCTAATCGTAAGTAGCTATTTGTAAGTGCTCCTTATGAATTAAGTAGCTAAAACTGCTACTTAAATTTCGCGCAGTTATTTTAGAATTCATGTGAAAAATAGTATTGTCGATTGATTAAAATTGCCACTTCCTGTCAATATTTCGTCTGCTACAATGCTTCCGGCAAAGATTTGCTCTTGCTTGAGATTCTTGAATGCTTGACAAATATTGACTTAATTGACTTACCGCCTAAGTAATGGATGAAATTGATGAGATATCTTCGTCTAGTATTAGTAGGCCTACTAGTAGCACTAGCTACGCCTACACACAGTTTAAGATAGGCCATACGAGTTCAAATGAGTACATCCATAGACCCTACATGCCCCGGGTGTCTATCAGTATATGAACATAGCATCGGGCATGAATACTCTACAAGTTATAGGTTTTATAAGTAGTGCCTAAATAAAATTGAATTTACAAAGAATAAGTAAATAAAATTAACAATTAAATATAATGAGGTTGCCATTGTGGTTGTGACAATTATGCATTGGAGAGGGGTTTTCGGGTAAATCTTTTTTAATTAGAGTAGCATTTAATATGGAGAGAGACAAAAGTGGCCTCATTGTGAAATTGACTTTGTTCTATGTAAAATGTCAATATTTATTTTTTAGATCTACCAGCAACCATTTATACACTTTTGTAAATATATTTATATATAGATGATGATTATAAAATTGTATTAGATTCATGCCAACACATCAATATGAAATTACCTTGAAAGAAATACTTGTATTATTAAGTGGTTGGAATATTATAATGAAATTATAAAAATAGTCCATTGTACTCAAAAGTGAAAAAAAAAACTTGTGTGCGCATGTGTGTAGTAAGTTGGTAGCCTAGGACGATGTCCTTTTGGGAACACGTACCATGTCCTCCTTTTTAGAAAATTATAAATGGCCACCCTACTACATACACATAATACTAGTTAAAAAGGAGAATGTGAATAAATAATCATGAAAATGTAAGCATTCTTACTAAATTATAACATCATATCATGCTATAGGGACCCAGTAAAACCCAAAAATGTAGAGAAAACTTTCATGTTCCAAGGAAAAAAAAAACGTACACGGTTTCTCATAACGCGCTTCATCGTTCTCGTCAAATCTCGAATTTTCCCGAATTGCGCGAGAACAGGAAACAGCATGTCGGACGTGGAGTGGGGTTAGTGATCTAATCACACCATATTAACTCGTTTTTCCCATCAAATATTCACTTTAAAGAGGATATTTTGTGTTCTGGTATTATTTCAGACGCGGAGGATTTCGAGCCGACAGTTGATTCAGCGCCAGTTGTCTCTGACAGATGGGAAGGCGAAGACGAAGATGATGAAATTAAGGTAAAAAGTGGTGATTGCGAAATACTAGCTAACATGTTTCTCATTCTGACTCACTAGATTATATTATAATGATGTAAGTAAGCTGAGAACTTGGACGACTATCAAATAAACTATATATATAAATAATATGTACTTGTTCGTATATAGTTTACGTGTGCCACGCCCATGCCGCCACAAGTGCGCAAGTTATAGAGTCTATCTCATATCTGTCAAAATCTGAAGCTTAAAATCACATTTACTATGATTTAGATCTACACTGAAAGTTACATCTAGTCTTTATTCTAGACTTACTTATAAACAAGAACCATATTTATCATCAGGTCATTTTGACATTCACACTCTACTATGACCTGTGCTGACAGTTGACTCACTGGGTACACTTACAAAAGTTTCCACTTAGTCTTATTGTCTTATACAATACAGATTAATATGAGTAAATTTATCCAGTTTGGATTATCAAGATATTTGTCTTTGTATCTCAGATGTAAGGTTAGGAAAAAATTCGATCATTTACCATGAAATTAAAGCCAAAATGTGCAGAAATAAGACAAGGTCAATTGTACTCAAACTGATCTTGTAGATCTAGTCTAGAATAGATCTACCACAAATAGTGCATAATTTCATTTAAATAATGACAATAGTTTGAATGAAATTATGCATTATTTGTGGTAGATCTAGAGTATATAAGATCAGTTTGATTAGACGGGAGTAATCGTTCAAACATAACCAACCATGTAAATTTGACATTCTATCACAGTACAATGTCCGAGGTAATTTACTGAACGACAATCGTAATTTAATACTGGTTTTAATTGATTGTACGGAAAAGTGGTTTCTTCAAGTAACCACCATTTACACCTAATTTTTAAGGCCAAAGGACAGTTTCAAAATGTCATAAAAATTAAACATGAGGATTGGTTTATTGATGATGGTGCTGACATTGAATGGGTTTGAATGTTCTCATATAAATGGTAATGATGAAGCTTCATCTGTTAGTATCCATAATAAAAACAAGACTGTTCATGTGCAGTATAAACTATATTGAACTTCATGGCTCAAATCTTTTTAAGTATTAATTAACTTCAAAAAATTATATATGCCTAGAAAACTGAAATTTAGCATCATGTCATTGACCAAAGCATGTATGAGGTTAGAATTTAGTTGGTGTTTGGGACATTGACCCTCTTTTAATGGTCCTGTTCTCCTTAAATTTACCACCTGTCCACCAAAATGTGTAGCGTTTATAAGTCAGACTGATTTTTTGGGACTTAATAAATCCAGATTTGTACTAATCTTACTCAGTTAATTGACATAACAAAAATATATATTGTGGGTTTTCAGTAGATAACCATTCAAATAAAGGAGAGGTAATACATGTATTCAAAATTAACAGCAAACTGTTGCTTTGTTAAACATTTATATATAAAGTTTTCAAATGTCTTCAGATATGTTGTTTCAATTATGTTTGATAGTTGTAGATTTATTTCTGTCAGATTTGACAGCTGTAGATTTATTTATTTTATTTTTGACAGCTGTAGAATTATTTCTGCCAGATTTCACAGCTGTAGATTTGTTTCTGCCAGATTTCACAGCTGTAGATGGTAGTATTATTAGGAGATTTTCTCTGTTTGGCACTATTTTATTAGAATGCAGCCTTTTCAGTAGGGAATAGAGTAGGAGATCCCTTACAAAATGTAGGTTGCAGCTCACTTGTAGTAGGCTGTAAAACAACACAATGTCATTGTCGCTGCATTGGTGGAGGGAGGTATGGATGCTGGGGGGGGGTATGAGCGTGATAGGAGGTCATATTAAGACAGTAGTTACCCTTCTCCATTGGAACAGGGGGGGGGAAGTGGCTCTCCTGAAAAAGACGGGAAGTGGAGTATTTGATACATTCTAGGTAACTTTTTTGCCAAAACCTAAGTAGTCGACTGATTTTCTGCCAATAAAATATGCGATGAGGGATTGTAAAATAAAATAGATGACATATAGCGTCGGCTGCAATCTAAACGTCAATCATCTATGTAACTCAAGACTTTATATACACGTATCTGTGCTCAATGGCTGATAGGTGCCTCTAGAATCATTCCATATGTTTCTTTTAATTAGTAAATGTCTTTAAATTGTTGGAATGAACTGACTCCTGAGACGTGGAATTAACTCATTTTGTTTGTGCATTCTATAATTAATCATTTCTGATTGAATACATCATGGTTAGGTTGAGGTCTGCTTTAACACGGTTCAACATGGCCACAGTTTTATGTGTAATGTTTCCTAAGAAGTCTTATTTTCAAGGGTCACATATTGAAAATTAATATATATATATATAATATCCATCCTACAATATTTCTAACCACATTTTTATTACCTTGTATCAGTAGTTTCATTGTTTGAAATCTGTTAATGGCCCTGTTACTGTGTTAGTAAGGTTGCTTTATTAAATCTGCATTTACACAAAAATTACAGTGTTTAAAAAAGTAATAATGTAGATTTTGTGTGCTCACTGAGCTAGCATTAGTGTTCATCATGTTTACAATTCATGTTCTGTACTTTCCATGTCTGATGAAAAACAGCACCAGAATGTGAGTATTAAATCATACCAATCTTAGCATCATATAGCTCAGTAAGAGAGTTTTACAGATTGTAACAATATATGGGAATAATTGCATATATAATATTAATCCCTGAATGTTTTACCTAGCAACGAAGTGTCCAGTGTATTTATGTTGTGGCATGCTACATCAAGTTTAGCAAATATTGGGTTCTCACAATATTATAGCATTTTATGTTTTACAGCACACAAATAATATTTATTGTGTTACTAGTTCAGTGTTTCGGAAGCATACGACTAACATGTGGGTCATCGGCTTACTCTACATTTTTTGTCAGACAGCGATATTGTGACCGTTGGCAGCCATTCATTCAGTACCAGTTCATTACAGACCATTCTCTCATGTTTAAGATATCTCTTTTATGACATTTGAATCATTTAAAATAAAGTACGGAAATTTACCAGTTGTTGTTTAACCAGATATTGATTTTAAGAGCCAGAAGGTAAATAAAACAATTCGCAGAATTCTGTTGTAAAAGACGAGCTATCTAGCACCTATCTGTCGTAGGTTTTTTTTTATTATTATGCTTTGGCTGATGGTAAAAGTGTCTCCAGTCATGATATAACCATGTTGTTTGTCTTTAAAACAAGACCGATAATGAATATTGTATCTTAATAACCCGATATTCTCTAGGGCCGTTTTATTATAGTTAACTCCTTATCTCCGACATCTCATCTCCCATTTAAATCAGGTTATCTGAGTGACCAGTTCATGCCTCATTATATGTTGACATTTTGAAGGCTAGAGAAAATTTTGAAAATATTAGGCGAGAATCGGTTCCCTTGATGCTGTCGCTGTGACTATGTCATTTTGTGCATGTTTATCCTGAGTGAGTTGGGTAGAAGTAAAGGTGATCAATTGTTGTTTGTATTTGATATTCGAGTGATTCACTATATTCTTTTTGAGTTTTGTCTCTGTGATCATGTTATCTTCTTCATTATATTAGAGTAGTTATTAACAGCGTCCCATCAGATAGCTATCTATAATGGAATATTTGTGTTTATATTTCAAGGATAACTGGGATGATGAAGAAGGGGGGGAGAAAAATGGTGACCAGAAAACAGGTAAAATCTTCTTTTTTGGACCTACCTGTCTTTGAGGTATATTTAATGAGTTTATTATTGTGATTTGCTGTTTGCTGAACGTTCAACATCGACTAGTTACTAGATTGTGTTAGGTCTGTAGTGTAGACGTGTATTTATTTTACTATACAAATATATATATATATATATATATATCAATCACGGAGAGGATAATTTAAGATGTTGTGCCCTTTATATTGAGTGTACATTAACCACTCACTGACGAACCTCTTTATGTGTTATCGGTTATTGTAGAAAACGAAGAAGGGAAAGTAAAGAAGAAGAAGAAGAAAAAGACATTAGAGGAAATCATCAAGGAAAAAGAAGAAAAGAAACGTAAAGAATTAGAAGAGAGAAAAAAGCTGGTAAGTCTCGCGTATGTTGAGGGAGGAGGGGGGTGGAGTGGTTCATGTGTTTTGGATGATTTGCTGAAGTGTTTTATTTCAATTTTCTGTGTCAAAACAAGGAAGAAGAAGAGAAGAAGAAGCTGTCAGCGGAAGAGATGTTAGCCGAGAAGTTAAGACAGCAGAAGCTACAGGAAGAAGCCGATTTAGACATCGCCAAGGAAGTGTTCGGAAGCGACGAGACGAGACCGACCGGAGAAATAGACAGTTTTGAGCCTTTGACAAAGGAGGATTATGACAAATTTAGTGGCCTTTTACGAGATAAAATTATACAGCTTCAGGTAAAAGATGTGTGTGTGTTTTAAGAGTTTTAAACCAATTTGCTGCGATAAGGACTTGGTAAGGGAAATATTTGTTGCCGGTTTAAACACATTGGATAGATGATTGTTTTGGGGAAGTCAGCTGATCTGTTCTAGTTGCTGGACAGTTTGGTGGTACTCTTCCACAGTATAATTGACGAAGTACTGTACTGCAAATTGTGTGGCTAAGCTTCAGATCCTTGGTGAGATCCATGTTTGTGAAATGTTTATGTTGGTGTCTGCCTCTTTTACGCAGTGTAGCTAGTATTGAGATTAGACGAAGTAATCACTCGCTGTGGTCGGGTTGGTGTTTATGTCGCCTCATTAAAATTTAAAAAAATGATAACATAATCCATAACAGACCTTGCCTCTGGGATCGAATCTCAGCTTTGTCTGGAATATGTTTCATTTGATCTAATTTTCGTAGGGAGCAGGGTTGGGGCTGAGTAAATGAGAAAGTACTCGAGTACAAGTACCCATTATTATTATGGTATAAATGCTTATTTTATAAATGTACTGGAGTTCGGATACATTCAAAAGTTCTCAAATACAGATATATTTTTCAACAATGGTTGCTTATGTATATTCACTGAGTGATAATGGATGATATTAAAACAGTAATATAATTTTATTCTTTTGCAAATATAAATCATGTTGTTTTTATCTAGTCTTACTAAAATAATGATGTTCCACATGTGATACATATCAAAAAATTTTAAAACAGTGAACATCATGTTTATGTCATAATAATAACCTGTTTATGCTATCCGTTAAGAATTTAGGGCTGAATAAAATCTGAACCTTTTTGTTTTTAAGCCACTTGGAGACATAATGATGATACTAGACGTCTAAACTTGTCAAATCAGTATGATTTATATATAATAAGACTTTTTGGAAACCAGAACTTTTGTCTATATACAGTCCTTACTGATTTCATTGAGTCAAGGATAATAGCAAATATTCTGTTAACACGTTCAAATCTACACATCTAATACAACACAAAACAACAATTATGTAAACAAGACAAAACTTAAAAGATATGAATATCAATTTGTGCCATCTTTAAAGAAATACTTAATCAGAAAGACATTTTCTTTGAAGATACAATTCCAGGTGATACTGAAAGGACACCTTGTGGTGTGTCACCGTGCCATAACTGAAACTTTATAAATGTATTTGTGTGACATCAGTATACTAGAAGCTACAAATGATCACTATTACGTATCCTGTTAGTCAGAAATGCCAAATAATTATATCATAAACATGTGTACATTCACAGTAATAGTGGAGTTAATATTAATGTATGCTTTATATCTGACTCTTCATTTGATGTAAATCAAATACATACACACACATGCATATATATAGTATATGGGCTAATAGCTATGATTCTGTTTTAAATTAATGAAGTCGTAACCAACAGGAATTCTTATTGAAAATGATGGTGACCTATTTCAGTTAACTTGGTTTTATTGTGAAGTCATTTTCTGAGGGAAAGAGATATGAATATATTCAAAATATGAAGTAAAAGAGTGGAAACAACAAACTTGTTATGTACTTAGAAAGTATGACTACTTTATGGTTGTATTTAAGTACAGAGCACATTCAAGTACTTAAAAGGTGTACTTTAATACAAAGGCCCAGATATGGGCTCAATTCCAGAATTGGAATTGATGGTCAATTCTGGAATTGGAAAGTTTTGAAATTTCCTACAAATTTTTTTTTAATCCACCATTAATTTACCATTTTTACAATGTTAACACTTACATGTGGTGTTACCAATATACTGGAGCCAAAATGGTCCAGAACTTTGGTTCCTTTATATATATATATATATATAATCAGATACGCACACTGACCATGGCATTCCAAGTGAGCATTTAATCAATTAAATGGTCTGGATACCGTTGGCACCACCCACAACACTGTGACACCACCACATAACATACCTGTAATCTACCTGTAGATATTGCTATTTAGGAATTAATTAATTTTATCATCTCACCGGGAATGCCAATCTGGAGCTAAAACTGTGACTACTATAGCCTGTCCCCAGACCTAACTGTTTAATAACCATTTGAGATCTTTTTTGTAAACTTACCATATGTAAGTGGTTTAGTACCCAGCAGGGTTATGAAAGTAAACACAGGATCTGACCCCTGCTGAGCAGAACTAAGCAAAAACATTTGTTTCAAGGGTCCTACTGGACAGTGGAATATAAACACATCTTTGATGATTATAAAATACACATTTACCTGGGGATACACCCAAGACTATGATCCACCACTTGATATCATCAAATATCTCTTTAGCTAAAAGTGCTTTGTGGTTAGCTTTTGCAATTTTTTACCATGTTAACACTTACATGTGGTGATACCAGTATACTGGCACTAAATTGATCCAGAACTTTGTTTCCTTGTGTATATATATATATATATATATCAGATATGCACACTGACTGTGGCACCCCACGTATTTGAGCATTTAACCAATTAAAATGGTCTGGATATCATGAGCTCCGCCCACAACACTGTGACACCACCACATAACATGCCTCTAATATATATAGATATATTGCTATTTAGGAATTTACCTCCGTTCAGTGTTTAGAATGGGCAAAACAAAAGTTTTAATTTACTATTTAATTTTTTTATTCAGAAATAATTGATAAATTTGATGCGGAATTGACCCCATATCTGCATAGGCCTGACAGTTATTACGGCTAAACAAAACCCTTTATATCCATCATATTTCACTGTGAAGGATGTATAAGTGATGGATTACACGACGTATCATTTGTTGACACGGTTCTTGATTTTGTTTTATGATTTCAGAGATCCACACATTATGTAAGCTTCTTGGAGATGCTCTACAGGGATTTGGCTGTTGGATGTGAGTTAGAATATTTCTTAAACTGTAGTGTTGATTTAAAAAAAGAACAATTTAAGCTCCGTGGGCTTTATTTTAAGATGATATTTGCTGTAATATCTCATCTTTGGCTTTCTATTAGAATTTGGTGCATGTCTTTTCAGTGGAACTAGAGGATATCAAGAGATTGAGCAGTTCTCTAAATGCATTATATAATGAGAAGAATAAAGCACTAAAGGTGAGTGGGAACAAAATAAAAAATATATCTAGGATGTAATATGACCAACACATCTAATGTCAGGTAGTTAAAAGTTAACGTGCTGATCTTAAATACCTACAGTCTAGGTTTAGTGAGTTAATTTGTTGATTTTATTAACCATTTAGAAGAAATAATGATAACAAATATATGAAATGTGTTAAATTATTCATTCTGTGAAGTATCCATCACAGATAAATGGTAGATCATTCTGAAGCATTTGATTTTTAAATGTTTTTGAAATCTGTTAAACAGAGATCTGTGATATTAGTGCTTGATCCATATAGGTTCTGTGTCGTGTTTATCAAAATGTTGACCAGAAAGATTTTACTTGGATTCAGTGATTTGATTTTTTTGACAGAGTGCCAAAGGAAAGAAGAAAGGCAAGGGTGGCAAAATATCGCTGCATGTAGGCAAAAATGACGACCTTGAAGACTATTCGGGGACAGTATACGATGATTATGATGATTTCATTTAGCAGTAATCCATAGCCTCGATCGTCATCATCATCATCCGACTGCCTCCTGGCAATTGGTCATCATTGTTATCATCACCATTATCTTTATCATCAACGTCATCGCTGTTGCATGAGCAGAACGCCGCTATCTAGAATTGATCATTACTAAAGCCATTGCAGAGGGATTAATATACGAGATATATTTTGGACCGTATTGGATTTACTATTAAGTTAATCCATAACTACTGACCTTCCAAGTTGTCGACCTTTGTGTCCTTGCTTTCAGAGCTTCCCCATGATTAACCGCCTCGTACTTTGTGCAAACGATGAAACCTTCGAGAGTAAATGCCCTGCTGCTGTTCCCCAGAACTTACTTCTTGACAAGGAGAGTAAAAGTGTCAGCAGATTATTCCTCTCCGGTTGTTTTCTTTTTATACCGTTTGATGATATTCGAAAGGTTGGGCAGGTTATGTTAAAGTAGGGCTTTGCTTATTCATTAGATATGAAATGATCAGTGTTTATTTAATTTTGTTATATTTTGTTAAATGATAAATGTATTTCATATGATATAGCCTTGAAATTCAATCATTATTATTAGCACACACATCTCCAGTTCCTTCTGAACTATCTGCGCATTGTGTACAGATTATTACAATATTATAACCAAATCATATTCAGCGATGATGAAATTATCAAATGTGTTATAGGCGTCTTTGTTTTGTTTGTTTGGTTTGTTTGCTGTCAGGTATTTTGCCAACGAAATAAAATTCTGAATTACGCCTAAAGAATTTATCTGGTCTGGTGACCTGTGTTTGGCTCGGTACATATGTGTTTTAAGGATTTCTATGTCATAGGCTACCTTGTTACCAATATTAGCAGTAAAGATATTAACTATATTGATCGGAGCACAGTAATCTGTTATGCAGTATTCACCGAGATCTTTTCTGTCTGACGAATGCTGCTCATTAATTATATTGATCATCAACTGCCTCATTAAATTCAGGTCCTGTTCTTGTTTTCATAAATTGTCATTTTGATTGCCTTAACTTTAACTGTTCAGTTTCATTTAGGTTAACTTGTAATCATGTAATAAACATGAGCAGTTTTTGCTTGGGCATCAATGTATTTTATTGAAGGAAGTATTGACCTCTGGTGTGTGTGTGTGTGTGTGTCCAAGGAAAGAAGGGACTGCTGAGAAAGTCCGTTTTGAGAAATGCGATGGTTAATCATTAAAATAACACCAGCACTTCACTGCATTATTAGCATTACACTAAGTTTAATATTTATCAACACAAACTTAATACATTATAACTTTAACTATTACTTCCCAAAACAATTGTTTATACACACCAACAATCAGACTGGACATTACATCTCTCTGAACAGTTACTATGGTTACACAATACCCATGATAAGAAAACATGACTGAAAAACACCATATATTTCATTATAACATAGAACAATAAACTTTATTGTTTTATCGATAATGCATTATACATTTGTGTGGTAATGGATTGCTCCCATTTTAAAGTTTTTTAACACGGTTTCTTAAATGCTAATTCGGATGTTAAATAATTATAGATTTTAAAGTTGACCTTGAACTAATACATCAACAGTCCTATCCATTATATTTGTATTGTTCCAAATCAATTTTTGTTTTTCTATATCTAACAATTTGCTTGATTTAATGTCGGATTCATCAAAGAACTCACAATAACCATAAACTTTGTTTAATCGTGGGACAAAGACATTGACAACAGCATCACGTGTACTCGTGTTGTACATGAGTTATAACAACTAGCTGTCTATCTGTGTACAATACATATTGGACATAATAGCACAATAATAAACAAACAAGACTTCGGTATGTACAACTAACCAAAATTTATATTTACAGATCACATTGATGCATATAAATTGTTGACGTCGAAGATATAATAACACTTGGTACAGCCTCCTAGTCCAATTTCTCCCTACCACTTAATTAATAGATTATCTCAAAAACCAGTCGCCCACACTTATCTCAACTCCAGTATGGAGTACCTTGTTATCAAGTGAAAGCAAATGTTACATTTACCTCTCCTATATAGGCACACTAGTACCGGCGTCTGTAGGATATTTCATCTAACAATAAAAGGCTAAACAAATTAATCACTCGAGAGAGAGAGATATAGTTTAGATTACTACTTGGGTTGAGCCCACATAACTGACTCCATCTGTATAAATAAGTGTGTGTTTGCAAACAATACTTAGGCTGTGCCAAACAAGCGACAGCCTGGGGATACTCCCTGAACTACAAGCAAACAATACATTCACCGGGTGGCAACATTTTATGCTAACTAACTGGTGTTCCCTGGGTCATTCTTATTACTCTCAGTGTGTTTGTTTGCAAAAAATTCTGACAGCCTTAAACGGCAGTGAATATTGCATTGGTTGGGACTATGATGCTTACTCATTAAAATGTATTTTTTTTAGTATTCTAAACCCTTAGTTATATTGTCTGAAGGGCCAAGTAGACCCCTGTAGGAACAAGTTTTAAACCATGTGTGCAGTGCAGCTTTTAAGCTTGTCAAATATAAATCAGACAATAGATAAATGAGTGGGAAAACACTAATATTAAACTTGAAAACTATTACCAGAAAATAAACATCAATCTACAACTCTAAGAAATATATGCTCAACTGAGCAAAATATCCAGATGCGCAGAATGTCACATTATAAATGGCCCTTTTAAAGCACCTAGAAATCACAATAGTCACCCATGACCTGACCTAGAAAGTTTTCAACAACTGAAACAAGTTCCTTAATTTTAGTTACAGTATTTGATGTCCGTACCTAAACTTAGTTTGATTACAAACATTAACACGTTACCGGTAATACAAATTTAACTATTTTTGTTGAACTACTATTAAGTCGAGATATAGTATGTTGTCATCTTAGACATGAAATACCAAGTTTATTTTGTAATTATTTGTAATCATCTAGAACACTTATTACAAATGGTTACACTGCTCTAAGAAATTTAGCACACAATAACCAGCTTTATAACAGTTTTGTTGACACTTATCTGCAAGCAGTGACTGACATAAGCACTCCTGTATCATCTCGGCCTCCCTTGCAGTATTGGCATAGTCTCCGCATTGTAAATTATCATTGTTATGGTTAGACAATCCTCAAAACAATTGGTAGACAATAACAGTTGGAAATTACACAATTTAACAATATTTGGTAACAATTCTTATAATATCTCATCAAACATTTTCCTGAATAATAATGTATCATTATTTGGTGAACACAAAGCAAATTACTATTACATTACCATAAAACATTTATAACATACTTACTAACAGTCTTTAGGAACATCATTTATAGTCTGGAGTAGAATTTAAACCAATTGTTTTTCTGTATCTTTCAAGCATACAGCGAAGGTAATTAACAAACAGTTGGAATGGAATTTGTTTTAATTACTGAAAATAATCAAATGACCCTAAATACATCTTTCCATTGGTTATTTATATTAATAGGGACTAGTATTTGCACTTATCTCCTAGCAACAAAACATATTTATATTGCACAAAAAATCCTACCTGGGTAGGCTAACTGAAGTTTCAAACCCAATATTGTTGATATGGAAACATGAAAAATTGGGATGCCATTTGTTTTCTGCAATACTTAATAATTCTGCCTATTTATGGTCTTTATATGTAGAGAGAATTGTAACAAGCCAATCATAGGTAAGAGAATAGTTCCTAAAATAATAGTAGATCACTAAATGAGGTGTATCTTTAAGATTATAAAGAGGGTTGTTTATAAATTGGTTTGAAGCCTGAAATACATAGAATTTAATAACTAACTCTAGCAGATAATTTTATAGCTATACTAGCTATATCAGTTAACATGACAACATTATATGTTATCAAGGATATGAGATAGTTCGGATTAAAACAGCACAGCTGGTAATGTAGATCATAGATGACGTACCATTCCGATGTTCGATCGGCTAAGTCACAGTTTGTGTCAGACTGATCGACCTCAGTGTTGTGTTGATTTTTTTGTCGATCTACCTGAGGTGGTGCTTGATGGTGTTGATGCTGTGGTGGATACTGTTGTGCCTGATGGCGTGGCCGCGCCGCGCTGTAATATCATCACTGGTGACATGGTGTGGGATGGTGACTGCTGCGATGGGAACACTCCCTGCTGCGACTGCTTCTGCTGTAACACGACTGGTGACACATACATAGGATTGAACGGTGGTGCCATCTGGGTGGTCATCTGCGGTGATGCCATTGCTGAGGTCAAGGTCGTCTGGGCTGCTGCAGCCGCCGCCGCGGCCTGCTGCTGACCACTGAAGCCATATTCGACGGTCTGACCTTGTCCCTTCCAGTGACCTTTCTGTGACCTGTATCCACCCTGTTGATTATTCCATTGAGTTTTACCATTATATCCATGAGGTGATTCCGGAGAGCTGATGGTATGTGTTGAGAATCGAGGACTGAGTACTCTTGACTGTGGTAGAGTGTCCCAGAGCTGTAGAAGAGCCTCACCTGTAGATGGCTCTAATTCCTGGAATATAATATATACTTCTGATAATATAGAACTTAATGGATTATACAATACACACAATGTTTGAATTATGTTACATCTAACATGACTAAAGAAAGAGCTGCTTCAGCATGATGTATTAATGATGTTGACAGAGAATGATCCAGAGTACACCTTAAGTATTATATTCAGTAGGTTTAGTGAATATGATTTAATTTATTTAATTATATATTATTTGTGCATTCCCTGATGCCATAGCATTGTGGGGTTTGCATGACATAATTAACATACTTTCATTTACCTAGAATACAAGTTATGTACATACATGTATAAAATTAATAATTGTACAATTTGTGTTGTGTTGATAAGTTTACATATAACATATAGTTTTAGTGTAATATACATTGAGAATTTGTTTTCCTATAATCTTTTCGTTTTCGTTATAATATATTCTTATACTGTGTAAAACAGTGCAACATTATCATATACTGACAATGCTGTATGCCCTAGTATTATTAAATTAGTGACTGATTGTGGGTTGCTGATGTTAATGTTGAGCCTATCCATAGTCAGCCACAGCCCAGAAAGGAGATCTTGTGAATATGACAGATGGTGATTGGTGTTTTACGCCCACTTTTGTGCCCATGGTAGGCTAAATGGGCTGAGCGACCCCTAAAGGTAATTAGATATGCCCATGCTGAGATTCAAACTCAGGTGGTAGTGATCTGTGATGCAACACACTACCAGTTAGACCACGGAGGATATGACAGACACATAATAATAAGGAGTCTACTGACATTATGACAGCTGGTTATATTTTAAACATTACTTCTACTTTTCTCACCAACTCTTGGTGTCATCATAAACTACCTGTTTTCTTTCTGGCGTGAACTATGTCACTTGTTAGAGTAACATTGCTGAGTCAGTTTTCAGCCAATTACCATGTTTGAGGGGATCTCACTGATACTGACAGTATGACATTTTAACTCTGTGGACCATGATATAGAGAAATAATCAACAATTTGATGTTGGAATGTCACTGACATAGTAAATGATAACTTCTTCTAGTTGATGTCATCTGATAATTTTTTACATTTGTCATGAAATAATCAATGTTTGGAGGGGTTTATAATTGGATTAGTTAATTGTGTTTGATGCTGAATATGAAGAATAACTAGCAAGGCTTCTGTTTATATTAAGAAAGATGACATAAAACGTAGAAATGTTTGTTTTTATACCTTTGAGAACTAATCCATAACATATTTTAACAATAAATTGACTGCTCTGAGTATACTTTAATTAGGATTTTATAAATATTAGCCAATAAGTTAGGTTGAGTTGAATTGTTTAATCTAGGGCATTAATCAGTGGTCATATCTGTGACTGACTAGGGACACATCACACAAAGACGAATATAGGTCGGCTTCCAATCTATTGGCTAATGAAATAATGTCATCATAATTTTTAACTAATAAAAAAACACCATAATGGTTGGTGATTGAGAGTAAATGGGGTATAATGACAATGAATTAGTGAATGAATTAACAACACACTAACTACACGTTTGAGGAAATCCATTCCAGAGTGCTGGTGGTATTTAATTGATATGATATAATATATATATATATATATATATATATATATACACACACACATTTCTAAGGTGATAATGTTTTTGAGCCCAGTCACATTAAGCTGTAAGTAAAGTTAATTTCAAACTATTAATACATACAACCTATTTACTAGCAGGAAACCCTTAACTCATAATGACTGCCCTTCACTTAATGAACAAATTCCAGTTCTGTGAAGTATTGTTTAGGTATTAAAAATGCCATAAAAACATGAGCCTCCCCATTTAATATCTTCTTTTGAAGCATCCATTTTTGCTCGTAGATAAAGATGTCTGATTAGATTCAACTGAACCTACAACAAACCAAACATATCTACATTTAAAAAAAGACTTGTTTAGATAAGTCAGTCTCTAACAGTTAAAGGATTCTTTCCCAGTATTTCAGCTTAAACTGGTTGTGATTGATCAAAGAAAATATATTGATATTTGTTCTCAGGCAAAAAGTCTCCAATGGCTCATCATAAACAACAATACCACATTTATTAACTGGTATGTTGAAGTTTTTTTTAATTAATGGGAAATACTAAAGTGCCAAAAACACATTTATTTAATTTAGCTTCCTTCAATATAGTAAAAATTCCAGTCACACACACACACACAAATGCCATGTTCATCATGTCAAAATCTCACATTACTAACACCTTAGGTTTATACTGTTACTATTTTTAACCTTGCCTTACACATACATCATCAGCCAAAGTAATTTACTCTGTAGCCATAACTTTAATATATTATAAACATCATCAAAAATAACTGCTGCGATGTTTACTGCATATCATTGTAAACATACATCAGAAGAGGAAATATATAGCGTTAGGTTATGAAAATCAGGATATATATATATATATATATATAATATTTCTTCCAATAAAATGTGTTCATCTTGTTATAATTTATGCAAGGGAAAATTGTGTTGTAACCTTTACTACCATTTAATGATCCATTACAACTAAAGTAGGGGGTTACTGATACAGGTTAAACTTTACTTTAATTTCGACACCATTAACAATACCATGTGACCACAGACCTGACCATCACGACTTATCTGCACTCTTCTATTCTCATTCCAAGGGTTGATCAGATGATGACACTGTTGGAAAGGTAAGTTCATTCTGAAAGATATCAAATAAATATTAATGGCTTGTCATAGGACAAACTGCTAAAGGTTAATAGTATATAACAAGACAAATGGTTACTGATGTGTGAAGTATAATAAGTTATTTGTTTACACTTTGTGTTGGCCATCCCTAAGACATATAGTTGACGACTAACTCCTGTTTGGACACATTCAACAAACACAGGTAACTTGAACTGATTTAAACCTTAACCTGAAGGTTGGAAGTATAATACTGTAACTACTGTAGTATCAGAGTACCCGAGTCGATGAAGTATAGAGTAAAGGAGATTTCTGTGAAAATGTTGAAAACAAATCTACAATAGATCATACGATATCAAATAAAACATCTAGATATTGATGTTATAACAATATTGGTTCTAATTGACTAATATTGTTTATAGAAAGATGTAAATACATGATCGTCATTAACATTGTCTAAATGTTCTCTTAATTTGGAGTAGCGTATGTGCAACTTTGGTCACAGTTCTGAGATATACTTGTAGTTGTACAGCACATTTAATGTTAAGTAAACAAATTAAAAAAACTAGTAAGAAGCCCTTGTGTATATTATATAGTTATTATAATTTTGATTACTGGAGGATATTTCTATATTTATAAAACCAAGAAATTATCAAAATGCTTATAATTATTATAATCAAGTATTCTAGGCCATAATTCAAAACTTTCAATTGACTTCAACCAGACCAGGATGTCTCTCTACCATGAGACATCTAGATTTTTATACTCGGCACTCTTCATTACAAAAGTAAAAACGTCATGATTTCATTGGTGCAATACATCTGAGAGGAACCGTGAATGAAGTAAAAATAAATTAAGCCTCATTTATTCGAATCATATAACTGGCTAGTTATATGTGACATACAATTGTACAAAGGTCTAATGATCTGATTAATATAACTATATAAACAGTTAGTGATCAGGGTATAAAATTTGATAAAAGAGCTAGTGTTTTGTGATGTAAATAAATGGCTACTGATACCTGAGACACAGAATTGTACAAATGGCTACTGATACCTGAGACTCAGAATTGTACAAATGGCTACTGATACCTGAGATAGAGAATTGTACAAATGGCTACTGATATCTGAGACACAGAATTGTACAAATGGCTATTGATATCTGAGACACAGAATTGTACAAATGGCTACTGATACCTGAGACTCAGAATTGTACAAATGGCTACTGATACCTGAGACACAGAATTGTACAAATGGCTACTGATATCTGAGACACAGAATTGTACAAATGGCTATTGATACATGAGACACAGAATTGTACAAATGGCTACTGATATCTGAGATACAGAATTGTACAAATGGCTACTGATATCTGAGACTCAGAATTGTACAAATGGCTATTGATATCTGAGACACAGAATTGTACAAATGGCTACTGATATCTCAGACTCAGAATTGTACAAATGGCTACTGATATCTGAGACACAGAATTGTACAAATGGCTACTGATATCTGAGACACAGAATTGTACAAATGGCTACTGATATCTGAGACACAGAATTGTACAAATGGCTACTGATATCTGAGACTCAGAATTGTACAAATGGCTACTGATATCTGATACACAGAATTGTACAAATGGCAACTGATACCTGAGACACAGAATTGTACAAATGGCTACTGATATCTGAGACACAGAATTGTACAAATGGCTACTGATATCTGAGACACAGAATTGTACAAATGGCTACTGATATCTGAGATACAGAATTGTACAAATGGCTACTGATATCTGAGATACAGAATTGTACAAATGGCTACTGATACCTGAGACACAGAATTGTACAAATGGCTACTGATATCTGAGACTCAGAATTGTACAAATGGCTACTGATACCTGAGACACAGAATTGTACAAATGGCTACTGATATCTGAGACACAGAATTGTACAAATGGCTACTGATACATGAGACACAGAATTGTACAAATGGCTACTGATATCTGAGACTCAGAATTGTACAAATGGCTACTGATATCTGAGACACAGAATTGTACAAATGGCTACTGATATCTGAGACACAGAATTGTACAAATGGCTACTGATATCTGAGACACAGAATTGTACAAATGGCTACTGATACATGAGACACAGAATTGTACAAATGGCTACTGATATCTGAGACTCAGAATTGTACAAATGACTACTGATATCTGAGATACAG
Organism: Paralvinella palmiformis; assembly: GCA_025642065.1. Classification (NCBI taxonomy): domain Eukaryota; kingdom Metazoa; phylum Annelida; class Polychaeta; order Terebellida; family Alvinellidae; genus Paralvinella; species Paralvinella palmiformis. Next base: position 707,411 of record JAODUP010000375.1, on the reverse strand, counting down.
AATTGTACAAATGGCTACTGATATCTCAGACTCAGAATTGTACAAATGGCTACTGATACCTGAGATACAGAATTGTACAAATGGCTACTGATATCTCAGACTCAGAATTGTACAAATGGCTACTGATACCTGAGACACAGAATTGTACAAATGGCTACTGATACCTGAGACACAGAACTGTACAAATGGCTACTGATACCTGAGATACAGAATTGTACAAATGGCTACTGATATCTGAGATACAGAATTGTACAAATGGCTACTGATATCTGAGACACAGAATTGTACAAATGGCTACTGATATCTGAGACACAGAATTGTACAAATGGCTACTGATATCTGAGACACAGAATTGTACAAATGGCTACTGATACCTGAGACACAGAATTGTACAAATGGCTACTGATATCTGAGACACAGAATTGTACAAATGGCTACTGATACATGAGACACAGAATTGTACAAATGGCTACTGATATCTGAGACTCAGAATTGTACAAATGGCTACTGATATCTGAGACACAGAATTGTACAAATGGCTATTGATATCTGAGACACAGAATTGTACAAATGGCTACTGATACCTGAGATACAGAATTGTACAAATGGCTACTGATATCTCAGACTCAGAATTGTACAAATGGCTACTGATATCTGAGACACAGAATTGTACAAATGGCTACTGATATCTGAGACACAGAATTGTACAAATGGCTACTGATACATGAGACACAGAATTGTACAAATGGCTACTGATATCTGAGACTCAGAATTGTACAAATGGCTACTGATATCTGAGACACAGAATTATACAAATGGCTACTGATATCTGAGACACAGAATTGTACAAATGGCTACTGATATCTGAGACACAGAATTGTACAAATGGCTACTGATACCTGAGACACAGAATTGTACAAATGGCTACTGATATCTGAGACACAGAATTGTACAAATGGCTACTGATACATGAGACACAGAATTGTACAAATGGCTACTGATATCTGAGACACAGAAATTTTACAAATGGCTACTGATATCTGAGACACAGAATTGTACAAATGGCTATTGATATCTGAGACACAGAATTGTACAAATGGCTACTGATACATGAGACACAGAATTGTACAAATGGCTACTGATACCTGAGATACAGAATTGTACAAATGGCTACTGATATCTCAGACACAGAATTGTACAAATGGCTACTGATATCTGAGATACAGAATTGTACAAATGGCTACTGATATCTGAGATACAGAATTGTACAAATGGCTACTGATACCTGAGATACAGAATTGTACAAATGGCTACTGATATCTGAGACACAGAATTGTACAAATGGCTACTGATATCTGAGACACAGAATTGTACAAATGGCTACTGATATCTGAGACACAGAATTGTACAAATGGCTACTGATACATGAGACACAGAATTGTACAAATGGCTACTGATATCTGAGACTCAGAATTGTACAAATGGCTATTGATATCTGAGACACAGAATTATACAAATGGCTACTGATATCTGAGACACAGAATTGTACAAATGGCTACTGATACATGAGACACAGAATTGTACAAATGGCTACTGATATCTGAGACTCAGAATTGTACAAATGACAACTGATATCTGAGATACAGAATTGTACAAATGGCTACTGATATCTCAGACTCAGAATTGTACAAATGGCTACTGATACCTGAGATACAGAATTGTACAAATGGCTACTGATATCTCAGACTCAGAATTGTACAAATGGCTACTGATACCTGAGACACAGAATTGTACAAATGGCTACTGATACCTGAGACACAGAACTGTACAAATGGCTACTGATACCTGAGATACAGAATTGTACAAATGGCTACTGATATCTGAGATACAGAATTGTACAAATGGCTACTGATATCTGAGACACAGAATTGTACAAATGGCTACTGATATCTGAGACACAGAATTGTACAAATGGCTACTGATATCTGAGACACAGAATTGTACAAATGGCTACTGATACCTGAGACACAGAATTGTACAAATGGCTACTGATATCTGAGACACAGAATTGTACAAATGGCTACTGATACATGAGACACAGAATTGTACAAATGGCTACTGATATCTGAGACTCAGAATTGTACAAATGGCTACTGATATCTGAGACACAGAATTGTACAAATGGCTATTGATATCTGAGACACAGAATTGTACAAATGGCTACTGATACCTGAGATACAGAATTGTACAAATGGCTACTGATATCTCAGACTCAGAATTGTACAAATGGCTACTGATATCTGAGACACAGAATTGTACAAATGGCTACTGATATCTGAGACACAGAATTGTACAAATGGCTACTGATACATGAGACACAGAATTGTACAAATGGCTACTGATATCTGAGACTCAGAATTGTACAAATGGCTACTGATATCTGAGACACAGAATTATACAAATGGCTACTGATATCTGAGACACAGAATTGTACAAATGGCTACTGATATCTGAGACACAGAATTGTACAAATGGCTACTGATACCTGAGACACAGAATTGTACAAATGGCTACTGATATCTGAGACACAGAATTGTACAAATGGCTACTGATACATGAGACACAGAATTGTACAAATGGCTACTGATATCTGAGACTCAGAATTGTACAAATGGCTACTGATATCTGAGACACAGAATTGTACAAATGGCTATTGATATCTGAGACACAGAATTGTACAAATGGCTACTGATACATGAGACACAGAATTGTACAAATGGCTACTGATACCTGAGATACAGAATTGTACAAATGGCTACTGATATCTCAGACTCAGAATTGTACAAATGGCTACTGATATCTGAGATACAGAATTGTACAAATGGCTACTGATATCTGAGATACAGAATTGTACAAATGGCTACTGATACCTGAGATACAGAATTGTACAAATGGCTACTGATATCTGAGACACAGAATTGTACAAATGGCTACTGATACCTGAGACACAGAATTGTACAAATGGCTACTGATATCTGAGACACAGAATTGTACAAATGGCTACTGATATCTGAGACACAGAATTGTACAAATGGCTACTGATATCTGAGACACAGAATTGTACAAATGGCTACTGATACATGAGACACAGAATTGTACAAATGGCTACTGATATCTGAGACTCAGAATTGTACAAATGGCTATTGATATCTGAGACACAGAATTATACAAATGGCTACTGATATCTGAGACACAGAATTGTACAAATGGCTAGTATTCTAGGACATATAATTGTAAAAAAGATATAAATAATTATGTAAAAAGCTAATAGTAGACACCAGTTACTGATATAATAATTTACTATTAGATCTTAAATCCTTCATTTGTGTGTGTGTGTTTGTATATGTGTATGTGTCTGAATATATGTGCACATGCACAAACAAGGACACAGAGCATATTTCAGAGCAGTTCGTCCCATAAATTACCTACTTTTTTATCCAGACGATATTGAACACATTGCCAAGATTGTTACCAGTCAGCTCACGACATCGTTCGTTAGCAACCAAAGAAGTCATTTTAGCATAACCTTGGAAGTGACCACTACCGTGGACAGAGAATATCAAGAAAACTTCCTTAGTCTCCTGTCAGAGTACATAACAACAATATTTATGTTTTAACATTTACTCTTTATTGTTTATTAGATAGAACAAAAAAATACATTATTTCACCTTATGTGTGACGTAAATGACTGGGAGAAAGCACATGCATGCGTGCACACACACACACACACACACACACACACACACACACACACCACAAATATAAAAACAAATATTTGTGTTACAGCTTCAACGGTTTGATCTTGTGACAAAAATAACAATAAATTAAGAAATGCTTCAGATATTTAAATGTATCATCTTGTTAGGTGTGGCCCATAAAAGTTTAACCGACCTTGTAAGCTCTTGTAAGTCTCTTCTCATTGCTTGGTGTGGCAGCCCAGATACCTCTCTGCCATGAGATATCTAGATTTTTATAGTTGGCACTCTTCATTACAAAATATCTGTCAATAAAGAACTACCAATTACTATACTTTGTTAACCAGCCAGTTATCATCAGTATAGTTATTAGTATTTCACAGAATTAAGTAACAATACAACAGACTTGTGTCCTCATTTGTTAATTCATCTGACGTCATTATAGTGATACACCAGTCTTGATCATCTATATTCCCTAACATACAGATCCTAACAAGTTTTCCACACAAACACTGAGGTAACATTTATGTTTAAGTGAACAAATAATTAAACAATGACTGGGAACATTAATGAAATAAACAGTTGTATGTAATCTTAACGGATGATGCAAAATGAGGTGAATACATGGACTCCCTATTGTTGGCCACCCCAATAGTGCCTCTGTCTCGCTTCACGGTCAACCTATAACATGGTCAATGGGTTGTAGACCCCAACGACCGTGTTATAATGGGGCCTGACTGTATTATGATATATCTCTACCTGTTATACAAACCTCACAGACAGCTCCACACCAGTTATACAGAACTAACAGACAGTTCCCCACCAGTTACACTCACAAAGCAGACAATTCCTCACCAGTTACACTCACAAAGCAGACAATTCCCCACCAGTTACACTCACAAAGCAGACAGTTCTTCACCAGTTACACTCACAAAGCAGACAGTTCTTCACCAGTTACACTCACAAAGCAGACAGTTCTTCACCAGTTACACTCACAAAGCAGACAGTTCTTCACCAGCTACTCACAAAGCAGACAGATCCCGACCAGTTACACTACACCCACCTAGCAGATACCTCTTCCTCGTTTGGTTTAGCAGGAGATGAGAGCTGTGGACTAGAACATGGTGAGCTAGCAGCACTACCTCTCAGACTGTTAGCTCCACTACCATTCCCTGAGCCACCACCACTACCACCAGACCTAATAGATGATGTCTCTGACTTGTCCTCACTACTACGGCTGTAATCTTTAATATAAAATGCTCACATTGAATGATATCAACAGAAAACACTTGAATATTAGTTTTAAAAATCTCAACGGCCTCCCAACTGCCTCAATTGATCTCAACTGCCTCTCAACTGCTTCAATTGATCTCAACGGCCTCTCAACTGCCTCAATTGATCTTGACTGCCTCAATTAATCACAACTGCCTCTTGTTTATTATTTTCTGAGCCATTCTTTGATCTATTCAATTGCTTATCATAAGTTACATCTGGTTTATAATGATTTATGGTTGTGGCTCCATAAACAACTAACTACGTCTTAACTTCATACCTCCATTCAGTACTTTAATTTTAACTGTTACAAGTATTTCAGCCTCCAGTTAGGTTTTAGTGAGTATTAGACCGAAGTATAACTGGCAACGTGTTAAATAAACTTTATAACATAAGCTATGAGCAACAAATATCCTGGAGTCTGGATGTTGTTGTATAGAGACGGGAGACGGTTTTATGTTGTGGCTAACTTACAGTGTAGATCCTTCTTTCTTGGAGTTGTTGTCTGGAACTTGAATGGGCGAGACCTTGTTGGAGTTTGTCTGATGTCAGTTCCTGATGCTGATGAGGAATCGTCGGAGTGTTCTGTATCATAGGAACCTCTTCTGCTACCTCCACTGGATATAAAACTGTCCATCGCTGTTTGAATGGTGAAAAATAGATAGTGGGTATGGTATAAAGAGAATGTACAGTCAAACCCGCTCTTAATTGCTGAAAGGTGGACAGGTGGAGCTTCCCGACAGGTAGAACCCCAGGCCATTAATTAAAGGTAGAATTTCCAGTGACTAAACAACATAGAGTAAATACTATTTTTATTCACACATACACATGCTTTATACAGATTTGCACGTAGATATAATATATATATAGTTGGTTTTGGTTTTGTTGTTCGGGGAGAATCCCCAGGCTGTCGCTTAATCAGCACAGCCTCTATGTTGGAGTGGTTGAGGAACCCCTCCCCCACCACTCACAGGGGAGCAGTACTGAAAGATGGAGCCGAAATACCCTGCCAGGTGTTTTACGTCCTCGGGGATTTTTAACGTCCCCCTTTATTTTAAATAATTCAGTGGAGACGGCAGCGCCATTTAACGTGGTCAGCCACCCACGATGTAGTGAGCCGAGAAATTAATCCCTGGAAAAGTTTCGACCTCTTACGGGGTTCGAACCTGCGACCGTTGGCATCAAGGTAACCGCTAGGCCACCGGAGCTCACTACTATAAACATTATGGACCATTGATTCGGAGAGTATATATATATATATATATATATATATATATATATATATCTCTGAATCAATGGTCCACTGACTTGTACACGCCCTGTAGTGGCATCCTGAAACCACCTCTATGTCAGTTTTTTTATTTCATCATTGCCAGCTTTACGGCGAATACATCAACTATGACTGGGTGCATTTCCATTATATTCCTCCAATACACCAGCCTTGCATTTGACAAGTTTCTGTATTTGGTCTTTGCTCACACCAAATGTCTCTGACTGTGTGAGAACTGTTTTTTTTTTTATCATACATCCCTAGAGCCTTCATTTTATGTTCTAAAGTTAAGATCTACTAAACATCTTGGAATCCATACAGATGATCGTGGGGTTTTTTTAATCACAATGTTTAATATGTCAGGAATAGAGTGCACATTGGAATAACAAAAGTATAATGTGATTAATTAAGAAATTTTCTGACAAATTATATACAAAATATTTGTAGAGATTGCAATTACAATGGTAAAATAATGCCTTTATCAGTTTCAAGTTTGCATATCTCTAACAATAGCTGCTCAAGCAGCAATTACCTGTACTGAAGGTGTGTTGAAATCTCATAACAATTAGCTCTGCCCTGTAGCCAAGACACCGTCAGCACAAACCGTCATACACACCGTCGGAGACATAACTGGGGAAGAGCTATCATTGATCAATATGCTGATGTTCGGTCAATGACAATCGGCACTCAATCATGCTAATAAATCCTCAATCAAATTATCGCAACTGGCGGTTGCTTAACAGGTAATATTGTTGACCCTGACACTATGATGTTTGGCTGCGTCGGGCAGGTGGTGGCTCTAGACAGGTCAGTTTGAATTGGACTTGCATCCGGACTTTGGAAAGGTGGCGTTTAATAGCAGGTGACGCTTCCAGACAGGTGGCGTTAAGAGCAGGTTTGACCGTATGTGTTTTTATGTATGTGTGTATGAATACACATACTTGGATAGGCATATAGAAGTGCACCCATGAGCACAAATAAATAAACTGCGCTTGACAAACAATAAACGTTCAGTACTTGTCATGATGTCTTTCTGTCTATCAGTCTATCTGATCATCTATCTATCTATCTACTGATACATCGTATACCCAGACGCATCTAGTTCTGTCAACATAACAGAAATAATACCAATAACGTACACATTAACTTTGGTCTCTTCCCTATACCAACTGGTTGTTGTAATCCCAACATCTGTTCTTCACTAGTCAGTACAGCTACAATAGTTCTTATTACATTCTGAAATTTAAACAAATCAATATCTAGCTATAACGATGATGATGATAATAATAATAATATCATATCAGATCATATATTTATTGTCAAACTTATAAATGATATATTGATTACTTGCGCAAGAACAAAGTATTGACCATCGTATTGACAAAAGGCCTCATTAACTGTGATATATTTTATGACTAGTAGTGAACCAAAAGCTTTAAACGACCGAAGAGAAATAGATTTATTTATCATAAACAACAACAACAAAAAAACACCATTAAAGCTAAATTGTAGGTCTTCTGCTTCTGAGGATAAATGTCTATCATGACTCAAAGGGATCTAACAGATCAAGCACGAAACATCAATAGTTACATGTCACATCTCGATATCTGGGACCACAACATCCATAGCTTAACAGTTTATCTAACCATCTATCTGTTGATCCACTAATCCATCTTTCTAACGTTCAACCTTACCTCATCAACGGGTGAGAATGGTTTAGAGGGTGCTTTCATCCGTCGTATAAACAATGAATGCCATTTCTGTCGGAGCTGCATAATGAGGTTAGAAGCTTCGTGGTCAGCCTGGAAGTATATCCAGTCATCTAATCTGAAGTTGGTCACCTTACTGTCGCCATGTTCCTCACCTTCGCTGTCACTACATGTCTCAGATGTTGTCATGGCTGATGCTAAAACACACAAAGATATGTAGTTATTTTATATTTACACCTGGAATATAGAGTTGTACATTTGTTTTAAATATCTTCTTAGAGTTGTTTCTAGGATTAAGTTGGGTTTTTTTTGGGGGGGGGGGAGAATGTCCCACTAAATTCATCACAAAGCGAGTGATAGATCTGATAAAATATTGAGTGAATGGTGAAACAATATTTTCCAGATAAACGCTTATAGATGGCTGACTCAGTCATTATGTACACATATAATATATCAGCAGATAGATTTGTACCAAATCAATCTTTATGACCTTGATGGCTGACAAAGAACGATAACATCCACTTTCTTACACTGTCAAGTTTGATGAAAAACAATCATCTTATAGAAGTTGAAAATAAATGATTTGGGAAATTGTTGAAAACATTGTGATACCACAGAGACAGATCCAAAGAGGGGATCCAAAATATTACTAATAACAGACGTCAATTGCTTCTGGTGTTTTTTTTTATAAGCCAAGTTTTTGTTCAAGTTTATAAAAATTGTTTTGTTAAAGTTATCATACAGAAAATACACAATTTAGAAAAAGTTCAAATCAGTTCAAATCTTTTTAAATCAGAGCAAAATATTAAGAGTTTGCTTGACTGTTCACTTATTGTGGATATGTTCTGTGACAGTAAACTGGGAAAGATTGTTTTAAATACTGTCATTTTAATTTGTGCAGCGTGTAATTATGTGTATAACATACGAGTATGAGTTCATATAGCTAAATGTTTTTTCGTTCATACCTTCAGCTTCTTGTACAATATCATTGGATAGTTTGGCAGGTCCAGCAAATATTGCCATGGTAACGGGAGACATTAGAGTGCAGCACCTGACCTGGGCAAGCCTATGAGCTCTTGTTATCTCCTCATACATCAGCCAATCAGTGGGCAGCACATTGATGACATTACTACTAGCCGTTACATTTGTCTTGTAGTTCTCACTTGGTGGTACATTTAACACTGATGAGTTGTGAATACGGATTTTGTTCTCCTTCCTGTAAAGATAGCTAGGTCTTATTTGGAGGTAATGCATTTATCATATATGTGAAAAGTGGATGGTCTGCGTTCCACTGATTAATGAGTCATCCAGACTTATTATCAAATTATAATATTCATGTTTGTATGCATATGTTTATGTATATATGGATTTATGTAGAAATAGGTTTATATATATTTAGTTTTATATATACATAAATATATGTATGCTTAGATTTTATGGGGGTTTCTTCTTAGTACCCTGAACCAGTGCCATCATATACATGTATCCTAAAACACACACACAGACAACAGAGAGAGAGAGAGAGAGAGAGAGAGAGAGAGAGAGAGAAGCAGAGAGATCTAATTCATCAAACCAGAGAGAGATACTGACATTGTAGTAAACTGCATGCTATCTCTGTCTACACGGATCACATTAGGATAGAGTCCTGCACATAGTGCCGCCTTCACCACAGCCCAGTTCTCTGAGTTACTATTTAAATCACGGATATCACAACCACCACGCGCTCTAACAAATCCTGATGCTCGCAAATGGCCTAATAACTGAGTCCTATAAAATATATATGATAAAATTACATCTAAATATTATAGATGTTGGTAGAATAACAGAAGGTACAATGATTAAAATATGTGTGTGTTTGTGTGTGTGTGTGCATGTGTGTGTGTGTATGTGTGTCTGTGCATGTGTGTGTGTGTGTGCATGATAAAAAAGTCACATAATAATGATAAACTAAAATAAAACCAAAGATCACCTTGTTCCAACAATCATCTCCAGTGTGGCTGCTGAGAGGAAGTTCTTGTCACAGAATGGCCTTTCCCAGCCTTCAGTAACAGCTTTTTGCCATGACTGTATGAGAGATAATAAAAATAACAATGTAGAGTAAAAATACTGTAATTACCATATTCTGTGGTGTATTGTGAGCATTCGTGTATAACGTGCACCCCCCACCCCCAACCAGAAAAATATCTGAAAAACATAGTTTTGGTGTATAATGCAGAGGAGAAACGGGAAAAACCTTCAGCCGGATGTTAAATATATTTTTGATCTGTCATCAAATGAGTAGTAAATGGATCACGACACTGTGGAGACGTCGTAAGACATTTGGGTGATAATTGTGGATGGAAAGAGGGAAGAATGACGATGGCAGTCGCTTTCTTATTATGCCCGACATTTTTAATATCTCACCAATAAATTTATAAAGTCTGGCCATTAAATTATAACATTAGTCAAAATCTACACCATAAATGAGAAATAAATATGTACACACCAGAAAGGAAATAATTAGAATATTGGTTTTAGAAATAAGGTAACACATTAAAATAACTAATTGTTACCTCAAAATATCAATTGGTTTCTGAAACATGTATATAATATCTATTACAAAAGGTAATTCATTAAAGAGGATAACCTTCTTGATTACTGAGATGATCTCTATTTTTGTATGAATTAGTTTTTCTAAACAAAGCTTTATATTTAGAATACGGTCAGGTTTCAGTCTTCTGTGATATAAGTTGAAAGAATCAGAGTAAAGTTCAGATATGTATTAAGTAATACCTGAAATGCCCGCAACAGAGCCATATGATCGCTAAATGTTCCAGCTGCAAACTTCCTTCTAACACCTGCAGCAGCTCTCTTCTGGTAAGCCTGGGCTGGTAATACAACTGTAAAAAAGAACATCACGATATTATGTTAAAGTTATCTTTGAGACAAATATAGCTGACTTAATAGTGTACAATTTGGTTTACTATATTAGTAAAAACATCTACAGTGCTGATGTGTATTTTGGCTTTTAGACAGGATTTTAAATATTTAGAGAGATATATATATATATATATATATATATATATATATATATATATATATATATATATATATATATATATAGTATAATATATAAAAAAGATAAGGGTTCAAATATATTAAATAAATAAATAAATATCCGAAACAACCATTTTTTTAATAATGATGATCAAATTCAGTTTTGTTGTCTATTGTATGTAAAATGTATCACCTTAAGTATAGTGTTATAGTAAATTGTCATATAACTTGGTTACATACAGTCAGAGGTTGTTTTTATTTTAATCTTGGTAACTACCCGGTACATTGTATAAAATAATATTATAGTAGAGCTCTTTCCCATCTGCCAATGGCAGCAGTTATTTTAGGTGTAAGTTGTAGGCATAATCAGATATTTATTAGGTAAAATAACAATTACTACCATCCTTCAGTAGTCTACAGAAAGGACTTTTTTGATCATAAACCCTAAATTTTAAGATCCCAGTAATTTAACAAATTTGTATACTGTCAGAAATAATCCCCCCCCCAAAAACAAAATCAGCATTTAGAACCTGTTAGCACATTTCTGAAGAGCTTGGGTAGTAATTAGCAGTTAATGGTGCTAATGGACATTTCAATCAATACCCGGTACATATGATCACAAACTAAGTAATGAAGAAAAAAAAAAGGTTTTTATCTTAATTGAAACTGAAGAAAACAAACAGTACTGTGTAATAATGATGCAATACGGCAAAGTTCAGTACACCTGTGTGACCAGATATGTGGCAATTCTATTTTGTCAATTCCATTTCCAAATCCAATTCATTAGAATTCCATTTAATCAATTCCCATTCCATAAACAAATTAATCAATTCAAAATCAAGCTATTCCAATTCCAAATGATCTTATACTATTTGATGTAAAAATGGAAAATACTATTTGGAGTTAAATCTAAAGCAACACATACTGATATTACTTATCTTTTACTAAAGAAAATATTAAATGGTGATTATTTTTGTCGACATAATCAATTCCCATTCCAAATTAATCGATTCCAAATTCTAAACAAATTCTGTCAATTCACTGTCAATTCCAGAATTGGATTGATGCCATGTCTGCCTCTGACTCTTGCTGATAAATATTATCTATTATTTTTTTTATAGTTGAAGATCTTAAACAACAAATCACAGTTCAGAAGAAATTCATACAAAACTAAATTGGAGCAAAAATCCTGAAAGGAAAGTGAACTTGTGTAATGAAGATTATCTGTGATCTAGTACGCAATCTACGTATGTGATATTTGTAGCTCGTATTACACGGGAGAAGCAGAATGTAGCCAGAAATTACACACACATGCCCCCCCCCCCACACACATGTCCCCTACAATCAGATTTGTAAAGCAGAAATACAGAGATAAAGCTATTTCACTCAATGAATGTTCTCCTGTAAGAAATCTGTTGAAAACTACATATTTTGGATTGTATTTTGAGATGACATTTGTCATTATAATTGAATTATTGAATTAGTCCAATGATATTTATATTTAGTTATCCATTTTAACAGCTCGTTGCCTCTCTGGCTAAAATTCTCCATTAGAACACTCTATTGGCACCAAAAATAGGCATTAATGAATTAAAATTGTCTCAATGTATAACGATGAAAACAGTGATGTCAATACAGAGTTTACACGTCACACCAACTTATGACTTATATATCTCTAACCACAATTAATACTCACATGGATCTTTATAAGCCAAAGCACATGCGATAGTAAGTATAGGATCCAGACATTTGAGTACCACTGAATAGAGGATCATCTTGCCATATCGTGGATCAACTGGCAGATCAGCCAAGTGATGGCCGAGTTCTGAGAGATCTTCGTATGGATCCAGTGCATCTATTTGCTGTGGGAAGATCATGAAAATGTAAAGCTAAACTTATAAATACTTATCCAGAAAACAAGACAATAACACGTAGCACAATACTCAAGGTCTGGGCCATTAAGCTGAAGTCATTTATAAACCTAAAATACCACGATTTACGTAGGACCGTCCATTAATCTTAACTTTCCCCAGCAATATGTTTAGGTCATATCAAAGTTTTGAATACACAAAATAGCAAAGAAACATCATCGAACATGGTGCTTGTGTCATGAATCAAAAAGTGAATCATGAGAACGTGTGAAACGATAATAAAATTACTGAAATAAATATACAGTTTTAACTTTTTTGTTTTCAATAGGCTTATATTATTAGGACAATGTTAAACACGCTCTCCTACAAAACCAAGAGATGTCTTTGCCACCAAATGAATGAGATATGATGCTCTTGCATACAGGATGTCTTAGGTATGAGTTGTCTTGTTAAAGATGCTGCCTTCATACTGAAAGTCGCAAAATGCGCTACTGAGTCCAACAACATTTATCCATAATTACAAAGATCAGCTAATTCTGCATATAAATATTTATTTTCGTTATAAAGCTACGAATCATTATCATCAACTTGTTTCACTTCTACTTTCACTCCATGACTGAATGAGTTTAGATCAAAATGATGACTGATGTCTGTTTCCATATAGATCTACAGTCTAGCCTCTAGAGCCTAGACTGTTGCTAACACACTGAAATTTCTTCTCCCAATTACTGAATTTCTTGACACTGAAATAGCACCGGCCATTAAGCTGACCTCCAAAAATTAGGGTAATAATATTTACTCTAATATCGGCTTAATGGCCGTGACATAAGGTAGAATTCTCAAGGGACCAAATGAAATAATTATTAAGCAGAAGTTATCTTTTTTTGACATTTTCACTTTTTATTAATAATCTCTAATATTTGTGTCTTTGTGAAGGAAATGTTTATGGAAACAAGTCTTACTGTAGAGTGGTAACTGAAACTAATACTGATCACATTATAACTGAAGATATGAAAGTGAAGAGTCTCTATAAAAATTGGGATTTATAAGTTGGGTTTTCATGTAATTAATATGTATGCATTAGTGGTGGAAGTGGAGTGGCATGATATAACTTTTTGATGGGTCATTTCCTCACATATCCTATCCTTTTGGTAATATATGAGAAGAACCATAATACTGCATAATTTATTAAATCAATATTATGTATTATTTTTGTGTAGGTCACACAATACAATCATTTAATCCAATTAGAATGATAAACTTTGTGAATAGTATTAATGTTGATGTTGTCTAATTAAATGGCATTTTTTCATATAACTCAAACTCTAAAAATCACACCAGTAACACTATACTAGTTATTAGATGGACATATATTATACACATAATTAATAAAACATAAATAACAGTTCTTAAGACATATTTAAGACGTATTATAACATAGCCATACTGTACTCACTTCCTGTGTATAATGGACTGTGTTTTAACATAGCCATACTGTACTCATTTCCTGTGTACACCGGACTGTGTTATAACATAGCCATACTGTACTTACTTCCTGTGTATAATGGACTGTATTATTATATAGCCATATTGTACTCACTTCCTGTGTATACTGGACTGTCTTATAACAGCCATACTATACTTACTTCCTGTGTATAATGGACTGAATTATAACACAGCCATACTGTACCCACTTCCCGCGTATAATGAACTGTGTTATAACATAGCCATACTGTACTCATTTCCTGTGTATACTGGACTGTGTTATAACATAGCCATACTGTACTGAATGCTGATACAACAAGAAAATAATAATAGTTTTACCTTCAGTAAGTGTACAGCATTACGTGTGATAAGAAATGCTGGTGGTTCTGGTGCCTTAGCTAAGAAGTCAGCTATAGGACAGTTAATAGGTGCTAACAGTTTTGTATGTAGACATAACTCCTGTAGAAATGAAAATTATCACAGATAAAGAAAATAATCTATTTACATAACAACATTTAAAAAATATTTTAATAGAGATGAAAATAATTCTATTGTACTGCATAATTAAGTCAGTTAGGATAATCTTGGTGTGTCTACAGACTTGTAAATAAAATAAAGGAGATAAAGTTGTAAGCTTTATATGTGGCTGAAACACAGCTGGTGGATTGAATTAGAGTGGGGGAAGTCCACCCCCTTCAGCAGTCAAAATGTTTGAAAAACGTCAACAATATGTGACATGACTGAGAGATTAGACAATACAATACAAGTATAAAAGTCACTTAAATACAATTACACAATCAATTGTGAGGAAATAAGCCAATACAAAAACCAGACAATCTACTTCACCCCCCCCCAAAAAAAAAGAGGAAATAAGAGCTGTGATAGCGTAGTTAGTTAGAGCGTAGGACTTGTAACCGAACAGTCGCAGGTTTGAGGCTCCATGAGCTGCAATGTTGTCATGTGGCGATGGGTTCACTCATCCATAAAAAAATGAGTACCTGATAGGATGTGATGGCTATATGTTTGAGTAACGCTTTGTGCCTATAATGGCAGCATGCATTGTATGCTCCCTTGGGAGTTAATATATGTGCTGGGTGGAAACAGGTCTGAGTCAGGGATAATAATATTGAAAAGCGCCTTAGAGCAGCTATCTAGCTGAATAGGGCGCTATATAAATGTCACATATTATTATTATTATCTAGAAGAATCATGAAATAAAGGATATTCTTTGAAATAAAGGAGATATGGACACACTGAATCTTCTAATAAATCACATAAACACTATATCAATTTTATATTATTATCATTATTATATTTTGAGTACTCATTTTCATTTACATATTCCACAGAAAAACCTCAATTTAATAATACATTTCCTCTACAATAATACATTTCCTAAAGTGCACCTTCCTTATATCGCAAATAAATTAAAATCATTCCAAAACTGTGAAGAACTAAATTTTGAGACATTAAATTAAATGCCTTTGCCATACTCCATGAAATATTAAATATAATGGCTTCCTTTATAGTACACTCAACATAATCAGTTGACATTCTTTACCAGTGGTTAGGATAAATGTAGAGTGATTAATCTGATCAACTAATCCAGTTAATCTCTGCCCGAATGTGTTATGGACGTGATATAAACTTGACACAGTTGGTCGCAACCCGAAGGAGCTTCAAACATTACATACCTGTAATGGATGTCTGAGGATCTCTGGATCTTGGTACTCCTGCATGTGATCATACCGAATCCTACTAAATAAGTGATAACACACACCAGTACGACATCGACCAGCTCTAAAATAACAAATTTTAAATATTTTATGTCATGTGCTTTATACATTATAATCTTAAATAAGTTGTAACTTGACACTGCGGCACCCAGAAAATGAATGCTTTTAGAACAGATAAATTATTACTTCCAATATTTTGAATGTGTCCTTTGGTTTTTAACCACTGAGTGTAGCATCAAGCTACATCAGTGGACTTTAAGACTTATCTACAGGGATTGGGTCTGAACGTATTCGTAAAAGAAAATCTTTCTAGTGGCCTACTTAGCTGAAGTGAACTGAATCAAACTAGATGGATGAAAAATTCAGTATTTAACAGTATCACAGTCAACCCCAGTCAACGATTTGATGATGAGGAAGGACTAACTTGGTCATTTATACAGAGGTAGTGCGAACTACCACGGGTTAACATATACCAATTGTTTAATTTTAATTTACCTTCCTTTCCTCTGTAGTGCACTAGCTTTAGATACCCAGTGCGTCTTTAACATGGACACCTGATGTCAAAGCATCAAAGGACTTCTGGAAAATAAATTAAAGACGAAGAGAATAGTTTTTTGGATTTAAGTCAAAGGAGATAACTATCTGATACCATTTATTACGATGTGTACTTGTTAAAGTTATAAATAACAATCTACATGTTGCTAATATGTAATATCACTTAATAAAATGTGCATGTTACTGTATAATGTGACAGACCTCTTTCACTTTACCAGAGTCAATAACAAACACTACATCATTGATGGTAATACTAGTCTCAGCTATGTTAGTAGATAAGATCTAAAAACAGAAATAAACATGATATTTAATCAACTTTGTTGTTGTAGTTGTCTTTCTTAGTGCGTGTGAGTGTGTATGTGTTTAATAATATGATCCAGTGCTCAATATGGGATGTCCATTATTCGTACAGATCCTTATACATTATTGGAAGTAGAGGCTTTTGATAAATATGTATTGCTGCCAAATAAGTGTTTGCTCTCAGTATTTATAAAAAGTTCAGAATTTTTGTACATAATAGTACTTTCAAACTCATACTGCCACTGGCATTAGTGACCCATGCTTTTATTCATGAAAAGAATGTTCAAAAGACTAGGAATCTATTTTGTTCATTACTACGTACAACTGAAACTCCTATGATTTTACTTTTATTTCAATGCTCAGTTACCTAATCTGGATGAGCAATTATATATGATAAATTGCTTGATCTAACTTAGTTTACATTTTCAGTATATCAATATTCAGTTGCCATTAAGTATTCGGGATATTTAAATGTTTATATGTGAATAGAATGTGATATCTTATTATTTGTGTTCTCAAATTTGCTAAAAGGGATTTTTATTTGACTTTAACTGGATAAATGCTGAGTCAGATACCATCCCAGATCTTTGTTTTGATATCTTGACAACAGGCCTTGTTGCACACAAAAAAACCTAAATCAAAATGGTCTGACCCCGGAAAATGTATATAACCTAACCCAGAAATAACAATTCTAACTAATTAATACCAGTAATAGGAACAGTGTCATGACAAATCATAACAGAATAGATCAAATACACTCACAATCTTCCGAACACCAGCCGGGGCATTCCTAAAAACCTTCTTCTGATCCTGAGATTGCATTTGTGAGTGCAACGTGTATAATATATATCTAAAACAAGAGAGAATAAATATTTATACAGTAACAGGGTAAGTAAGTTACTCAGTTCAATTTATTAAACATCATACACTTATATGTACTTAAGGGAAAACTTCAGCAAATAGGTTTATATGTAAGATAGTCTTCTGATAAATAATAAACAAAATCAAAATATAACACACACACACACACACAACAACACACAAACAAACATAACACAGAAAACACACATGAATATACACACACAGACACACATGAACACACACAAACACACATATACAAACACACACATACACACTTATATATTATACAGAGACCTATATACAAAATAGATAAACACACACACACACACACACACACATATATATATATATATATATATATTGGATTTTAGTTAATACTATAAACATTAATGTTACTGAGATTGTAACCCTAACCTGAACATATACAGTGCAGTGTTCTACCTACTGCCCTATTAGAGGGTCATTTATTGACATATATTTTTATTATAATTTGTACTTAATAAATTAACTTAATTAAGACACATAACTAGTCAAGGTAAGTCCCCATAACAGTAATAACAATTATTGCTCAACGTACTGAACCTTATAAACACAGATAATACATTTAAATAAATGTTAATGCAGCCAAGAATCACAAAGTGAAAGTAAACAAATCTACTAAGTTAAGAATAATCAATAACTGTACATTATATCCCTCCTATTGTCAATTAGTTACTGTGATGATTTTGAATGTGTATCCTATGAGCCAAGCAGCCAACTCAAGTGTATTAAGGTAAAAATGTTACTGTTTCTCAACAACTTTTGTGCAAACAGTAGGCTAAATGGAACAAACAACATGAAGTACGATATGAAACACTCTTCAGGCATCACCTGGCACTGGGGGTTCAACTCCAGATGCTAGAAGTCTGTAGCCAAATTCACTACCAGTTATGCTATGAAGTTACCGACTATATTGGTGATAATAGAAAACTTTACATTACTTTATGGTGTTCCATCAATAACATCAAATTTGGGGGTCTTTTCAAAATTATAATATTCACAATCTAAACACAATGTTCCTCAAATGAAACACATTTTTAATCCCAATATCATGCTGTCCTGTAGCAAAATTATTTTATATTTTATATAACAAACCTTTGAAATAAAGGATGTCACAGAGTGAAATGAGTCATATACAAATTATTGGGTTTTGTGTGTTTTTAGGACAATCTGAGACTAATAGATAAAACATGACTTCTGCAAGAGAATCTTTTTTTAAACCATCAGTTTCACTCACTCCACCCCATCTCCAAAAATTTACTGAACTGATTAAATCTAGTATTTGTTCAAGCTATTTTTATTATTTAATATTTAATATTATTTCAAACTTATGAAGTCCTCACTTCACATACAAACACCAAAAAGATTAATTAAAAATGCCATACATGAACAACAGAAAACAATTACTGTAATGATTTAGCACAAATTAAGAGGATGATATAAACATTAGTTAGATAAAGTTCGGTTGTGTTCAGTGTTTTTGTCTGACAGATGTCATTTGATGGTTGACAAAAACTTACATTATCAGTGACAATAACAGATGGTACTATAGCCATTGTAAGAACTATTGTTTCTCAATTGTTGGATCTTAGATGGTCATCTTCAAACTCGATTGTTACATGTACATGCCAGATATTAGATATAGACCACATTCTGGAACCTGTCCATACGGAGCTTCATATAATTGTACATCAACTTTATAAATTACTCTTATGTCTCCTATATAATATATATTAATGATTGTATGTTCTGGTTCTATTACAAGGTTCACACAACCAAGGAAATAATCAAGAGTAAAAAAAACTATCATATGTATTGAATGTAGGGTTGATTATTGACATTTTTATGATAAAGCCTCCTCCTCGCCCCTTTTAGCTGTTTCATTTGCCCACTTTTATTTATATTTTAACTAACATAGTAGTATATCAAGACTATATGTATTTGGCATTCATCAGACATGGGGTAAATTCCATTTGATCAATTCCAGTTCCACTTCACATTTATCAATTTTTTACCTCCTACTTTTTACCATGAGCAGGTACCTACTTGGAATACCTACTCTGAGTAGTTTATATTTCAAGTAGGATTCTTATAGAAGAAATATTTCTGAATTAAAAAATGAATTTGTGGGTCTATTTTTTGTAGCAAACTTCAATTCCAATTTTATCAATTCCAATTAAAAAATTTTAAATAAGCAATTCCAATTCTGAAATTGGAATTACCTAACAATTCCAATTCCGGAATTGAATTGACCCCATGTCTGGTACTCATTTTCTTCTTCTGCAATTGAAGTTTTTTTCTTCAGGCATAATATTTATTGATGGGCTTTTTGTTCTAAAGGGATTTTTCACAGCCAATATTTATTTCCAGGACATTTCCTGATTTTGTTATATTCAAGGAGATTTACAGGAGCTGGAAAATGAATTTATTATTTTCCAGGATTTCCAGGTTTTCCAGGATATGTGAGAATGCTGCTATTAACTAAGAATGGATACAGAACTATTTTGTCCGCCAGTAGATCACTAAAGTGATAGAACAATTAACTATTCCGGCATCCTATTTATTAAATATCATAATTAGACAACTACTTATAAAAAATCAATTAAAGATCAACAATTGTACAGTTTTATATCAACATTTTCTGCCACAGATCCATCCGTCTTCCATGTATATGACACATCACTCATGTTTTCTATATACGTGGGCAGAGTATGACTTATCTGACACACCAGAGGGCAGTACTGTTCTGCTGCTGACAGCATTGAAAGGTTGCAACATCATAATGTTAAGTCTAACTCTACCACTAGGTGTCAGCAGCATACTAACCTGTTACTATCTGCAAAGCGTTTGTCTTCTTGTATGCTGTCTCTAAGGCTAACTATCTCATCATAACCAGGTAGAAACACGAGGACAGCTCCTGTAATGAGACACTAACTATGTATATAATTGGTCATCTTCATAAGGTAAGTAAATATAAATCATAGTTAACTATGAGCAATAATTTATCATGTATAAATATGTAGTTAGGGGGGGGGTATTTGAGTACTTATTTTAGGAACAAGATCAAGAAAAGGTTATGATTTATCACACACGCACGCACGCGAGCGCGCGCACACACACACTAAAGTAGACTTCTTTAAGACAACTAGCGGTTAATGTATTAGGAAAGCCATTAAACAAAACATATGATGATTTATACATTAACTTATACAAGTTATACCTTGTTTATATGATATGATGAGGACCAGGTGTTAGCTAATGTTATTATAATTATTGTGTCCACAGAACTGGTAGTTAGTTGTGAGATAACCTTGTAAGACAAGACCACTATCAGCCTAGAAACTTGTATCTTATCTTTACATCAAACTAAACAATATTAAGTCACCAGTCTATCTAAAAATTGACATAACACAGATAACATTTATTTATTGAGATAACAGTCCTTATCTATAAAGATCAGGCTACTTCAAGTTAGAACTCTTGATACAGATACAAAACAGCATACTTCACACACACACACACACACACCATAAATGGCTTATTAGAGATGTTATATTATTGATTTATTTGACAGAATTATTTGTTTTTTTTATTCTGATGATCATATTCTACATAACACTAATTATGAAATCATTTAATATTACGAATGTGGAATCAATTATAGGTACAGTTGTAAGAAGCTGTTATAATATTCGGGTTCCACTCTGTTTGTTACTGCTAGATCAGGTCTTATAGAATCTACAACTTCAGGCAAGAGGCTGTTTACTGTACGTTGCTATGGTTACACCCCCCCCCCCACACAAAGAGAAATGTCAACACACACACACACACACACCAATTAAACCAGGTTTAAAGTTGTTTTGTCTGTTGAGTAATTATTCCCATTTTAGTAGATAATGAATCATTACACAATAATTACAACAATATAAACACATCTATTGTGTCAGATCATACACAGAAACACAAAAGTCCACACAGAACAAATAGAGACGTCTTGCGTTTGTAGCCTTCTACGCAACACCGCCTTCATGCGTTTATAAATATATACACATATAATATAATTTCCAATCATCATAAATACACCACACGGTTAAAATGTGACTGAGAAACATCCATAAAAAGGTTTCTTTATAAACATCCGCGTTATACCATAACATGTATAACTAACTATAAGTCACTTAAACTAAACATCAAATGTTAATAAAACATTTCAGGTGACCGTCTCCTCAAACATAAGTGTTATCAAAACAACACCATCAACCAACTACAGCTGTACACTATAAATATAATATTAATCTGGTCTGATCAGGGACTAACAGTCTTTACTAAATGACTAGATAGTAAAGCTTATTGACATGCCAGTACCTTGATGATCAAAGGTAATTCTAACTCAACTTGTTATCACATTAATGGAAGCTAACAAGGACAAGTGAGCTATATAAACCTATAGGCAACATGGATACAGCCAGGGGGTGGTTTGCTGTAAGATAAGAGTTTTATTATCCCAACTACCCTCCCTTAAAGTATAGAGTTAACATACCCATGTGTAGACGTTTGGCTTTAACACTACGGACTACCTATCATTAAGATAGGAAAGGGTGAACTTTGTGGTAAGTGTTCTTGGTTAATGACCTCTGATCTCTGACCAGATGTACACCTTTGGGGAAATGAATTTACTAGCTACTGAAGTATATTATATGCCACACACACACACATACATAGTGAATGACAATAGACTGTCTGACATCAGATCTGATGTTTTGGCCAAACCATAAAATACTCACCTGGGCTCAATCACCCCCAAACCTTTATACTTTCAGTAGACAAATAGACAATTTTGATCAGCAAGAGGTTCATTTATCAACACAATATTCATCTCTCAGGTAATCGGCCACGTACTGAGGTAGACAAATAGACAATTTTGATCAGCAAGAGGTTCATTTATCAACACAATATTCATCTCTCAGGTAATCGGCCACGTACTGAGGTAGACAAATAGACAATTTTGATCAGCAAGAGGTTCATTTATCAACAGAATATTCATCTCTCAGGTAATCGGCCACGTACTGAGGTAGACAAATAGACAATTTTGATCAGCAAGAGGATCATTTATCAACACAATATTCATCTTTCAGGTAATCGGCCACGTACTGAGACATACACTCCCTGATCTAACCAGGTTGATATTACTATGAGAGTACTCAGTAGTGGACCACAGACCAGTGCTGGTCCATGATCAGGCAATGGCTGCCAGTCCTCTGTAACTTTCCAGAAATGAAGATGATGATTGGTGTTTTACGGCCAGTTTTGTGCACATAAGCTAAATGGACCGAGCGATCTCCAAGGGTAATGAAGCGAGGTCGAAGATGAAACACCCTTCAGATATGCCCACGGCGAGATTCGAACACGGGTGGTATTGATCTGTGATCCAACACGCTATCGTTAGACCAGGGAGGCGCCCTATATCCACACATATAAAAGGCTTCGGTAATATAATAATAATCAGTTATTTTACGTGGCTGGTTACCTCAAATGAGGGAGACGGATATGGTCTGTAATTTATTGCTTCATCACGGGGATTAATTCTAAATAAATTTAGAATTTACAATAGATGACATATTCGGTGAAGAAAACCAGTTGCCTGGTTGTGTGAAAAATAGTTCCTACTATAGTGGCAAAGCCAGGATTTGAACCTCCGACCATGAGTAAGAAAGTGCCACTAGGTCATAGAGGTGATATATTTTATTGAGAACATCTTCATCAGTATGTTACACTTGTTCTATACACTCCCAGTCTAATTAATACACCAATCGATGTTAATTGTCTGATTTGATGTGCTAATATGATAATATTATAAAACAAATATGATATTAGTCTGTGGAAAATCGGGAAAAACACTAAGTTATATAGTATGGCTGTTGTTGTTACTGTTGTTGTTGTTTGGAAAACACTTAAATGAAATATTTGATGAGAATGTTATTTACTTTAAATGTTACACATTATCAAATTATTTATACACAGGTACAATATAATATTTTTTTTTTTTTTTAGGTATATGTAGATGATCAAATACAATCATTATGAGTTGAGTTGTTTAATCTTAGTACTGGTCACATCTGAGTCATATGGCAGATGTTAGTAGTACAGTACTATTATCATCAGTTGAGTTGTTTAATCTTAGTACTGGTTACAGCTGAGTCATATGGCAGATGTTAGTAGTACAGTGCTATTATCATCAGTTGAGTTGTTTAATCTTAGTACTGATTACATCTGAGTCATATGGCAGATGTTAGTAGTACAGTACTATTATCATCAGTTGAGTTGTTTAATCTTAGTACTGGTTACATCTGAGTCATATGACAGATGTTAGTGGTACAGTACTATTATCATCAGTTGAGTTGTTTAATCTTAGTACTGATTACATCTGAGTCATATGGCAGATGTTAGTAGTACAGTACTATTATCATCAGTTGAGTTGTTTAATCTTAGTACTGATTACATCTGAGTCATATGGCAGATGTTAGTAGTACAGTACTATTATCATCAGTTGAGTTGTTTAATCTTAGTACTGATTACATCTGAGTCATATGGCTGATGTTAGTAGTACATTACTATTATCATCAGTTGAGTTGTTTAATCTTAGTACTGATTACATCTGAGTCATATGGCAGATGTTAGTAGTACAGTACTATTATCATCAGTTGAGTTGTTTAATCTTAGTACTGATTACATCTGAGTCATATGGCAGATGTTAGTAGTACAGTACTATTATCATCAGTTGAGTTGTTTAATCTTAGTACTGGTCATATCTGAGTCATATGACAGATGTTAGTGGTACAGTACTATTATCATCAGTTGAGTTGTTTAATCTTAGTACTGGTTACATCTGAGTCATATGGCAGATGTTAGTAGTACAGTACTATTATCATCAGTTGAGTTGTTTAATCTTAGTACTGATTACATCTGAGTCATATGGCTGATGTTAGTAGTACAGTACTATTATCATCAGTTGAGTTGTTTAATCTTAGTACTGATTACATCTGAGTCATATGGCAGATGTTAGTAGTACAGTACTATTATCATCAGTTGAGTTGTTTAATCTTAGTACTGATTACATCTGAGTCATAAGGCAGATGTTAGTAGTACAGTACTATTATCATCAGTTGAGTTGTTTAATCTTTGTACTGGTCATATCTGAGTCATATGGCAGATGTTAGTAGTACAGTACTATTATCATCAGTTAACTGAAGCCCTGATACAGGTATTATAAAGATTATTGTTAAATCAGGTGTCTCTATTATCTCTCCGATGAAGGAATCATACTATATTCAGTAGATAATTACATATAATAATCATAAAGAATGATGACAAAAGAAACACAGATTATTATATACATTACTAAACTGAATCCACAGTTTAAAAAAAACCCATCAAATCAATAATAAACAGAAACTTATTTGATGAGAGGTCACAGGGTACAGGTCAATGACACAACCACCACCACCACCACCCTGATTAATAATTGTGATGCGTTAATTATTGTAATAGTAATTGATCAGACATGTTATATGATATTACATAATAACTTAGATAATGTTTATATCCAGTTATATAAAGTAAAATATTTTACACAATATCTGTGATAACATTTACTTCAACACAAACTTAATTACTTAAAGGTAAACATATATACACACACCACCTTTGAGAAAAGATCCATTACCCTAAATAATTGTTATAAAGGTCAGATGAAGATGGTTTACAGTTTATATGGAAACAGATAATATGATAATTAAAGATCATTTTTTAAGAGTGCACTTTAAAAACATTTTTGGTAAGTCATATTCTACGAGGCACTATATTTCTAAATAGACTGATCCGGATGTTTTGAGGTCAAGTTGCACAGCGAGCATTAACAGTTTAGTTTAGTTAAGTTTAGTTTTACACTATCTATGGAACTCAGTATATTTTGTTATAAACTTCATCCGACAGAACTAAATGACATCGGGTCAGGAATAAAAATTTTAACTTAACAAGTTGATTGTGATAGGTTAATGGGGGGAGGATGATAGGTGAAATGTCAACAATTAGTCAACAATAAGACACTGTATGTCCAAAGTGTAGAATAAAGTATCTATCATATCGTGGTCCATTTGAGGATCAACATCAAACAGTTATCTCTCTGTTATTCCCTTTATATTGTCTATCTGTATGTGATGTCAGTTTAGTAGTACCAGATCAATCTTTTGTTTCCCACAAACTGTTATCTATCGCCGTTATCTATTTTTATCAACTGAAAAAAATCTCTCTTCATAATGGAGATACTCAGAAATAAATAAGAAGATCTTCATGGTAATTCTTTCTATCCAACTGAAAAAATACTTACAGCCAATGAAACAATCACACACACACACACACACACACACACTATTATTATTATTTTTATTAAAATAAATTGTCCATACATACTAAAATGTTTTAAAGGAGCAAAATTCCAGGACTGTGTACTTTATGGAGAGCACTAAAAAATCTCATTTGGGGGATGTTTATGAGCATCAATAATGTTGTTATTGTGTTTTAAGACGTTTCCTAGTAAAACAGCTAATCTAAATCCGGTCTATTATAAAAGATCTCACTTGAGTGTGGAATTAAAAGGTGTTCGCTTGTATCAACAGGTTTGGTTTAAACACCTCTACATGATGATGATGATGCCTTTCCTCAAAACATCTCACACCTGTATATAGCCACAATAACTGGTTCTCCACCTTAAATAGTTAACATTTATGGCTGAACTCATACTGGAGAGCTTTTTAATCAGTGGATGAAGTAGTAATTCCTTCTCAGCGGGGTTCAGTCCAGTTCAATTAACCAGTAATTAATCCAGAACGTTTTTAGGGGCCATTCACAGAACCTGATACACCTGGCAATGTTTTGTAAATGAACCACTCCGACCGAGTAATAAAATTGTTTTAGATTTGGTTAATCTTTGGCTTAAGTGGCAGCTAATTAAAATGTGTTATAGTGGTACAATAATTGAGATAATACACCTGGATAGCAATGTTTGATAGGTGAGTCCTTTACTGAGAACCTAACTTTAACAATCTCACCAGTCATCATATACCAGATCAACCAACAATCCCAGTCTCCCAATACTCCTACAAATGGTATGTGAAAAATGTTCTGGCTCAGATGGCAAAGTCATGGACTAGAATGTAAAGGTCCAAGTTCAAAACAATCTGAATCCCTGCTAGTAATTTTAACTTTTCAGTTACTGACGGTTTTGTTGATAGTAGTAAGCATGACTAATTAATACCATGTTTCTGACTAGGTTTAGCTACATACATACAGACATACATAACACACACACACACACATATATATATATATATATATATATATATATATAACTTTACGCCCATGCTGACAATGTTTCATGGAGAGTGTACATAATTTTATATCAGAGACAGACTATGTTAGGTGTTGTTTATTCTTAAGTCTGATATATCATATTATTACAGCATTAAATATCTATTAAAATATCAGTATTTGTCCTCTTGTTTATAGTCAGACACAATTATACACAATGTTTCACTATGTATGTGAGCCCATACTTGTGTCAGTCATACCTGTAATATTATGGCCTAGAGTACAGGTCACAGGGAAACAGGAAATGTTACATCCACATACAGATACTGAGTAAAATAATATTTAAACATCAACATTTAAAACAAAAGTACAGATATAATATGTTATTAGTCTCTACAAATTAAGTCTGATTTAGTAATATAGTAATATGTAGTATTTGTTTGTTTTTTACTTACTGAGTTTGTCTGTCTGTCTGTCTGTCTGTCTGTCTGTCTGTCTGTCTGTCTGTCTGTCTGTCGGTTCGTCTGTCTGTCTGTAACATCTGTCATTACCTATCCAGGTACAAGAGTTACATGTGGTCATTTATCTTATTATTAAAGCTAAAATAGTTAATTAGCATCAGATATCTGTATTTAACTAGTAATTAACTACTTCCTTGCAGATCTTAATAGGATTAAATGTGATGTTTTATAGGCCTTATCAAAGTTATTTTTAGATGATAACTGGCTGTCGGAATGACTTTAATATCTGACAAATATATATTGACGTAGGGACAGTTGCAGTACTGCTAAGATATATTAGATAGAAAGTATATAGCACAAGATTAACACACACACACACACATTCTCTCTCACACACACACACACACACAGTCTCTCACACACATGGTCTCTCTCTCTCTCACACACACACACACCGTCTCTCACACACATGGTCTCTCTCTAGACCACACACACACACACACACACACAAGCTCTCACACACATGGTCTCGCCACACACACACACACCGTCTCTCTCTCACGCACACACACACACACACACACACACACACACACACACACACACACACAAGAATCTACTCATACACGAGAACTATTCTAGAACGAACAAGGGTGATTGAACACACACACATGGTCACACACACACACACCGTCTCTCTTTCTCTCTCTCTCTCACACAGACACAGTCTCTCTCACACACACACATGGTCACACACACACACACACACACACACGCGAATGAAATTAACCGAGAAAATAAACGAGAACTAATTAAATGAGAATCGAACAAGAGGTGATTGAACCTGTTACTGGTTAATATCAGATTGTTTTAAATGGTTAACATAATAGAGTGAAGTACGGTAATAATACTATACCATCACATTCTACATCCACTTCTCTCTCTGTCTGTGTGTGTGTGTTTGTGAGAGAGAGAGAGAGAGAGAGACTGTGAGTGTGACTGTGAGAGATTGAGACTGTGTGAGAGAGATTGAGACAGAGAGGGGGGAGCCTGTGTGAGAGAGAGAGAAAGACTGTGTGTGTGTGTGTAGATCGTACTCCAGATTGATACATAATGCTACTCCCGGGTCGGAATAATTCACTTTAATACTGGACAAAGGATCAGCGTGTTATAAGATCCTCCGGGAAGAAATAAATATCAACAAAATGATCTTCCTTATACCACCAGCTATGTATTATTGATCCTCAAATATAAGTCCTATCCCCCCCCCCCCCAATAACAACCAACAATACTTCTTCTATAACAATATATAATATCCACTTCGTCTCAGGAGAGAAGGATGCTATTTTGTGGGAATAACAGGATATCTGGAGTTATGAGGGAGATCTGTGTATAACTCTGAAATATGTAGGTCAATAAATGTGTGTGTGTGTGTGGGGGGGGGGTATATCATGAGTGAGAAATGATCAAATCACAGTACAATATGATAATTAGTAATATAGGACAAAATGTTACTACGTCAACATAACACTTGGTAACACAAAACTATGATACGTAATCAGATAAAATGTGTGTGTGTGTGTGTGTGTATACACCTGTTGTGATATATAAAGTCATATTTTCCCCTCATTATCGTACATCTCCCAGGATCGTCTTATCAATGACATACAGGTAGGATACGATATCACAGTCAACACAGATAGGATTCTGGTACAATAAAAACCTCAACCTGCTCCTAAATTAAACATGTCAGATTTATATATCTATTTAAATTTATTGTTACGTAAATAAAAGAAGAATCTGATTATGTTACGAAGATCATTGACAAAGTGGTATGGTATTATGTAAATTATAACATTAATAGATGTAATTGTTTCTATATTGATCTATAAAATATTCTATTGTTTGAGGGATGTTTTTTGTTGGTGTTTGTTTGTTCATTTCAGCGTTGGTCACATTATGGTCGAGGGAAATAATTTAATCCCACAAACCCAGACATCTGCCAAATTCGAACCCCGAATCTGGAGGGTTGGAGCGCAATGCTTTAACTACTGTGCTATCGAAGTGCCCCCTAGTGAGCTCCGGTGGCCTAGCGGTTACGCACCCGGCACTTGGTGCCAACGGTCACAGGTTCGAATCCCACAAGGGGTCGAAACTTTTCCAGAAATTAATTTCTCGGCTCAGAACATCGTGGGTGAATGACCACGTTAAATGGCGCTGCCGTCTCCTCTGAATTAATCAAAATAAATAGTGACGTTAAAAAACCATGAGGACGTAAAACACTCTGGCAGTGACCGCAATCAGGGTATTTCGGCTCCATCTTTCCGAACTGCTCCCCTGTGAGTGGTGGGGGAGGGGGTTCCCCAACCACTCCAACATTGAGGCTGCGCCGATTAAGCGACAGGCTGGCGATTTTCCCCGAATAACAAAACAAACAAGCGCCCCCTGTTAGTATAAACTTTAAATAAAAATGTAAAATCGACAATTTTTTTCCCCGATTCGTGATTTAAATAATATCATTAGAAATCGACCAACTGTGATAGGCAGCCGGGTCTATTGTGTTACACACACACACACACACACACGAACACAACAGCTGGTTGACTTAAATCATCTGGCTTCAATGGAAGACAGTTTGTGTGAAAGCGTCTAAACTATGGATCACAATTCAAAATTGTGTTTACTATGTTATTAGATTGCTCGATTAAGTTATGTCTGTCGGGTTATAGGTGGGTATAATTATTGGGCACCCCCCCCCCCTCTCCGGGCCTGGACAGCATTAGAATGATAACAGACAGTGGGAAATGTACCAAGATGAATTGACAGAATATCAGGATTTCAGCTTTAGCTCCGGATAGGATCCAGATGAATGAATTATACTTTATGTATAACAATAAGCCAGTTTCGGATACATTTTTCAAATACACTGAACTAGTTATGTTTTATGGTAGCGATGATACATTTAAATACCGTAACACACACACACACACACACACACACACACACATACCCATTGAATGACTAATAACTACAAGGTGAGATAATTTTTAATAGTTTAATATAATGTACTATAACTGATTTAGAACTGATTAAGGTAACCAAGATCAGTGTAGACCATTTAATGGTGTGACTGTTTAAAGTCAGTCATCTAATAATGTTTATAAATAATAACCACGTTTATGTTATTCGCACATGATCTATGATAAACGGTTACAATCTGGCAATCATCTTCACAATCGTTTGACATATTTGTGTTTATCATAATGACTCTATATAAAAGCTTTGGTATTAAATTATCATCTAGCAAATCAAAATATTACCTGTATTATATGATTATATCACAAACAACTGGCTATATATATAATAATAACATAATAGCACCCCCCACTAGTTAACAGTAACAGTTAAAACCTAAAGAAGTAGGCAGTTAAAGAGTAAGGACAGTAGAGTAAAACAGTACGTACTGTACAGAGAATACATACAGATTAATATAGATAGTACAGACAGTAGAGGCAGTGAGGATAGTGAAGACAGTAGAGATAGTTAAGAGAATACAAATAGTTAAGAAAGTAGAGATAGTTAAAACAGTAAAGACAGTAGAGATAGTTCTGTAAGACAGTTTTGAACATGATGGTATATTAATAAATACAAATAAAATAATAAAATTGCCTACAAGTCCCCCCCCCCCAACCCCCCCGGGT
The DNA here is from genome assembly GCA_025642065.1 of Paralvinella palmiformis. NCBI lineage: Eukaryota > Metazoa > Annelida > Polychaeta > Terebellida > Alvinellidae > Paralvinella > Paralvinella palmiformis. The sequence goes on along the minus strand of JAODUP010000375.1, from coordinate 675,994 downwards.
TGTTCGTCTCTTGATGTTCATGTTATTTTGATACATTGTTAAGTTAATATCCAAACGAGTAAACGTTGGTCGTACATGATAATTGTAATCTGAATGATGAAGATAAAACAAAACTCAATCACTCACTCACACACTTACTCACTCCATAATGCTGATTATTAACAAAATCAATACATCATAACCAACACATTGATCAGACTGAAGAATATGATGTCATTATTTGGTGATCTACAGTACAGTGTTCTTATAACCTACTATGGGGTGATCTACAGTACAGTGTTCTTATAACTGACTACTTGGTGATCTACAGTACAGTGTTCTTATAACCTACTATGGGGTGATCTACAGTACAGTGTTCTTATAACCTACTAGGGGATTATCTACAGTACAGCGTTCTTATAACCTACTAGGGGATTATCTACAGTACAGTGTTCTTATAACTGACTACTTGGTGATCTACAGTACAGTGTTCTTATAACCTACTGTGGGGTGATCTACAGTACAGTGTTCTTATAACTGACTACTTGGTGATCTACAGTACAGTGTTCTTATAACCTACTAGGGGATTATCTACAGTACAGCGTTCTTATAACCTACTATGGGGTGATCTAAAGTAGTGTTCTTATCACCTACTATGGGGTGATCTACATTACAGCGTTCTTATAACCTACTATGAGGTGGTCTACAGTACAGCGTTCTTATAACCTACTATGAGGTGGTCTACAGTACAGCGTTCTTATAACCTACTATGGGGTGATCTAAAGTAGTGTCCTTATCACCTACTATGGGGTGATCTACATTACAGCGTTCTTATAACCTACTATGAGGTGGTCTACAGTACAGCGTTCTTATAACCTACTATGGGGTGATCTACAGTACAGTGTTCTTATAACTGACTACTTGGTGATCTACAGTACAGTGTTCTTATAACCTACTAGGGGATTATCTACAGTACAGCGTTCTTATAACCTACTATGGGGTGATCTAAAGTAGTGTTCTTATCACCTACTATGGGGTGATCTACATTACAGTGTTCTTATAACCTACTATGAGGTGATCTACAGTAGTGTTCCAACTACCTGTTGATCTGGAGCCCAGTGTTCTTATAAACATCTACGTTGTCTACCTTGTGATCGTGGTCTATTTTATCAAACGGTAGAAATAAGTCACTCCAGTAGACACAGTAAGAAGTCTACCATGTTAGAACCCGGATGTTGTTAGGACTATGTTATTATTTTAGTTGTCAGAGGTCAGGTCATGTTAGGATCAGATATCAGTAGATAGTGTAACATGTATGACCATGACCTGTATGACCTCTGGCTAGGTAACCTGACTTTATAACACTCGATCTTGGTCTGTAGGTATGTTAGTATGTATTGTAACAACTTACAGGGAAATGGAAAACTTCAACATGAACATGACACGCGCGCGCGCACACACACACACACACATACACACACACACACACACACACACACACAGATTTAATAACACCAATACAATACTAATCTCCATTTCTAGTAGTAGTATTAGTCATTGTAGTATTATTAGTAGTAAATAAAGTTATTAATACTACCCTAAATTGTTTTTGCCAATGATGATGATGATGATAATGATGATGATGATGATGAAAGTATTATGAAATAATCCATTCTTTTACTAAATTACACAAAATAACGCAGCAATGGATAGTCAGAAAGGTGACATAATTGATCAACTGGAAGACAATAATAGACTCATCATCCAATTAACAGCTGAAAGAAGTACAATATGATAATATAGACAATTTAAACTAATATTAATATGTTCCCTTTTCCAGGATGTATACACTACTCTATCCTAAATAGCTTATTATAAAGTAATAACTATCAATCGAGTAGTCTCATGTAATCACCGCACTCCCCCCCCCCCTATCTACAATATTAAAATAACTTGAGGTGGGATTTTTTTAAACAACAAATTGAATTAAACTAAATAGATGCCAGTAGTCACCTTTAAGAAATTAATATAAATCACTTCTATAACAAAACAAGACACTTCAAAGACAATATGTGATCATTATACACATCATCGACGTGATAAGGTGCAGATACTGTTATCTTCTTACAAATGGTTAACTATTTTGTTACACGTAAACTAGCCCTTGGGTAAGAAGGCTATATAACGTCGTATAACATCCCCCCCTCCCCCACCCTACCTCCCCGGCTGAAGAATGGGAAGAAATACCTAACCCCGAGGAAAGATATTTGACAAAAGGAAGATGGCTGCCATTTGAAACAGAGTTGTTTGTATTTTTATCATTATAGATAAACGAGACGGGAAAACAACATTCAGTTGAGTGCCAACGAAATGAATCACGTCCAACATGTCTGCTTTTCATTTACAATATGAACATCTCGCTGTAATTAGGTTGGGACTTAATCCTGATATTGCGTAAACAGATAGAGAGAGAGAGAGAGGGGGGGGGCGGCGTTATTGTGTAATACTGAGCAATATACCACATTAGAGTTGTAATTTTTCTATAGAGACACGTACGACGTTTTAGAGACTAGAAACGACCAGCCTGACTAGAAAGATCATAATGTCTGTTGAGTTATTACGCAAACCATGGAATGAAAACATCAAAGAGATTTCTCTTAAACCTATAACCGGCTTGTCTGTTATGTGATTCTTTTAAATGTATGCCTATCATTTCAGGAGTAAGAAGAATGCGTTTATCGGCCGACTGATGCTATAGACCGTAGTCGGGCCCGATAGTCTCTTAAGATACCGGTTGATATCGTGCCATTAAAAGGCCATTTGTAAGCCCTGCACGGCGTACTAGAGAGAGAGAGAGAGAGAGGAGAGAGAGGAACCTGTCTACTACTACTACTACAACTACTACTACTATATCCTATCAGTCAAGTCCTTACCATAGCCATACACAAGAGTACCATGGTCTGTTAGTCATACAACTATACTGAACTAGTCAATAACGAGAAGAAACAACTGCTGGATGTTCAGATAATATGATATAATAAAAACTAGAATAGAGTGACATTTATTTCTCTCATAACTCCATACCGATGGCTCGTTGGACGAAACCTAAATAAGGAGATAGATGCTATCTGAAGGATCTTCCCGCGTATTTCCGGTGAATTAATCTGCCGAACAACATCGGACACCACCATCACTAGGATAGAGCTACTCCAGGACTACTAACTACTGGGTGTTTTGTGGGAGAGAGGAAAAACCCACACCAATTGTTGGCTTTCTTCCCTCACAACAAACACTGATACGTGCCAATAAATATACGGCTCGAGAGGAAGGCATGCCCCATACGGTGTCTGGCTACGAGTCGACATCCGGTCAACATGCTGGCTAATACGTTCATAGGTCTGATAGTCCTGACCTTTGTCATAGAGGGGTCATGGGGCACGGTGGCTGATTCAGATCGGGCCAGCACCTCGACCAAGACGGTTTACGTCAACGCTTACACCGACAACAAAGGTCCGTATTCGGAGCTCCCGTATCGGGATCGTTGCGGAATGATCAGCCAGGTACAGAGTACCGTCATCCAGATACTGAACACGCATTATGAATACGGCAAAGGTATACACATGTTACACAGTATTGTGGAAGCTCTCCAGAACGACCTATCAGCTCTAAAAACTAAGATATATGACGTTGAGAGACAGATCTCTACCATGTCATATACTAATAATGAGAGCACGTTGAAGATCTACGGCACCAAGAAGCTTCCTCTCCCGACATTAGACCCGTTGACGTTTCGTAGCTCGCTCGGTATGACCAGATCGATCCAGGGATTGACCTGGGGACTGAGAAACCTGACCAAGATGATGGAAACTCAAGACGAACAGTACGAAGACTTAGAGAGGAAGTACATGGCCTTACGGAGGAAGTTGAAGAAGGCGACAGCTGAGATGATGTCAAAGGTTAAAGGTGGCCAAGCAGACGGCGACACCCGATATCTTCTGGATCACTATATGAAGAAACAGACCGATATCAATGGTAAACTGTTACACAGGATACAGGCATTGGAACAACGGATTAAAATACAGGCAGACTCGCCGTATGTGACCATGTTACACGGTAAGTTATGGTAACGTTATACTGAAATTGTATTCAAAGTAAGTGATAGGTAGTTATATAGATCTATATCACTGAGTGGTGACTCCCTACAGAACCATCTTATAAACACAGATATGAGTCTCATTTGAAGCCACAACCTGTAGGTTAATAGCACAGTACACTAACAACTCTACTGACTATCTCGATAGAAAAAGGCTTGCATGAGTGAATTTGAGGGAGGTCTATTCAAAATCTGATCCTGTAGTGTACAACAAATATTTCTTTGTCAGTGTCCCCACCGACCTAGTCTTACACTACAGCATGACTACACCTGTCACGGTGTACAACAAATACTTCTCTGTCAGTGTCCCCACAGACCTGGTCTTACACCACACCTGTTACGGTGTACACAAATACCTGTCACTGGGCTGCTAGACAAAATACATCAATTAAAGTGCTAATAGTTCAATGCTCTAACTTTGGACTCATTAATTCCTAATGATGTACAAACGACATACAGAGAAATGAAAATACTATTGTAGGTGTCTATACTATACTAACTATAGAGTTTCAAAAAGAACCTCACATAACTGTGCGGTTATCTTTAGATAACAGCCACATTCATCTCTCAAGTCAGTTAATGGATGTTCTTAAACGAGTTAAAACACTTTAGAAGAGCCAATATTCACTTATCAGGCGAACGTTAGTCGGAATTAAGAGAGAAAAATTAACAGACCTAAACCCTGATGAACAACGTTGTGGGAGAATTTACTGATAAAAAAAACCCCCAATTCAACCCGTCTTTAAGCTGATAAGCTTATTTCATCGTTCTCACACAAACTTCGGAAGCAGACACTTTAAACACTGGCTCCACTTTCTGTAAATTGTCCAGCTACTGACATAATGAATGGTGTTTTGTTGTTACTGGGGAATAACCGAATCCTATCTAAAATACATCGTCGACGTATCTGAATAGCACCGAATATTCATAAGGAATGGCCGATAAAGAGCATATCGTTGTGAATATTCATTTATCGGCTGTCGCATTTAAGCCAAAAAAAAATCAATTTGCTACAAATCTTTGATGGTCACTGACTTCTACTGTCACTAGATACCAGATATAGACTTGAAGTATCATTTGATGTAGTATACCACTTTAATGTTATAGTTCTATTATATTAGACAATAAAAGCTGACCACCCACGACTAGTTATTATTATTTGATATCACCCAGAAGCTTATCTGATTTGTTTAGTTTTCAAGATCAGTCACTCCGAGTGAAACCTTTTTTTTTCCTTTACAAATTCCTATAAAAATTAATTATCATAATGGTTAAATAAATCTATTGTCTTCCATTGATCGGTGATAATGTGGTTACCTGGGTAGTAAAAAAGTTTTGATTATATCTAGTATCTTTAACTATACGACTAACTTAAGGCCACACAATATAGACATTGTCTACATACCAGAAGATGAAACCTGGCAATTTTAGAAATAAAATTCACAAACTTAAATAACCAGTCTGACCAGTTTTATTGCAATCATGTTAGCTGATTTCTCGTAATCTCTAAATTGTACACCTGTACGTGCTTCAGTGCGGACTACCCGCTCCATCCCCCCCCCCCCGAACACAGCTGGCAAATGGCCACAGATAAGAGAAAAGGGTAAGTTATCGATGTTAATTAATTTAAATGCTCTGTTTTATGCCAGATGTCTACATTAAGCAAGAGAATACTAATATAGTTTCTCTATCACTTAAAGCCCACAGGTAAACATGTGTGTGTGTGTGTGTGTGTGTGTGTGTGTGTGTGTGTGTGTGTGTGTGTGTGTGTGTGTGTTGTGAGAGAGAGAGAGAGAGAGAGAGAGATATTCTCCGTGGCCACTAAATTTATAATTTGAGATAGATGTGATAATTGAGAGATGAAATTATGTCAATTACCTGGCTAGACAAAAGGTTCACCTTACTCTAGTATAACAATGAGATGATTTGAACCCTAACTTATTCAACAAATAGTTACTATAAAGTTAGTAAACCAAATCAGTAATTATAATACAAATAACACAATTATTCTAAACCTATTGTTCAGATAAATATGGAAACAATGATCCACTAATTAGACAACTCAATAAACAAGTCTACAGGTTGTTATTTTATAAAGACAACAATAATTAATAATTAATAATATGAAAATAATAATTGTTGGTGTGTGGGGGGGGGGGGGGGTACGCAGACTTGCCTGCGTTTAAACTTAATAATTCAAGATTTTGATAAAGGGAGATCTGTTATTCGATTAACGTATACCCCGGTAACGTAGAACAATCGATTTTAGAGAATAGAAACCCTAAATCCATTGTTCCAATATATCAATTAATTTCGGTGGAGATTTTAGCTAACTTTTAAACTGTTTTTAGCATACAGTAATATAACCAAAGCCTTACCTGTTGTTAATTATTAACTAAACACAACATAACATTAAATATGCCAAATTCGTAGTCAGACTATTTTATATCAAGTATCAATCAGTTCTATAAAATCTGATCGTCTGATTGATTGGTTTAAGTTTGTTATAAGTATCAGTTTTATTGTTTCTCAGACTGTAGGTTACAGTAATGTTTATCATATAGACAAACCTATACTAGTTACAGGTTGCTTCCCACCAAGTCACTTTCAACAAGTTTCCAATAATTGGGCAGTGTATTGTTGACATGTAAAGTCCCCCCCCACACACACGCAGAGAGAGAGAGAGAGAGAACCAACTAAGGTGATCTATTGTCAGTAAAATTCCACCAGACAGAAGATAAATGTAAAAAGGTGAAACCGGTTAGAATAGAAATGGCCAGAAATGGTGAAGAAGAGATACAGAAGATGAGCCTCTAACTGATAACAGACTATAGACGTCTAGGTATCTGATAGTCAGGCTCTACTACTGGCTGTAGAAAGCTTAGATAGACGGTTAGATAGACGGAAGTGATAATCTGGTACAGAGTTCATTGACCGTATTACTTTATACAACGTAAACAGACGGACATGATCAGTGTTTAACAACAATGATACACCACTGGATAACAATACTAATATGATACCATTTGATACATATCACTGATGGCCAAAACTTGGCTGATACAACACTAGATAACAATACTAATATGACCATTTGATACATATCACTGATGGCCAAAACTTGGCTGACTTTACACCTTCGTGGTATCTTATTCCTTGTACATGTATTGAGTTATAGTGAGCAACAACTGGATTTGGTTGAGGCGCTGATGGATTGTGTACCGCGAAGATGGTCAGTGTTCCCACAATGCTTCGGGCTAGGTTTTGCCAAGAACGCTGAATTTTATAAACAATAACAATGGCAATTTGTTCTGGATAATATCTACACACAAAACAAAGGGGGTGTTAAATAACTGATATGTCGGTGTAACCAAAATAGTGAGTTGTATTTATGATAATAAATGAGGGATATCCTATTTCAGTATATAATGATATATACATCTCAATCAATAAATGACCATATTATGTTGTAATTGTTATTATACTGTTTAATATGACAACGTATTTATTGTTCTTAATGACAATATTTCAACAGATCTGTCGTTATTAACATCATAGTGTAGCATCATAAAAATGTGGATTAATCTAATACTGGGAAAAACTATATACAGCCAGACAAGAAATAATATAATAATAATAATGGGCGAAATTTTACATGGCTGGTTACCTCAAATGAGGGAGACGCATATGGTCTGTAATTTACTGCTTCACAACAGTGACTAATTCTAAATAAATTTAGATTTTACAATAGATGGCATATTTGACGGAAAAAACCTTGCCAGTTGCCTCGTTGGATGAATGATAGCTCTTACTTTAGGGGCCAGGGTTGAGATTTGAACATCCGATCTCCCTCACAGCATGACTATAACCATGAGTAACAACATGACCATAACCATGGGTAACAGCATGACTACAACGATGAGTAACAGCATGACCATAACCATGGGTAACAGCATGACCATAACCATGAGTAACAACATGACCATAACCATGGGTAACCCAATGCCATAACTAACAACAAAATTGAGTAACAGCATGACCATAACCATGAGTAACAGCATGACCATAACCATGGGTAACAGCATGACCATAACCATGAGTAACAACATGACCACAACGATGAGTAACAGCATGACCATAACCATGAGTAACAGCATGACCATAACCATGGGTAAAAGCATGACCATAACCATGGGTAACAGCATGACTACAACGATGAGTAACAGCATGACCACAACGATGAGTAACAGCATGACCATAACCATGGGTAACAGCATGACCATAACCATGGGTAACAGCATGACCATAACGATGAGTAACAGCATGACCATAACCATGAGTAACAGCATGACCATAACGATGAGTAACAGCATGACCATAACCATGGGTAACAGCATGACCATAACCATGAGTAACAACATGACCATAACCATGAGTAACAGCATGACCATAAGCATGAGTAACAAGTCCCACACTCTAACCATGAGGTCATAGAAGTAGTTTTATAATATAGTTTAGTAATAACATCACAATTAGACTATGAAATGTATATTTGAGCACAACTTTTATTAACATTTCAGCATGTAATATGTGAAATTCACAACCCCTCTCTCTCTCTCTCTCTCTCTATATATATATATATATATATTAGGTGGATGTTCACCAGGATTTATCCGCTACTTCACTTCCTGCTATTTATTTGTCAATGATACGGCAAACTGGGTTGATGCAGAAAAACACTGTCAGCGTGTACATCCTGAAGCTCATCTTGTTTCCATAGAAACAAGGGAAGAGGCAGAATACCTCGTCAAATACAGAATTCACAATCTAGGTAAGTTATTAAAACTAAATTAAATTAATAAGTCGCATTAATATTCTATTTTTAAAGGTATGCAATTTTTGTTCATATTTTAATAATCTTTATGTGTGATGGGATAACACTCTCATGACTTTTAAGGGCTGATTTCTCTATAATTTTTAAGAAAACTTCGGTCTAGTATGCCTCGATCTAAAGTGGTTTATATCGGACAAACAGATAACATCCTACACTAAAATAAAAGATGTTCTATATTAGTTGACCTTCCCCAATCCTAATTCATATTTTGGTAATATTAACAAATATTTTTGATACATAAAATGTTACATTAAAAACATTACCTCAATCCCGATAAGGTCATTAAGTCATTGGTGTTTCATGTCTTCGTTAACTACAAAAGTAAATAAGCTACTATGTTGCTGCTTAAGCATAAAAACATCAGTGATATTATACTTTAATTAATACATAATATCATTAAATATATAAGACCTCTTTTTGTATAGTGCCTAAAATATATTACACGTCACACATCTAATATAACTAACATTTTCACCACCTTGGTTTGGTATAAGCCTATAAAGTAATTTATTATTATTCCGACATATATAAATGAGTATATGGCAGTTCTAATGAATGAGAGACCATATTTCTATCAGTTTAACCGTTTTATTAATAAATCGATTTTACTTTTGACGCCGACATCTATCCACAGAGTACTGGTCGAGCAGGTACGTCTGGACAGGAGGTAATGACATGGCAGACGAGAGTACCTGGAGATGGGTTGGTACTGGTGAGGAACTCGGTTATACTAACTGGCGACCAGGCCAGCCTGACAATCACAACAATGACCAACATTGTATATACTACAGGGCTGATGGTGCTGACCCCAGATGGGATGACTGGCATTGTCATGCTGCCAGACTGAATTATGTCTGCGAAATTAAAATGCGAGCCTAACACCCGAGGAGGAATACTGACAGTCCATTGTTGGGACACGTATTTTAGAAGGGTGTGTATAGGCACTGGCACAACCAATCACATACCATGAAAACAAACTCTGAAAGATATCACCAGAAGTAGAGATGACTTCATGTGCTGAGACATATAATGTCTCATCAATCTTAAGTACCAAAATACAAATATGTATATGTATGTGTGTGATGTATATATATATATATATATATATATATATATGTGTGTGTGTGTGTGTATGTGTGTACGTGTGTGTTTCTGCTTCAGTTCTAGAGCACAAAATGTATTTGTAGTTGATATGATTCTGTATTCACTGTGGTCTCAAATAGCCAATTCTTCTATATCAACATGACTATACTAGTGTGTGTGTGTGCGTTATCAAAGGCAATAGGTTAGTAAAATAATTTTTTCATGACAAAATTTAAAGCCATAATTATCAAGATCTACCCCATGACTTAAAATCTCTCAGACATATTTTGCATATGATAAGTTAAAATTGTAATTTTAGACTAAGATCAGACACACACACACAGAGACACACATGCTCATATACACACACACCATAAAACACTAATTGGAACAAGTATACTGCTGGTGTACTTTATGACCCCTCTAATCAGCAAAACATATTAGACCACTTAATGTCTAAACATTTATAAAATATAAAACAGCTCTGGTTTGACAGTGGGTAGGAGATATTTATCTTCATATCATTAATTATTTCCTAATTAGCTCCATACTGATTAAAATTTATCAGTAAGCTATTTTTTATCAATAATAAAGTGATATACTATGATTTATGATAAATACTCTTCTCATTTGCTGATAAAATCTGATGATTTTATTATGTAGAACATGACTTATTTATGGGGTTACACGCAAACGAACACACACACACTATTTTGACTATAGCTATCTTGGCATTTCTGTTGATAGTATACAGGTTTGTGAGATTAACAGATATATCAAAACAATAGGTTCAATAAAATAAAATAAACAAATACTCTTCTGATTAATAGAATCTGAGGCCTGAATATACTACTTTACATATATATATATATATATATATATATATATATGTTGACTTTATTGAGGTAAATGAAGTACACCACATTTGGTCCTTAAATTGAAATGCATTTTCATTTGTTAATCCAATTATTAAATGAATGTTCATAATTCATAGATGATAGCACCATCATGTTTATAGATGAACAACTGAAAAATACTGTTCCCAAACACATGTCTGCTATATATATATCTATATTATCATTATTTTTATTGTCATCATCGCAATCATTCTGTATATAGACAGATATTTACAATAGATCCACTTAATACCAACTCATCTTTTATACAAACCACATAACTAACTATAAGATAACAACTGACCAAATTGGTGCCATACTCACCATCTTGATGTGATGTATGTATCTTATGTAACAAGACCAGGATCAGATTCAGGTCTACCTTATCATCATCAAAACACTGATGATAGATGTCTAACAGCACTCGGTCTTCAGCGGATAATGTCTGCGAGTGTTTTACTAACAAAGATTCATCATGACGAACCTCAGTACTGCTGGCCCTATTACATAAAGAGACAGTAGAAAAAGCTTAAAATAACATTCCCTCATCGCCTCTGAATTGTCTTGGGTCACTGGTCTTGAAGGGAGATTTAAATAGCATTTGCATGGAATAAATATCTTCTATTACCGAATATGTACAATATGAAAATTATATTTAGAGTAATAAAAATATTAAGTTTACTAAATAGTCTCAGTTTTTGGTAAATTATGTAAATAGAGAAGAATTCTGAAGTGTGACTGGGATATTTTAGATGGCAGTTTTGAAATAGGTACAGTAGACCCCCATTATAACATGGACCACTACAACACGAAATTAGATATAACATGGTCAAACCTTGGACCCCAATTCTGCAAAATGGCATGAAATGCGCAATTGACAGATCAATTTTTATAAAATAATTTGAACGCATTTTCACAGTTTGTAATTCACATATAAAAAAACAACTCACACACGAGTAGATTTATTTATCACAAACTTGATTACGTACCACCTTTGCTCAACCACTCAAACAAACAGCACAATCACAATATGGTTGTTACCTTTTGTGCAATTTTGCAGAAACATTTTATTTTCCAAACAAACGCTGAGGTAATATTTATGTTTAAGTCAACAGATGATTAAACAATTACTGGTAACATTTATGAAAGAAACAGTTGTATGTAATCTTCAAGGACCAGGTGCAAAACAAGGTGAATACATGGACTCCCTAATATCAGCCACCGAATGTGCTCTGTGTCGCTTCACAGTCCACCTATAACATAGTCGACGTGTTTGGGGGACCCCAATGACAGCGTAATATAACGGGGGCCTACTGTACTTATGTGTCTGTGTGTGTGTGTGTGTGTGTGTCTATATTTTCTGCTTCTATCCCATAATTCTATTATGCTACTCACATCTGTGCTTCCAACAATTCCATGACATCAGCGTGACCAAATTTTCTAGCCCAGTCAAGAGCGGTCCAATCGTTACTGGCACGATTGTTGACGTTAGCACCAAGATTGAGAAGCTGTTCTACGATGCCACAGAAGCCACGACCCGATGCCACCATCAGTGGTGTGACACTTGTCTGTGAATGGCTATAATCCACTGTAACCATCAGAAAATAAAAGATAAATCGGGACAATATCATTATCAGTTATTATTGTTTTGTTGTTATTTACATAAAGTTGGTTTAATTTTTATGAGACTACTAATGCTAATTAACATTAAATAAAAATGCATTTCTGACTTTTTATTACAATTCGCCTCACAGAATATGAGCTAAACAAAGCAATGTTTAGATAATATATTAAAGTATACAGCACATATCAGCTGTGTAAGCTAAACAAGGAACACAAATCAGGATCAATCTCTTTACAATTACATATGAATCATATATGTCAAACATTATATCAATCTCTAAATAACTTTGTGTACAGATATATTTTAAAATAAGGCAACTGATAGTCTGGCATTCTGATGTGGTGAGTGGTGACTTTGGAATTAAGTACAAAGAAAAATCAAGACGCACAAATTAGTAGACAATTTTAAGAAACTGAAAACTCATCACTTCATAAAACTTCTAATTCATCTATTAATTCCATTAGAAAGATCAACTTTGAAGTTCTCTAATCTTATTAATATTATATAGTAGATAAAGGAAAATTGTTCATAAAATAATTGTTTAGGGTGTAAGAAATTCCAGTTACAATGAAGTTCAATTACATCAAGTGACATTACAATTATGTAATGTCGCTTGATAATGTAATGTGATAGCGCAGTTAGTTAGAGCGTGGGACTCGTAGCAGAGCGGTCGCGGGTTTGAGGCTCCGTGAGCTGCAATGCTGTCATGTGGCGACTGGTTCACTTCGCCAATAAAAAATGAGTACCTGACAGGACATGGCTATGTGTTTGAGTAATGTTTTGTGCCTATAATGGCAGCATGCATTGTATACTCCCCTGGGAGTTGATATATGTGCTGAATGGAAACAGGTCTGAATCAGGGATAATAATATTGTAAAGCGCCTTAGAGCAGCTTGTAGTTGAATGGGCACTATATAAATATCACATATTATTATTAATGTAGCCCAGTTATATCAGCCATATTACAATATTATGTCAAACTACATTCTGACTACATTATAATAAGTGAACACTTAGATATGTTACTACTGATAAAATATACCATGTACTCAATTAAAACACAGTTTCATGTCTGTACTCACTATCCGCATTCACCTAAAATAAACTTTTTAAACAAAATACTGGCACTTCAAAGCTGCCATGTAGGAGTGCTTTAAATTGGTTACAATATATAACTGCTTGTTAATGTTATAATGAAAAGAATAGTTTTTACAACAGCAAAGAAAGTAATATTTGATGAGCTATATTTAGCACATTATAGATTGATAACAAACATTATTCCAGTCCTAAAAGTATTGAAAATTGTGCTTTTCAATGAAATTACACACATCAATATGATTTAGGCATAATTATGACATGCATCTATTATCTCTTCAGACAAAAACTTATACATGTGGGTCCACAACCCATTGTATTTTATTAAAAATGGTGATGTAACAACACTGTAATTAGTTTTTCTTGTTATAGTGATGATGATGGTGATGATGATTGATGTTTTACGGCCACTAAATGGGCCGACCGACATCCAAAGGTAATGAAGTCAAAGATGAAACACCCTTTAGATATACTGATGCTAGATTCGAACACTGGTGGTAGTGATCTGTGATCCAACACGCTACCATTAGATGATGAAGGGGCCTTGCTTTGCTAGTTATGAACATATAACTTCCAATTCTACACCAAATAATATACATTTCCTGCTTTAAGAGTAACCTTATTTTGAACAAATCTGAAAATACATTTGTATTATGATTTTGTCTTATCTGTGGATATCTAAATATATTTTATTTTAAAACTAAGAAAATTAGTCTGATTCATATCTGATCACTGTAAAACCTTGGTTCTGTGGTGATTGACCTTTTATGGCCACTTTTGTGTACATGGTAGGCTAAATGGGCTGAGCAACCTCCAGTGGTAATGAAGTGAAGTCAAAGATGAAACACCATTCAAATATGCACACACCGAAATTCGAACTCAGGTGGTAGTGATCCATGATCCAACGCGCTACCAGTTAGATCACGGAGGTGCCCATGTTGAGAAACAACAATAAATAAGACAATACAAGATATACTACTCACCAGATACATCTTCAGTGAGTACAAGATGTATGATCTGAGTAAAGACCTCTTCATTGCCATTAAGCCAAGCATCACCCAATAATTGGTCAATCTCATCAACTAACCAAGGCTCTAAATCCTCTTTCTCGGGACTTGGCTGTACAATAAATAGAAAGTGTAAAATCATATGATCCAGGTTTAGTAAAAGAAATTAGGAAAAACTTGAGATGTGTAAAAGATGTTTAAGTTCAGCTTTACAGTGACCAGACCTCATGTCTACTGTCTGAGCTAGGGTTGTGCTATCTACAGGGGTCTTGGGTGGAGAGATGACTAAATTTCTGTGCCGTTGTCAACACATCATCTCCTGTATGATCATCATTGTCTGTTCTTGCTATGGATGTCATAGGCTCACTGCTCATTTCCTTATCACACCAATTTTCTAGCTCTTTCTGTTGGTGAATTACTGAAATAACATCAAAGAGTTATTATTACTTTAAATAAACTTCATAGATTAATCAACAAACAACTAACTATTATTTTATAACATATTAAACTTTTGTAAATAATGTCTTGAGTATTCTGTAAAACATTAAATAAACAAATAAATCAGTTGACCACAATTACATACAGAATCTTCAAGTTGACCAAATTTATTTATGTGTTTTATGTAAATATTCACTACAATGAACTTATAGATATTTTCATCTTTTGCTGTATGTACTTTTATCTGTTCAATACAAAAAAAATTCTGATCATTTTCATGTCACCGGTCAACACATTTAACAAAAATGTTAAACAAAACTTCTGAACACCCATGTTCAAACGACAACAAAAGCCTTTGGACATGGATGCTGAATATCATGTAAACCATCAAATTCCACGATATTCAAACTGGAAGGATATAAATAAACTATACTAATTCGTAAGTGAAAGAATGTATATGACCAGAGAGAGAAAGATGTGTTATATACGTACCCTGCTGCATTTGTTGCTTGTAAGCATCCATTTTTTTGTTTGAATAATTTGTCCTGAAAAAATTAAATATTTAAAATGCTATTTATTGAATAATAGAGCATGCCGGGTAATTTTGAAAAAGCAACAAAAAGTAAATTAATCACTTCGGATATACATGTGAAGAGAAACTGTGGTAGATGTTTAGTGGGTTTTTTATATTTGCTTGACAATTTGTAGAAAAACAAATTTCAAACTATGTCACTATTCATCAGAAGGAAAGCTTCAACATCATGATACACTAACCAGTCATTTTTTTCAACTACTTACATTTTGATGATATCCTCTAGGAAAAACTCTTGAACTTCAAATAATTTACCGGGAACTACAAAAACAAAATGGTACAAGTTACTGAATAAGGTGTTCTGTCAATACGGGAATAAGTTGTTGAATTAAGCAGTTGAATAACAAGAAAAAAAATATTTTTCAATTAATGTCAGATGATTTATAACAAGGGCTGCCATATAAACTAAAATTCCCAGACTTTTCCCTGATTAAGAGTCAGTTTTCTCTGACTATAAAACATATCCATATTAATATATGTTAATATCTTCATATTATTGTTGGGTACCCTATATATATATATATATATATATATATATATATATATATCCCCCCAGAAATGCAGTGCATCCAGAAGTGTGATTGGATGGTGACATCAGGAGATGGCTGTGTGTGCCAGAAGATCACACCAAGGACATCAAAGATGTATTGTGGCTAGGGAGAACCATTGTGTAGTGAGGTGTGCCTTTCAGAACCTGTTTATCACAACTAAACAGCTGTTATATGACCCTTGACATGCCACTAACATCCACAACAGTCAGGAACAGACATCTGGATGATGATGATGATGATTGATGTTTTACGGCCACTTTTGTGCACAAGGTAGGCTAAATGGGCCAAGCGACTTCTAGAAGGTAATGAGATGAAGTGAAAGACGAAACAACCTTCAGATATGCCCACGCCGGGATTCGAACACGGGTGGTAGTGATCTGTGGTCCAACACACTACTGCTAGACCACGGAGGCGCCCCAACAACAGACATCTGGAGGAATGTATGAGAGCCAGAAGACTGGCTAGAGGCATTATCTTGACAGTATGTCATTGTACAGCCAGGTTAGACTTCAGCCAAGAACATCAGAATTGGCAGATCACCGAATGGGCAACAGTGCTCTCATTTCTCTTTCTCACTATAATGGCTGAATGACGCTTCAGGAAAACCAGTTTGCAGCATGTGAAGTGGATGAATTTGGTGGTAGGTCAGTGATGCTGTGGGCTAGTAGATTTTCAGGTGGTCACACTGACCTCTAGTTTCTTAAACCAGATGGATAACCAGATTGAGATACTGTAATGAAGGACCAGAAGCCATCATAAGACCATTTACTGCTGCAATGGATAATGCTTATTCACACTCTGGTTGTGTTTCTGTGAACTTCCTTGAGAAGGAAAGCATCAACTTCATAATTTGACCAGCTGATTCATCAGACCTGAATCTGATAGAACGTTGCTGGGATGTGGTTGTGAGTAGTTTTTGAGCACATAACCATCCTCCAATGACAATTGATGATCTCATGGTGGCATAAAAGGCATGATTATGTTAATATTGTGACTCTGACCATTCTAAAATCACACAAAACCTATAATAATGCAATACAGTCTAACCCAACCATCCACGAACAGCCGCCAACCGCATCTAAAGCCAACATTTAATAAGGATTCCATTTCCTCCCATGATAATCTCTCCGTTATTCAGCCACCGCCAATGCTTACGCAATACGAATAACATACATTGTTATTACTTACTATATATGTTTTTTATTATCCCTACAATACACTACATGTATATTGTACACAATTATGTGCTGTATGCATGCATTCACCCCCCCAAGGTTCTGCGCCGAATATCCCTCCCCCATTCTCTAATGCCACCCCACCACAAGGACAACTTTCAGCCAGGTCCCAAAGTTGACATAAAAGTTATGTTAGACTGTTCTAGTTCAGAAATGTAAAACTGACTGAATTATATAAAAAAAAATTATTTGCTCACATAAATATTTCGAGTAGTAAACAAATAATTCTATGAAGGAAAGTAATTACAATGATCACAAACCAGTAAAATGATCATCTCTTAACTAAAATTTAAAATTCTTAAATTATTAATATTTTATAATCTAACTTATTAACATGTTCTGGAACAGAACCTCTCTGTAATACACGACTTTATATTACAGTTAAACTTCTACTGTTTGTTCTAAGATATTACCAAAAGTGAACTTTAAATCCTCCAACCATCAACTTGTGTTTATGATGATCACTGATGCTAACTCATTGGTGAAGGATTTGAGTGGATTAGGTATCCACGAATGTTAGCTACAAACAATATGCATGAAGGTAAGTTGAGCTCTTGACCGATTGTCTGGGCTAGTCTTGGTGAAGCAAAATCAAGATAACTAATACACTCAGCCATTGACTGATACAAGACACTGATACTAACTTACCATTAATAACAGGACAGCCACTGAAATAGTTAGAGAAGAGTTGTATATTAAGGGCAGCACTCATCAACACTAACTTAAGGTTCTTGTGTTTAACGAGCATCTCTCTGATGACAATAAGAAGAAAGTCACAGAATCTATCACGTTCATGTATCTCATCCTGTAAAATAACAAGAGAATATAACAGTATAATACTAAATAAGGATAAATTCAGCATATAGTAACAAAATAAAAGACTCGAAGCTAATTTTTAAATTTATTGCCATGAACAATGATTTCTTTTCCCAAAATACTTAACTACAATACATCAATATTAGAGAAAAGTTATGGTTATTTCTGCATGAGTTTATCTCTCTCGCTTTCTTTCTCTCCATTCTTTGAACACACACATACACCCCCCCCCCACACACACACACAGGGCAAAAGTGAGTAAGTATCCGAATTGAATTATTCAGTTTTGGCAATGGTCACACCCAAGATATATGGCCAAGAGGCAACTCTCTAGGAAAACATATCTCACAAATATAGGTATGAGATCGATTTAAACCCACAACATGTAAGATTGTTATACAGTATTCTAACTAATGTACAATTGGCACACTAACTTAATTACAAGAAATTATTTATTTTTAAATTGGCAGCCAATCATGATAAATATTACTAACATAAACAGAGAATATTACCCAGGGATGCCAATGGAAAAAACTCTGGAAACTGGATTTACACGATTCACAGAAATGATCCAGAACAGGCAGAAAACTTGGAAATCTGCAGAACATTGGCATCCCTGATTATCACATTAATACTTTCATCTATGACAGTGATTAGTAGAATAAATTAAACATCTATATACCATCAGGAGCACTATCCTAGATAATAGAGAAGATCAGGACCAACTATTATCTACTTACAATGATGACGTGAGTCACTGTACTCAATGAACTTTCTCCACCCATTAACCTTCTTAGCAAAACTCCATTTGTGCAAAAGGTTAGCAAAGTCTTTGGTGAAACCCTAAAAGACGACAAATAAACACCTAAACTCAAGCAAATTAGAGTAGTCACTATTCTCATTTATAGGTCATTATACAAATGATGTATATTATGACTCCTTACCACGGATATGTTTACCCATCGGGATGACGTATTATAAGCTCACTATCAAATATTATAAAACTGATAAGAAAAGTTGATAAAACATGAATCAGTTGTAATAACACTAACTGAACACAGATATTATACTTTATAGTAATTAAAAACTTCATTTTGTAATCAACTCTTGATCACAGAATGTTCATGCACCTTTTTAAACAAAAACCTCTTTAGGACTATACATTTCCTCACACCATTGTTTTTCCTCACAATTTAAAACATTTCTGTCATTACTAAAATTAGTCAACAATCCCATCACAAAGTAGGCAATTGGTAAATAGGTCTAACTTATTATATAATTACTTATCC
Organism: Paralvinella palmiformis; assembly: GCA_025642065.1. NCBI lineage: Eukaryota > Metazoa > Annelida > Polychaeta > Terebellida > Alvinellidae > Paralvinella > Paralvinella palmiformis. The sequence continues at coordinate 656,342 of JAODUP010000375.1, read as the reverse complement.
TACAGAGTGAATCGGGTTATTTTTAACATATTACAACAGTGAAAAGGAGCTATGAAGACGTATATTTTGGATGTAACTCACTTATGTAAAGCCATTTTAAACTGTAGAAATGTTGTTATAAATTGATAACAAATTCAATGCTTCAAGCAGCACAAATTAAATGAAACAACGGCATATTTACTGAGCAAAATAAAGACCCCTTTCATATAAACACTTCAGTGTCTGTTAGGCTTCACAAATCAGAGTTGATGATAAGTTTTATTTTCTGACACAATGCCTTCCCATCAAACAAGTTCTAGTGGCTATAAGTCAGCTTAAGTCAGACAGGAAGATTATTAGCATTGATCCCACAATGTAGTTCCTGTAATCAATACTGCACGGGAATAAAATTGTAATTATCGTATAATATGTCAGTTCATTTGTGATACGTAATTCACAGAACTACATACATAAGAATCCATGCATCCAATTCCTTAACACGGTATTTGATACTTTACAGTTTCCATCCAAATGCGAAGAGAACTGACAACAATATCTATCGACAAAACATGGCAAATGTCATGAAAACAGTGCAATTATTATAATAAGAAAACTTTATCAAAATAAAATGTAATGCTGTGCTTCAATGATTAATTCATTCCCAAAACATTCTGGATGAAACTCAACATTATATTACACATTGTTTTGTCACTTTGGAATAAATCAGTTTATTTTCTCCATGTCCCAGGGTCAAAAATACATTGTCTATTTAAGTATTTAAGTATATATAAGGATATATATATATATATATATATATATATAATATATATATATATATATATTTACACACACAAATATACATACATACAGACTATAGTAACCTGTTCTCAAGCCTTATCTGATATCCGACAGTCTGTCCTATCTTTTCTCCTCTTTCTGCTGCTACACGTTCTGCTATACTGAGGGCTGATAGTCGTCGTGGTTGAGTACACAATATATAACATGGCTTCTTATGGGTCTCACAATAATCCAAGATCATCTGAGGTACCTAGAATAATATGGATTAACATTATATATCTGTCTGTAGTCATACATCCATATTTCACTCGTCAAATAGTAAATCAGTTATTAATGAAATTATCTTTGAAAATGTAAACAATCACTGGTTCAAACACATCTGCATTGGTGCCTACTTAAGTGGCTTTGTGTTAGTATCATACATAATTATTGTCAACGCATTAACTTTTAGTAGATCTGTTTAACTGTTGATACTCATTACCTGACTATGATAGTATCAATGTCTTCCTAAAATTGTTGCTTCACTAAGGTATCTGAGATACTGCTCACAATTAAGTCTACTACTCCTTTTAAGTAGACTTACTCAACAACATTTACTAAACTAACTCAATTTTCAAATCAATATATTATGGAAAGACAAAGTTATGTCTGTCACATGACAAAAACTTAATGGTATACGTCATAAAGAACTCAATTGTGTAGTTTCACTAGCTATGTATCTTACATTACTAACCTGTATAGTTTTTTACCCACTATGTACCCTACATTATTAACCATTGTAATTTTACCAGATTTGTATGATAAATTACAGACCTGTGTATTTTTTCCCACTATGTACCCTACATTACAAACCTGTATAATTTTTTACCCACTATGTACCCTACATTACTAACCTATGTAGTTTTACCCACTATGTACCTAACATTGATAACCTGTGTAGTTTTACTTTGAGTGTACCCTGTATTGTTAACCTTTGTAGTTTTACTAGCTATGTGTGGACTAATAATATACCCTACATTACTAACACATGTGTTTTCAGCTATGTATGATAAAGTACACACCTGGAGTTTTACCCACTATATACCCTACATTACTAACCTGTGTAGTTTTATGTGATATATACCCTACATTACTAACCTGTGTAGTTTTACCAGAGCCAGTTTCACCAGCAACCAACACCACCTTGTTCTCATTAATTGCTCTAATGATCATATCCTTCATCAAGTAGACAGGTAATGACTGACGAAATGAGGTGAGATCAGATTCACCTGGAGGCGGTGGAACCTGTGGTACACCGAGACGACCAGTGGTGGCACCACGATTGAAATCTTTAGCAAAACCTACGTAATACATTGTATCGAGAGAAGATAACAAATACTGCTCATGACAAAAATTAAAAGCTGTGTTTACTATTCATAAAATATAATTATTGGTAGTAGTAGTAATAGTATCAGCAGTATGTCAAACAAAATTTTATATAGTTTTATTAAACATAACACTCACAACGTCCAATTTAAGAAGCTAAAACTGAAAACTAATTTGGACATAAATTACTGACTGAGTACTTGTGATATAAGTTTGGTTGTTTAAATGTTTATAAATCCCAACATTACAGTAAGTAATTAAGCTTGTCAGTAATCATAGCCACTACAAAGTTTGCTAGGTTGTGATACTAATACAACAATAGCAGTATCATCTGATATCAATTACAGCACCACATTTTGAGGTGGATCATTCCAAATATAAGACAATAAATTTATTATTAGAATATGAAAAATAGACTAGAATTATATTATAGCGAAATCCACTTGTCTTCTGTAGCCAATCAACACTAAATCTTAGTAAGAACTATCTGTACAGACCAGACCATATGTTTTTTTAATTAAACAAAACAAAAATTCAGTTTCAAACACTAATTTCCTTTTCATTTAAGAAAGAGCACATTCTGCTTCAAATTTTCCATTTAAAAAGCTATAATAAATCTTGTTTTTATAACGAAGACAAGAGTAAACTGAGTTAATTAATTAATCTTTCCTAAGTTAGGACAAGGTTTAGTTTTAGGGAAGGGTCAACCAATTTGTAAATCAATAGTTAGTTTACTCCAAGGTCCAAAAAGTGATGAACAGCCCTAACTAGTAGTCATAGATAATATTATGGCTTTAATGTTCTCAATAAAAATTAAGATATTCCACATTATAGGCGGATTTATGTATATTATTAGAAGTAGATGATTTATATATATTTACTGAGTGTACTCAATCATTACATTTGTATAAGTGTAATCATACAATACATGATGTTTAACCCTGTATTACTTTTAGGGAAGGGTAAATCATAAATAATTTCTTATCCAAGAATTTATATTTGAAAAGGCAACTTTGCTTTCCGAATGATGATTCTTTAATGTGGAATTAAGTGTCTTTATGATCTGACAGTATGATATTATCATAGAAGAAACATTACCATAGAAATTGAAACTGAAAATGCACACAAAAAAATACACAACCCCCCCCTCCCCTAATAACAATAAACTAATGATAAATTGAGGAAAAGTCAAGCTACATGAAGAAAATACATGCTGTTATCAATAAAATTGTAATTTTTTATATCAAAATATCAATAATAATCAGATTAGATAGATTTAGTTATGTAGTTATATTGACAATAAAAATACCATAAAAAGCAAACAATCTCACTATGAATTAAACCTATTAATACCGTTTGTGTATTGTCCTCTCTCAGTACGAGGCTGTAGTTCCTGTCTCTCCTTGGTAGTGACCGGAAACCTCTGTAACAGTGTACGTATTTGATTACGGGAGCTCTTAGCTATGTTGAATACGGCTGCTGCTTGTACCGTCTGTATACCAGTCTTCTTGGTCACTACCAGAAATCGGCCAGCACCCTTCCTGTATCAGGACAAAAATCATAATAGATGGTGACGTAGTGTGACACCGACTCTTTTATTATTGGCACCATTCTTCCTTCAGATTAACACTTTATGTAAATGAACACAAGCGATAAACAATGGATTATAAAATACTGATACCCTTTGCTCTTTGACTTCAGACCAAGACTTTGACATAACCTGTGGATGTAAGCTCTCTCCGTAGATGTCAACGATGATGGAAATTCCAACTCTATATAAGAAGAAGATATACGCCATTAATTAATTTATAATACCCTGTCTTTATTAGTTTCAAGACCTTTTACATATTTAAAACAAAATATGTAAAAATTAATTACCAACGTCTGTAACAGCCATATACTGACAATTGAACCAGGATTAGATTAAATGTGCTCCAGTAATTTTAATAACTTTAAATATAATGGAATGGGGAAATATTATCGCAAAATATAAATTTTTCCAGTGGTTTGTTCTGGAATGCCCAAATGGATAATAATCCAGTATTTAATAATGACGAACTTCAGTGGGTTTTTTCAGGAGTTATGAAATGTTGTCTAGTTCTTACCATATTTTCAGTGCAATGAAGCGTAAACCATTTGTTTTGAGAAAGAATGAACACAGATACCTAATACTGCTTCAGATATATGATAAAAGATAAATGACATGCAGAATATAAAATTTTAAATTATATTAATTAACTATTAATAAATTATTAAATCAACAATCTTTCATATTAAGATCATTAAGAGAGTTTTATTTAATCTTAATCAATTCCACATAATTTATTTGTTTCTTTCCATTTTCGTTGACATTATAATCGTGAAGTTTGTGATAAGTAGTTTCTAAATTCGTGATTTTCTAAGCACTTTAAGAGTTCATGCAAATTCAGTGGCATACATTGCTGAAGTAAATGTCTTAAAAGCAGTTGAATGAGGATTTATTTAGCCTTAGCACTGATTACACCTGGTATACCCATGAGGTACATCCCATGGAAAAACGCCTCAAACATAGCTAGTAGTGGTATTCAAAACATGATGTGACACTGTGACCTCAATCAACTATAACATGGAAGATCTCAAAAATATTTAGATCAACTAATAAGTTGACAAGCTCAGAGATAAGTTGCACTAAAAAATCCATATGCATCATATTTGTAATTTGTTTCGAAGATTGTTCAAAATGCTTATCTATCCGATAGCTTTCTGAATGTCATACAGTCCAGCAACATAATTAATTTTCAATATCTGATCATATAATATGAATACTTGTTGTTATCAGCACTTAAATACTAAATTTACTACACTTCAACCCTGTTAAGTGACTGTGTAAGTAGTTTCTTTAGCCTGTGCACTAGTCACACCTGAGACATGTGGCCGAAGAGCAACATTCTAGGAAAACATCCCACAAACACAGGTATGAGTCGGATTCAAACCATGATCTGGACTTTTGTAATGCAGCACTCTAACCATTCTGTTAACTGAGTGACCTTTGAATCTATTAAACCATGGGTTCTGGAATTCCAACATTAAGACTGTTGAATCAACTGAAACTACTAATCATTCCTCTAGGATCTGGTGTGTGTCTGTGTGTGTCTTCAATAATGGCTAATATTAATCCCATCTAATACAATGTATTATCAGTGGATGAAAGCAAGTTTCTCCAAAATGTTTATACATTTATCATACTAAATTTGGTGAATAAAGTAAGTTAAAGACAACTAACAGTCATAATTTGAAGTGGAATATATTCATGAGATGGCATAAAGAATGAACTAGTCACAAATATTTACATTGTGAATGAATCAACCAACTAAATGGTCACTAGATAGGCATTCAATGAACTATGAAACCTGTACTTTTTCAAAAGTAAACTTGACTCCCAAGGTCTACCAAACTACAAGTGGACATATACTTCAATCAAAGACTGGCTCATAAACAACAGTTTATTGAAATTTAAACAACATTTCACATAACTAAAATAGGTTTATTAACGGCAATAAATGGCTTAAAGGTAATAACGACCATCTAATGAAAGAGATTTAAATTATCATAACATGTTGATGTTACTTTACAGGCTGCTTAATAGTAATAGCTGGTATTTTAATTCTGTTATCAGATTTGGTTCCTTCTTTTAGCCTCAGCACTTAAGACATATGGCCCACAAAAACAGGCAATACTTGGTTCTGAACCATGGCCTAGATATTTGTGGCCCAATGCATTCCCCAAGTTCTCAGATTCATGAGGCTTGGTGAGTGGAAGAAACAGCTGATTTATAAATAGATCAGACGTTTTGTTTTGAAAATGAGAATCAAGGATGAACTATAAATATTAAGAAAGTCACACAGCTGAGGTCATTAGAATTGTTGTTAGATTTTACTTTGATGTTATTGAAAAGTTAGAGATACAGGAAAAGTTTGTATCTTTGTTCCATCTCTGTATAAAAACCTACCACTTCATATCTGATCTAGTATTCTATAACTTTATAAATTATTACATTTAGTTCTTATATATATATATATATATATATATATATATATATATAAAACATAGTTTAGCATTCAATTTCTAACATGTACTGTTAGCTTAATTTTATTTTGTTATTAGAATCGTGTGTTTCTGAAGGTTAAATCTTATTTGATACAATCATATAGATGCACTTTTATATTACATCTAGAAGAAAAAAATTGAACTACAGTGTAACAAATTATTAATGGGCAAGTCTTTTAATGTAGATACAACAGCAACACTTTTCTGTTGAGTTATTCAGCATTGGCACTGGTCACACCTAGGACATATGGGCTAGAGGGCAATCCCTATGGAAGCATATCTACAAATACAGGAAAGAGTCAGATTCAAACCCACAGCCTAGAGCAGGGATCGGCAACCTTTTTGAGGAGAGAGCCAAATTGTAAAACTGGACTTGGTCGGCAGGCTGGATGATGCACGAAGTGCAGAGTGGGGGTAGTTGTGGGAGGGCGTCCCGTCCCACTGGCAGAAGCTTTAAAAAAAACAGGCTTTAAAAATTAGGGGGTTTCAGAGCATCTGAGACCAAATATCATGAATATATGAACTTGTTTCGAACTGTATTGGTAGAAGAGTGTAATTTGGATTAAGCCAACTGGGCAACATCTATTTTCAAATGCAAGAAGCTGCATAACACATTATGTATCTACCATCACATATATTTCTGACATATAGTAACTTCATGAATGTTAATGATTATACACTATTAATACAATCAAAATTTAAAATATGAATGAATTAATTATATGTAACATTTTATTTTAATTTTCAATTCAATCCATAGTCTGGTGCTGAGCTTGCTTCACCAACCCCAGAATATCAAGCTGTAGATGTGTGCTCACAAGCCTCAGAGTACCCTCCAAATGTGCATCAGTGAGTTTATCACACGTCTTGCTCCTTGCAAAAATCACTTTGCTGAACAGTTGTTGAAATAGGTATGTGCTTCTGAATAGTGCAATTATCATTTGAGCGTGATGCATTACTCTGGGGGAACTAGTCAGCTGGAACATATTATTTGTAAAACTGAACTATTACAACTTCAGTAAACTTGGTTCTCAAGTCAGTGTTGCATTGCAAATCAATCAGTTTCATCTGCAGGTGAACGGCAACACTGTCCACTGCTACTGCGAATAGAGTTGCAAATAATGCAAAGGCCTGGCTGTTGGTGCGCAACTGTCCAACAAAAGCAACAAATGTGGTGGCCCCATTAAGTTAACTTGCAGACAACACCGGAAAATGTGCATAATTGCATTGTTTGAGTTGTCCCACCCACAGATGAAGCTTCACCTCAAATGCGCAAACGTGTTCAAACAGTCTGTTGATTAACGGGTCTCTGCCCTGTAATTTTATGTTCAACACATTCATATGTTTTGAAATGTCTGCCAAGAATGCCAAATCTAACAAATCAAGCTGGATCTGACAGAATACAGTATTTGGTTTTTATCGAATATTATATCAGTATGGCATCCAATGAACTTTGATAGAATAAAATATTATAAATCTCTGCTCCTGATGACTGTTATTACGAAACTGGACTTAAGCTAGCCATCTCCTGATTGGTCGGCCAATTTACAGATCTGTATGAGAACTAGGTTATCAGTCAACTGGTTGTTTTGATAATTACACTGTCAGTGATGGCTGAAACCAATGTGTATGTGAGTTAAAAGAGATATGGGAATGTCGATACTTAACAAAAACACTAAACTCCACAAATACCCTAAATTCCAGAATGATGTTGCGGGCTGGACAGAATGCCGCCGTAGGTCAGATCCGGGCCCGGAAGCCATAGGTTGCCGACCCCTGACCTAGAGGATTGCAGTACAGTGCTGTAACCATTGTGTGATCAGAATGACCTCTACTCTTTTGAGAACTGGCATTGAGGATGTATCAATGGAGCTACATTTATTAACATGGGCAGTCAAATGCTAGTTAGTAATTGAGATGAGTTTTTTAGTATTTTTTCACAGTTCAAAGTTAACAATGAATATTTATTAATGTTAGCAGTACGTTTCTTTGACAAATTTAATTTATTCTTAGGCCATATTTGATCAGGATTCTCTCAATAGTAAGATAAATATTTAGAAAAGGAGTTTATGAGCAATAATAACACCAAACGCTTAAATGTTTCCAGGAGACAACTTTTTAGTAAGAACAAAAACTCAAGTCACTTCTCTTAAGTTTCACTAATTATCGCATCACAAAAGGTATATATATATATTATGAAATGAACAATATTTCCAAGTGGACTTCCATTAAATTTTCATATAGATAGCCATTATATAGCCATTAAATAAAGTTCAGTAAGCACATGACAATCTATAGATATAGTTTGCCTTGTTGCCATTAGATATCACATTAGCTGTGATTATCATCTAATCTAAGCAGGGTTGAGGCTATTACAGGACCAAGGTAATCGATTATGATTACTTGAGAATACCACGATTATGATTACATTCATTATGACCGTAATCAATTATGATTACATTGTAAAGTAATCGTGATTACCATGTGTATAACACAAATATGAATGCGATTCTTCTTCAATATTTATTCAGTTACATGTATAATACTGATATAAATATTCTAGTGTTTACATGTCGCTTTGTAAGAACCAGACACACTTTCTGGCGTGTTCTTGATATGAAAATGAAGAGACTTTGAAGCCATTGTAAAATGTCAATTTGTTTTAATATTTCTGAGATCAATATTCACCATGGAGCAAAGGAGAAAGTAATTCATTTGCCATGAATGTACAGACCTTTATAGAGATAACTGGAATTATTGTCATGGTTTAAGTTATATTGTTTCTTCTATGACTCGGCCACCTCCCAACTCCGACCTTTCATCTCTGTCTAATGCCCACGTTTGTTACCCTGTATGGCAAGCTTGGGCCTTGCTTACTTGTGTTTCGGGGGAGAATCCCCAGGCCGTCGCTAGATAAGCACAGCCGTCCGGGGGCCAAGATATACCATGCGTTAATTTGCAACTGGAGTTAAAACGACAGTGTCAGAAAGAAATCATGGACAGTTGCTGGTTGTGTAACTAGCTTGGGCTTAACCGTATGAAAACAACATTTTAATATGAAATGCCTCTTTATATGAACTGTAATAGCGGCAACATCTGAAGCAGTGTTTCAAGTGAATTTTCCTTTCATGTTCATAGAACAAAACAAAACGTGTATAATTATGACAGCAGTCCATCAATGGGTTAGTCAATTCTATTGTTAACTTTTCCCCTACATACCAAACCATATCTCTGGCATGATATAACATGGCAAATCTTGTGTAATCATGTAAGTAATCGCTGATTACGATTACATTTACAATGTAATCGATTACAATTACACTGCATCTGGAAATGTCGATTACGATTACTGGAGATCATGTAATCGATTACAATTACCCCAACCCTGAATCGAAGTCCAGAACATTGAGTGCATTCTTAAGACAGGTATTTATAATGACAATTTATTACATATTTACACAAGTGATGTATGTTATGGGCCAACCTTTCTGTTCCTCACTGAGCCTGAATCTCTCCAATGCAATGCTGACAGCAATACGTAGTTCTTCTCCGACACAGATTCCACTGTCTCCCTTTCCTTGTCCATGGATGGATAGATTAAGGCTGCTGTGTGTACTCTGATTACTGTCAACACTTGATGGGCGTGGTGAATCTCTGTGGGCCACCTCTGCATTGAATAAGCTCCCTGACCTATAATGGGAAAGTATGAAGTGACAAAACAACCTGATCAGCCAGATAATTGGGGATTTTGTGCAGCCTTTTATCTGCACACAGAAAGCTAAATATACCAAGCAATCCTTTAAGGTCATTATGTTAAACCTGGGATATAGAGCTGTTCATATATTGATAACTGTAATGATCATCTACAGAAGCAATCTGATATCATAACTATATTTTGCTTAAGTGGCATATTGGTAGACTGCAAAGAATATTCAACAACTGAATCAGACCTCCCAATCTTAATATTCCTAAATATTTCAAAATAATTATGTACAAGTTTGTGTTGTTTTGAGATCATAAAATAACAACTGACAACAACTAAAAACAATCATAATATATTCCTTTAATATAACCATCTTAAAATAAATGTCTAGATATGTCTAGATGATGACACAACCTGTCTATATTATACTACTGACTGAACTGGTAGTTTTATTTATAAAATAATAGTAACTCAGTGTTGTTTATCAGCAAGGTTTATGTATACGATGAAAACCTAATTTGGATTAATATGAATCAGTGGCTTTGATCACCTAGATGCTACTGGCCTCTAGCAAACAACTGAACAGTTTATTCTACAAAGGAGTTAATGTAATTAATTACAAACAGTTTCTTATAATTCTTCCAATATCTGCTTATAATTGACATAAACACAGGTCTAGGAAATTTAGCAAGAGTCACCATGGAAATAGGTCCTATCACATAAGGGTATCCATTTAAAAAATAGATCAATTTCCTTGCAAAATAAAATCAATTTCATAAATGCTTCTTTAAAAAAGACAGCTATTACACCATAACATGACAAATCCTATTCCAAAATGACATATTTTCTATTTACAAAATGACATATTTCTTTTCAAACAGAATTTCCATACTACTTACTGTCTTGATGATACTATGAGCCAAACATCCCCCTTAAATCTGTTTAGAGATCGCCATACAATGACCAATGTATGTTTGACATTAACGTCCAGTACTCCGCGAGCAAATATCTCAACTGATAGGAACACTAATAAAAAAGTTTAACCAACACAAATTTGTATTATGATTCTGTTTTGATTATGATTTGCTGATGTAGAAGTTCAAAGTCAAAAAAGCAACTTCCGTTTCAAAAGGCCGATTCCACGATTTTCTGCAAATGTGAAAAACTTATTCAATATTATTTTATTCATATGTTTTTTCTAACCTTACATACAGCGAGGAATGATTGCAGCTGAACTATTTTATTCATCGTTGCACCTCAGAGTGTTTAAAACAAAACCAAAATTTTATTTATTAATATAAAATTAGAAGCAAATGTGTCTTTTAATTATCTACTACTTTATCATATCTAGGTTTTATAATTTTAGGGGAAAAAATATACACAAATTTTAACAGTGTTTCAACTTTTCATACACAAATACTTAAAACCTGGTGTTACCACAGGTTGCTATTGCGATAACATTATGAACAGGTGATAAAATTAATTACAGCTTTCTAACAGCTTGACATGTCAAAATGAAAATGTGTCAATTTTTATTTCTTGATTAAACACACTTAACTTGGGGGTATCTTAACAAGATACTGACAGAATATTTACCACAACAACTAGAACAAACCTATATATATCATACTGTGCAAATAAGTCATCTTAACTCCAGCACAGACGACAGAGCTATACTTATGACACAGGTTGCTGGTGATAGCCTTAGGTATTGTATACCAAGATGTTATTAGTTCTGGCGGTAATAACTATCTACAGTTAATAGAATATAACTGTCAACACTAGTCTAATCACTAGACAGAGTAGTCCGGTAGACTTAAGACTAGTAAATATACACCTAGGGCTAGGCTAGGGTCTAGATCTAGTCACTAGTGAGTAGTGGCTAGTGACCTACACATGTTACAGTAAATTACAGTAATCAAATCACACACACAGGTGACACAGGATAATTATACATGTGGTCTATTTTACTAACATACACAAATAGATCACCTGGTTTCATGTAAATGTTATGAATTTGTGGAAATAAAACAAATTTCCAGGAATTTCGATCCTGAAAGTAACGCGAGAGAAGGTACACAACACATACCGCAATGCCAATGTTATTACCAATCTATTAAATAAATCCAGTTAATAATCCGCTTAGTGTCACGACTAGATTGTCTGACTGGTGAGATACACGCAGGGTGTTGAGGGAGGAAAATCTTACATGGCAATAATGACGTATATACAGTGAATATCTTCGAAGTGCACGATAAACTGTCAGACAAAAATAAACTGCAACTTGGAAAATTTGTTGATTTATCTTTACGCGTCAATCGCCAGATGGCGCTCAAGACAACCGCGCAACTGTTTATTGTATTTATTCGCCTACCTTTCTAAAAATAAAACTATGATGTTTATATTTTAATATCAAATCCTAAAATGATAAATGCTTCCCAAACCGTTTAAAGGGAAACTGGTACAAATTGAAAATCATTGTATTAATTAGGTTTGAGCAGAATTTTTACAACTAGACTCTACAACAACAAATTATAAATATAATATATATCTAATTATATTGAAATGCAGATACGTAGATCTTTGCGTATTCACTCAAACACCCATTTATATATATATATATATATATATATATATATATATATATATATATATATTATTAGCTTTATTTAATGGACATATATGTTCCATTGCCTAAATTTTCTTAAAGGGTATTAAAGAGTTTATAATTAAAGTTTTAATTATTATTACTCCAAATAATGATACTGAAATAGCCCTAATTGAGTAACTGAATGTAAATTATACTATTATAAAAACATTTGATGAATGTGGAACTTCATTGAATAATCATACCTACATCATATTTCTTAGTTAGGTTAATGTAAGACTAAAAAAATATTAATAATATTTCACCGTGAATACAGTGTAAGTTAATAATGTGCGTTCCCTGAGGGCTTTGCAAGCTGTCAAGGCGTAATTATTCGGCATTCCCAGGGGCAGGTATTTACTTATAGTATTTAGTCGAGCCACTTCAGAAGTACTTCCGGTGTCAACAAGTAGCTGTCAAAAAATATCCAAATTTGGTGGAAGTGTTTGTGTTTTATGATGGCATGGAAGCATACGTGGCATAAACATGACAGTCAGTCGTGAACGGGATCGTTTCGTGCATCATGGGAAAGTTGAAATGTTTCGAGATCGTTTTCAGCGAGAACAAGACAGTGTACCATCCCGGAGAGCAAGTTACTGGACAATGTATTGTGGAATTAAAGGGGGACATGAAAATGCGAGCACTGAGGGTTTTCATGCGAGGAGTAGCTAAGGTACACTGGACAGAATCCAGGAGTACTGGCACCAGGCTTGGCTCATATACAGAGCACTACAATGCTGAGGTGGAGTATTTCTTCAAGAGACAGGTCTTATTTGGAGGAGGTGAGTTCAGTTTACTTAACTAATTCATTATATTTATAGTCTAGTACACAGTTAGATCTAGACATCATGACATGGGTTATGGTCACTTCACTACTACCCAAGACATTTCACCATTCAGTTTCTGAACAAATATGACTTTTAATGAGGATTAGACATTTTGCCATCCAAATACACCTACCCACTCATAACTAAAATAAATATTGAATTTTACAATCCATCTTAATCTTATTATTTGTACAATGACATGTATAAAAGAAATAAAATTTTTATTTTTTACTAAACATTTATTAAATATTATGTTTAATCTATTCTGGGGCCAACTTAACATTATTAAGCGACAAGGAATGATGTTTAGAATGTTGCAATGAAATCATTTCTCGGTTTGTGCACTACAATGGTCTTTTTACTATAGTTCATCTTTATAGAGTGATGACAACACAAGTTTTAATATAGGTCATCCATGGTATATATGTGTTTGTGTGTGTGTGTGCATGCGCACACGCATCCAACCCCCCCAACTGCTGGTCCAGATTCCAGGGAAGTGAACAAAGATATAACCATAGACAATCTAACACTTAATAAACATTATATATGATTTTTGTATGAATGATACTGGACTGCTATGAGTCCAATCATAACACACATAGGCGTGATAATTCATAGGACATTTTTAGTTCCTTTAATAACTGTGTCATTTTCCAGAGGAAACTGTTACAGCTACGTTTATGATATTCCAGGTTGGCAAAAGACCAGTCAGTAATATTATTGTCCATATCAATGGTCAATACTGGTTAAAATTGCCTTTTACTGGTCAATAATTGTCAATTAAAAAAAGTTATAGCTTGAGATTTACTCGAGAGCTCATGACAACATTAATAACATCATGCATGCTGAACTGATGGGAAAGGATATGACACTGATACAATATGGATGGAGTGACATCCACAGCACTCTAGTCATAGTTGGCACATTACAATTTACACACAGATGACAAGTCCTATTTCCTTACCAGAATCTTAACAGGAACGAACAAAAAAATCACCACATACTTCACTCAAGTAACCCCAGATGCTATGACAGAAGCCTGTAGTATGTATAAGTGTCCAGTCACTGGCATGGTCACTGACAATGAGAAGAAGCTGGAGACTATGAGTAACAACTTGAACGAGCATGATCAAAACCTGATTGTCTATGGCTGCTCTGCACATTGGCTAAATATCCTAGAAGATTTTACGCCGTCCACAGTTATCAGTGAATTTGTGGAGATTAACAAATTAAAAAAAAAATTATATTGTGCAATTTCAGCAAGCTCAATTTTAATGTAATAAAAATATTGACAGAACTGTCTCTGTTTAAATATTTTAGCGTAATTACCATTAGAAACACATGAAACGCATTCAACAAATGTTTCAATACATGAAATTGAAATAGTGTGTTTTATGTATTTTGTATCGACAATTTTTCAATAAATACATGAAATAGTGTGTTTTGTGTATTTTTAATTATATTTCTTGCTCAGAATCTATAATATAACAACAGCGAGTAATGCAATCTTTGAAAATTGGTATTGATTGCCTTTTTGCGTATTGACCAGGATTTTAAACGGTTAAACCCGGGGGTTGTTTTTATTGGCCGAATGTGATAATATTACTCTATGATGTTTATGGTATTACTTTACAATGTAGGATAGGCTAGTTCAGGTTTTGTAATATTTTATACTATATTGTAAGTCAGTATGTGCGCCAGATGTAATGCACCAAATGCCCAATTACTACATATTTGCACCTATTTTGGTCAGGATGCTCCCGTTAGTTTGATCATAATTACGGTATCTAGTTGTAAGTGAATAATCCTATACAGAAGGTGGTGACTTCTGTTGAAGGAGAAGCCTTCGGTCCATATTTGTTGTCTTCAACAAGAGACGTGTATGTGTGTGTGTGTGTGTGTGTGTGTGCCATGTGTAACACACCAACAATGTGGTTATGGTGCGTCTTATATGATATCTGTAGTTTATTTAACATTATGATTTATTTGTATGCATTTCTCATTGGGTAACGTCATGTAAAATAACTGTTATAATGATAGAAGAAATGTCAAATTTGTCTGCTAAACTTGAAACAATTTCATCTGTGTTAAACCCGGTAATTATTAAACTTATATAAAGTGAGCTCCCTTAGTGTAGTCATTTCTCAGTATGGTTTTGGGGGAGTATTGGAAAAGATGTTTAGTGCGTTACTTCTCTGTAACAGTTAATTATCTATATTTGGGACTTCTTGTCGTTAGCGTCATGTTTGTGACATTTTTGTGAGTTTCTTTCTAAGAAGTAGCTAAAAGTTAATAAACGTACTCTATCGTACTTCCTTATGTTTTCCTAGTCCCTTCAAATTTCATGCCATCCGGGAGTCTGTAATATCCTTCCTTCTTCCATATCTTGTTGATCCAAGTGCTACCTAAAATGGTTAGGTTATCCCCAGGTATGAGTACAACTGGGAAAGTTGAAGGCTAAGGTTTATATTTGTTAATTAACACAAAAGTCAAAACATCCTTTTTCTTGTATTTTATAAAACTCTATTTTCTTGCATAATTACAATATATGTTTCATTAGATATTATTATTGTATTAATCCATTAATTTTTGAGAATTTGATAATATACAATAAAGTGTCATTGATCGTATAGTCACATGGTGCTATTTTACATAAATATGACGGTTTGTCAGGAGATTCAATGACAAAAAGTGATCAGATACGGTATCAAGTTGTGCTAAATGATGGTATATGTGTCATAGAAACGTACCACGTTTTAACATCGAACATGTACTTATACGTTTGGTGACTTTTGTTTTGATAAACATGAAAAAGACTTGACAATAATGTGGGGGTGAGGGAGGGTAACAACCTCATCAGCTTTCTCGAAGAAAGATGAAATTAATAATTGTGTAAAATACGAATGAACGCACAATTAGAACAAATTACTGTTTATGATCAATTTTATTTTATTAATTGTCAATCATAATGTTAAATTGTAATAATTTGTTATACAACGTTTTTTTAAGGATATGGACAATTTCATGTGTTTTGTGTTATAAATAATAATCAGTGAGTAAAACTCTAGACAATGAGAACTTTGTACAGTTAAAAGCACTTTATATTAAGTACACGTGTACTTGTTACATGTCCACTTCTTGTTGCCAGATATTAGAAGATTATAGAGATTAATATTACCCAGATTTAGGATGCTCCCTCATCCCCTCCCCCTTCCAGTAGCAATGTCACGATGAATGTTGTGAAATGTGTGCCATTAGCACTTGAAGCTCGATTTAAAGTGCTGGAGATGGTTACATAGCAAATGACATAAACCAGGTATTGTTATAAATCACCACACCCAATACTACAGGTAACATGTGTAGACTGCTCTATACAGGTATCACTCACCTTCATCAGGCTCTCTACATGTTAATCGTTTTACCAACACACACACACACACACACACACACATACACACCAACTGTCTCCTGTCCCTCTGATTGATTTAAATGCCAGTGACAGGTCAATTAATGTCTGGCTAATAATAGCCACTATATCACTATACCAAAGATCAAGTTTAGTATTTTAAGTTAAAATTATTATATTAATTTATTTATTTCTGATCTTCAACGAGTTGAAGTTTTGTCAAATATCTGGTGAGAATCGTTAATAATATAAATAATATCTCTTCATTGTTGCTTTATCAGATATTAAGTTCCATCAGTGAGACTGATGAATCTTTAGCTGTGATTATATTTTGATATTGTTGTATTTTTTAAGTGGACGGGTGCCACTGCAAACCTTCAGGTTCTGGGTTCGGATCCAGCTTGTACCTGAATTTGTGGGATATGTTTCCCAGTCATTCATCTCTTGGCCATGTGTCTCAGGTGTGACCCTCTGCCGAGACTAAACAACTCAACTCACCGGGGTATTGATCTAAAATGATTATTATGACATGAAAAGATAGGTTTATGTTAACTCAACTATACGTTTATGTTCACTTAGCTACACGTTTAATTTCACTCAGCTGCACATGTAAGTTATCTCAGCTGCACGTTTAAGTTCACTCAGCTGCACGTTTAAGTTAGCTCAGCTACACGTTTGGATTGACTCAGCTACACGTTTAAGTTAACTCAGCTACATGTTTAAATTCACTCAGCTACACGTTTAAGTTCACTCAGCTAAACGTTTAAGTTCACTCGGCTACATGTTTAAGTTCACTCAGCTAAACGTTTAAGTTCACTCAGCTAAACGTTTAATTTCACTCAGCTACACGTTTAAGTTAACTCAGCTACACGTTTAAATTCACTCAGCTACACGTTTAAGTTAACTCAGCTACACATTTAAGTTCACTCAGCTAAACGTTTAAGTTCACTCAGCTACACGTTTAAGTTCACTCAGCTAAATGTTTAAGTTCACTCAGCTACATGTTTAAGTTCACTCAGCTGCACGTTTAAGTTCACTCAGCTGCACGTTTAAGTTAGCTCAGCTACACGTTTGGATTGACTCAGCTACACGTTTAAGTTAACTCAGCTACATGTTTAAATTCACTCAGCTACACGTTTAAGTTCACTCAGCTAAACGTTTAAGTTCACTCGGCTACATGTTTAAGTTCACTCAGCTAAACGTTTAAGTTCACTCAGCTAAACGTTTAATTTCACTCAACTACACGTTTAAGTTAACTCAGCTACACGTTTAAGTTCACTCAGCTACACGTTTAAATTCACTCAGCTATACGTTTAAGTTCACTCAGCTAAACGTTTAAGTTCACTCGGCTACATGTTTAAGTTCACTCAGCTAAACGTTTAAGTTCACTCAGCTAAACGTTTAATTTCACTCAGCTACACGTTTAAGTTCACTCAGCTACACGTTTAATTTCACTCAGCTACACGTTTAAGTTAACTCAGCTACACATTTAAGTTCACTCAGCTAAACGTTTAAGTTCACTCAGCTACACGTTTAAGTTCACTCAGCTAAACGTTTAAGTTCACTCGGCTACATGTTTAAGTTCACTCAGCTAAACGTTTAAGTTCACTCGGCTGCACGTTTAATTTCACTCAGCTACACGTTTAAGTTAACTCAGCTACACGTTTAAATTCACTCAGCTACACGTTTAAGTTCACTCAGCTAAATGTTTAAGTTCACTCGGCTACATGTTTAATTTCACTCAGCTAAACGTTTAATTTCACTCAGCTACACGTTTAAGTTCACTCAGCTACACGTTTAAGTTAACTCAGCTACACATTTAAGTTCACTCAGCTAAACGTTTAAGTTCACTCAGCTACACGTTTAAGTTCACTCAGCTGGATATTCTTATTTGGATCTTTGTTTTAGGGGAATTCTTCCAGAAATACAAGTTCTTGAGTGTTTTTACTGAGGGAAATTTGACATTACAGAGACTTTTGTTTTGACAGGTGAGAGACAGTTAGCAGGACAACAAGGTTCTCTTAATGTGTAACTGTGTGGTTTACTGGGTGGAGTTTATTGAGAATGAGCGTCGTAATAAATCTGGGATCAGTATTTATGTATAATAATCTCTTTTTGGGGGGTGGGGGTAGAGCTATTTAAATAAATTAATATTATTTTGTACCATCTTTATTAGAGCCGAGTGATGTTTATTATATCCCATCATTTTAGGAAGATTCGGATACAAAATTGTCATACTCAAGAGTTTATTTATTATGTTTTTAACAATTGAATGATGAAATTATCTTGTCCTCAAACAATGGTTCAGTAGAAATATAACCTCACAACGGTTTAGTCCCATTGAAGGGAACAAATCAGGATTTATACGCGATTTATAACCCTTCCCAAAAAATCAATCACCTTATATATTGGTTAGATCCACTTGATCTCTTCAATAAGAAGCTGTGTTCCCTGTTACCATGGTAATGTTTCCAGGGAAGAATTTATTAGCATCATCAGATCTAAGGACGTCTCTCAAATAAACTCGTATTGTTTGTTGAATACATAGAAACAAAAAGAAGAAAAAAAATATAAAAAAGATCAGCTTTATTATTGTGGCTGTTTGACCCCGGGGCCGACTTTTGTGATATGCTGGTGGTTATATCTGTCTAGTCACAGTGATAAATGATTATCTTATCAGTGGGTCATCAGTTCCCACTTGTTCTGTGTTACTCACACCAGATAGAAGGTGGGGGGGGGGGGAGTGATCCCACGTGATTTATGAGACCGTACGTCATTATTTGTCGTTTTTTTGTGTGTAGAAACTCGAGATACCCCACCCCCACGTAACATTATACAACGACACTTGTGTAACGTTGATCACGACCCCGCGTGTAACTATATAACAAAACATGTATAACACTAAACGTGACCCCGATTGACACTACCAAAAAATCCACATATTTCACGTGTCGCACTGTACAACAAAACTCGTGTAATGTAATCACGGTACAACACTTATAGAACGCTTATCAGGATCCGGTATGCTATTGTGCTCCTGGAGATCCCAGTTAACGAGGATCCAGACTTCTCTCAGCAGTAATATTGACATACTGATGTCAGACTTTCAAGTAAATGTTTTGAGACGATCGAAAAAATGTCGATGGCTATGGTTGGCAATTCGGGTCATAATTCAGGATTAATTTTAGACGGCTTCGTGATAATAGATAAGCGCACGTAGGTATATTAATTGGTTGGTTTGTCCTATCGGGACACCTGCAACTTATGAAAGAGAGGCGACTGTTTGGACAAACATCCTACAAACACAGATGTGAGATAGATTCGAACTAACAGCCTTGGGGTTTGCAGCCAATGCTCTAGCCACTGTACTATCGGAGTGTCCTTTAATTAGTTTAGAATATGCACCTTAATAAATGACAATAATATCCGATGAGTTATATACACGTGTATACTTAGTGTGTGTCACATACAGTGGCGTATCTAAGGTGTGGCAGGTATGGCACGCGCCCTGGGCGCCATTTAAAGTGGGGAGGGGGAGGGGTGCAATGACTGGTATTCTTGAGCTGATTTTATGGTAAAGTTATCTGGCAGATAGGTGTCAGATATTTGGAAAGGGGGGCAATTTCGGTCTCCTTCCCAAAGCGCTATTTTCCGCAGATACATTCTCTGGTCACGTATGTATCAATTGTTTAGTAAAAAATGGGACATATTTTACTTACATACCATTTTGTCAACAACGTTCAATTTCCGAAATGGCAAGAAAAAGGGGGTGTCCAAATTGCTATAATATTAACCATACGGATACATTGATTGCTCTAAACCGTGATTTTACCTATATATTGCTTCATTGATAAAACGTCAGTATTCGGTAAAGATGTTGCCATTATTAACAATGTTGTTACCAGAATTAAAAAAAATTATATTATCTATTGTGTTGGTAGCCATTTTCATTGTTTACAGTTATGTAATATAGAAAATGTGAGCGTCTCCGTGTTATGGCTGGTAGCGCGGTTGGGCACAGATTTCTAACATCTGGATTCAATTCAGTTTAAGATATGCCATAAATTTCAATGGGCCTCATTACCTTTGACTTCGCTCATTCTATTTACCGTGGCATGTGCACGAAGGTGACCCTAAAACGCGCGTGTTTCAACAATAAGTTGTGAAACACTGTCAGTCAAAATAATTGAATATTATTAACATGGTTCCCACGCATCCTGGAAAACCTAGAAAATAACAAGTTAATTTTCCAGGTCCTGGAAATGTCCTGGAATTTTATAAAATCAGGAAATGTCATGGAAAAATATTGCCTGTGAAAAAATCCACTTAAAACAAAAAAGCCTGTCAATACGTATGCCTGTAGAAGAAAACTTCCATTGTAGAATAAAAAGAATACCGGTACATAGACCTAGTCTTGATATATCATGTTAGTTAAAATTTAAATAAAAGTGGGTGGATCGAACAGCTAGAAGGAGTGAGGGGGAAACTTTACCATACAAATGTTAATAATCGATAATTCATTGATTAAATATATGCTTTTTGCACATATTTCAATTTATTACCTTAACTCTTGAATACTGTGTCCTGGAAAATGGTAATTTGGTCCTGGAAATGTCCTGGAAAATAATATGTACTTGGCTGTGGGAATCATGTATTAATGGTACTACTACTAATAGTACTACTACTAATTTTGACTTATTGAACACCATGGTTACACCATTCAATAAACCAAAAAGAGTACAATCATTTATTCGTTATACGTACATGACACATATATTTCGATTCGTCGTGTTTCATTATTTAGATTTACAATAATTAATGCGTATCACATTGAACCTGCATCGCCGTAGCTAAAGACTGAATTATGACCCGACTGGGTAGCCATAGCTATACCGGGATCATGTCAATTATGTGAGCGCCATTTAGAATGAGAATTGTTTAGAAGTAATGTCGAGAGGAGAAACCTTCACATCTATAAAGTAAGTCGATCTCTGATATAGTGAGTGAGTGAGTGAGTGAGTGAGTGGGTGTTTTGTCTAGGTACTGATCACATTTAGTACATATTGATTCAAGGACTACTTCCTATCGAAATAAAATTATCGGATGAAACAACTCGCAGGCAACACTCGGATTGAACCCTGATGTTGCAAGTTCTGGTACAGTGTTTGGTGCAGACTTTGTAAACACCTTTAACTCGATCGTATTTTCAACGTTTGACGACCATAACTTTTAATAGAATGGTAAAGATTGGTGTTTTTATTCCAGTCAATAGTCGACTCGTTGTTATGGAATACCAGTGAAAAATATAATAATGGTGGCTTAAAGGGATAGTTCACCCTCAGAAAATATTTGTTAAATGCTTAGAACAGTAACCAAAAATTCCACAATAATAATACATGACACCCAGATATACTGAATCTGCTTCTAGCTGATTAATGATGTTTCAAGAAAATGAATTCAAAACGTTATATTCCTTTAAAGTGACCAGAAAGGTTATATACCGTGTTTCAGAGCGAGCCATATATACTTGTTACTCTAAATAGACGGAAGTGAAACGAATCTAAATCAGTTATTTATTTTATTTACCACTTATCTGCTCCAGTTTTTTAATACCTTTTTGTAAGTAGAGCTACATATATTTAAGAATCAATTATTGCAGGTGTTAAATTTGTCACCAGGCCATCGAAATAAAAATATCAATCATTGTTTATTTACGCCAACAGAATTTCGTCTGTTGCCGATTTGAGACGTATTGTTTATGTTTGAATACAAATTGAGATTACGTGGGAAATTGCTCGCCTAAGATTTTCGGAAATCGCAGAAACGATCGGCAAATAAAGTATATGACATATAGATTATAAGAGTACCCTGAAACATTAACCGGAAGTCCTCATCGGTGGGTTTCCAGAATGCGACGTCACGTTATGCAAAAGTCGTTTGTGTCGGTGAATGTCACTTGAAGTATGCATATTACGAAATCCTAGATGAAAACGTCACACATTTATATTTTAAAACAATGAATGACAGAGAAAGTGTGTGTGTGTGTGTGTGGGGGGGGTGATCAACTTGATAGCACTAAAATCACCAGTTGAACAATATTTCAAGTAGAACAATTTCGGGAAATACCATGACAATAAATCCCATTAACTAATGTACGGTAGCTGATTATGATATTAGTTCAGTAATGATAAACTTTCAAACAATAAATTATTAACATCCAAGTCTCCCAGAATAGATCGTATAGCCATTAATCAGTATAATCCGTACACGATGAATGTAGAGGGAGCCACATGATTGCCGCTATTGATGATGAAAGGTGATGGTCTCGTCTTCTCATCATCTGATCTACAGATGGTTAATGTCCTATTGGGGGGGGGGGTGACCCTGATGTGATATTCTACTAGATACAGGATATCTACTCGACAACGATTGGCGGTAATATTTCAGGCATGCAGTAGAGTATGTCGGCCATACTAACTAGATATGGCCCATATAGTGTGATTCTAGATCCCAAGGTGTGTGTTATTCTAACCAAGCTACAGTACAAGCTAGAATAACATCAAGAATAACACCGAGAATGGCGAGCTGATGTTTACTGATCGATGATGGAAAATTATTTCTTGTCGGATCTCTTTCTCTAAAATGATTATATTTCTGGGCAGAGTTAGCGTGTTTGTATTGTATAATAGTGTGTGTGTGTGTGTGTGTGTGTGTACGTGCGGGGGTGGGTGAGTGAGTGGCTGAGTAGACATATAAGGTACATATGAACCTGCTTCCTTCTGGATAGTGTATGCGTGGGAGTCTCTCTCTCTCTCTCTGTGTGTGTGTGTGTGTGTGTGTTGGCACGAGCGTGTAGATAGATAGTTACCGCCTGTTTGGCCTCACGGGTAGAGTGTGGCGCAGTTTATCAATGGTTTTGGTCATCCTGTGCGGGAAGTCGGAGGTTCGAATCCCGGCCATTGTACTACAGTAGTAGTAGTTTTTCCATCCAACCAGGTAACTGACAATGTTTTCTCCACCGAATATGCCATATATATATATATATATATATATATATTATAAATTGATTTAGAATTAGTCCCCGTGGTGAAGCTGTAAATTACAGACCATATCCGTCTCCCTAATTTAAGGTAGCCAAGCCACGTAAAATAAATGCTATTGCAACCATTATTATAGGTAAATAAGATATTGTACGTCTGGGTAAGTTCTGTCCGGTAGCCGCTGGCTCGTAACAGCTGTCCTAGTTCTTACCAACCAGTAACCTTAACAGAAACACGCTGCCTGTTTGATACCTGCTCACTGACACACACACACACACACACACACCACACCATGGTGCCTGTTGTGTATGTGTACGTGCCGCCTGTTACACGCATCACACGCCAACAAGAGGCGCCTCTGCTGAAGTTGCTTGATTGGTACTAGAGAGATAACAGAGAAAGACCATCTTATCCTCTCCGGCATTTGATTCTATCCATTCTGTACGGGATCAGTCAGAGAGAGAGAGAGAGAGAGAGACCTTGACTGGGAGCTCAAAGTATCATTTGTTAGCTTCTCCCGACGGGCTCTGTTCTGGGTACGTTTTATGGGTGCCTGGTGTTGGACTGGGCATTGATAATGGTTGGGCTCTGATCGACGGCTAGTTTTGTTCCGATGTTGTTGTTGTGGTGGTGGTGGTGGTTGTAGCTGCTGCCGTTCTAAGCGGCCCCTTATAACGTCGACGTTTTCGTTACACGCCCCCCCCCCCGACCTAAGATGGCGCTGGCTGATCCTTTCTCATATCATTATTTCCCGTTTTTGTGCCAATTGTTTATTTATCTTTTTCTCACTTCTCTGCCGGTTCTGTATTCGGGATTTCTTTCGCCTTTTGTAATCAACGCGTTCCCCTCCTGTGTCTACTTTCTGGATCACGAGTAGGACGTAGAAGCGCCGGATCCTGATAGTGATTTTGAGGAAGGCATCGATCCGATAACGTCTTTATTATCTCGTTGGTAATTGGCAGTTACCTTCAAATGCCGACTGTACCGATTGACTGGCCATGAAATGTTATATGACTGTAATAACAGTCTTAGATTGGCCACAGAAGAGGTTATATACTTGGCGTTATTGTTGTTATTATTATTGATGTGATAATGAACGTCTGCTGGCTGCAATAGAAATACGGTTCACTCTTTATTGTATTGTTCTTGGTGTGTGTGTGTGTGTGTGTGTGTGTGTGTGTTCTATATCTTTTATGTGCTATTTTATTGCCGATTAAATTAAAATCAAGTCAAATGCGCAGAAGCAGATTCTGTCAGTTTCACATTAACCTATACATGATCATAGTATAGCTTGTGTTGCTCTATCGATGGTATGACAATATTAAATGACTTGTAATGGTTAGAGTAGCTTATATATCGCTGTAATAGTGTATCAATGAACTAATACTAGTAATGGAAGTTCATGTTGTTGTATCAATAGACTTCTGGTGGATACATAAGCCTGTATTTGCAGTACTCACAAACATATTATCATCTACAGAGAGCGTTGCCACAATCCACTAATGTTTGTAGTAGACTGTACATAAACCTCAACACCAATATATACCCGAGTATTCCCTGTGTGTGTCTGTGGGATGTTTCATCCATTACTATAAAGTGTTTCGGCTTAAGCATTAGCCCATGCTTCTAAATATCGTGATACCTGTGGAATGTTCAATACGGATACCTGGTTGTATCACGATACTTTCAGGTATTAAACAATCATCTCGATACTCAGTGCATGGATCCTTCAGATTCCAGTAAACTGATACCATGATCTGTCTTTTAATATTTAACCGACTGTTGATATTATATATATCTCTAGGGATCAAGATATCTTTTGATACTTCGTCGACCGTTGAGTTTACTACCAGGAAAGATCTAGGTCATATATCCATATAGGTCAGAGGACACAACCACTGAGTAATGACCGGAATAGAGAAAGATAATTAATACGATATAAAAATATACACGTACGACACTTCTAATAAATATCACACACACTTGGAGGCCATATTTAATTATTTAAGAGTTGGTGTGACCTTCTGACCTATATATCGTCAGATCCGTTCAGTACTGGCAGCAGGATTAATAACGATTAATATGAACGTTGATAAACATGGTTCCCGTGTTCCTCTACCTAACGGTTTAAGTAGAAAAATATTAAATATAATAATACTCCATTTATTTGACTAAATATCGTATATATGATTACGTCACTAAATTATAAAATGGAAACTATGGATAGCGGTGAACCTCAGACCTGTCAGAATAAGACCGTTTTCTGCCACGACTACGCCATCTAGCGGAACTCCGTTTAAGGGTCGCGTTCCAAAGGGCTCGCTACAAGATTTGACAAGTTGTGTTAAATCGTCTTATGAAAACGTTCATTTACCAATCGAGAAATCACAGAGAACACTATATATATATATATATATATATATATATATGTGTGTGTGTGTGGTTATACAGTACACACACACACACACACATATATATATATATATATATATATACAGTATTTATGAACTATCTATTAAGTCTTTATGACTGTACTCTATAGCATGGTCTAGTTTCTATTGATAAAGCAATGTCTCACAACCAACAGATGATATGTTTATAAACGATCAGAATAGAAGTTGGGATGATAGTTTTACATAAAACAATTTAAGTATTTTAACTTGTCTGTGTGATGTGCTGTAACTTTTACTTTAGTTATTTAGTGTTTAAGTTAGATAGTATTCTAATCATTGATTAGAACTAGTCTGGATCAAAGCAGGGTTCCCACGCGTCCTGGAAAACCTGGAAAATAGCAAATTCATTTTCCGGGTCTTGCAAATGTCTTGGAATTTGAGAAAATCAGGAATTGTCTTGGAAATAATATTGCCTTTGAAAAAAAGTGGGGGATTAGACAGCTAGGAAGAGGCTGTACCATAAAAAAATCAACAATCAATCATATATTGAATAAATATGATGTGCTTTTTCGCACATGCTAGTTTGCTACCTTTAAATCTTGTATACTTTATCCTGGAAAATGGTAATTTGGTCCTGGCAATGTCCTAGAAAATAATATTTTCTTGGCTGTGGGAATCACG
The DNA here is from genome assembly GCA_025642065.1 of Paralvinella palmiformis. Taxonomy (NCBI): domain Eukaryota; kingdom Metazoa; phylum Annelida; class Polychaeta; order Terebellida; family Alvinellidae; genus Paralvinella; species Paralvinella palmiformis. The sequence goes on along the minus strand of JAODUP010000375.1, from coordinate 629,417 downwards.
TCGAAGTCATGGCATGAAATCCCAGTATTACATATACATGTTTTGTGTGTGTGTGTGTGTGTGGGGGGGGGGGTTGACATGGTCACCTGATTTCCCAAGTGAGAAGCCAAGGCTATAAAAACGCTCACATAATCTGGCATTTATGAGTTGCCAGTACAACCCTTCAGCTAACAGAGGAGTATCTAATTGTTTTTGTAGATGTAGACCCAGTGTCCTCGACCTCCGTCTGGTCGTTTTTCAAAGTAATAAAAACAAATAACTTCTTGTATTGATGTTGAGGTTTGTCGTCATGGCCTTGACATGACCGACAAACGACACATGAGCCTTTCTCTGATTGGTCTAATCGAGTCATTCGAATTCTCCGATACAAACCGGCTTCGCTCGACGACACCATCTAATATACATACTCTACCCATTTCCTTGTTCTTTATGCCATATGTAAAATCCCCCCTCGTTTTACCGGATTAATGTTTACAGTTATTCTATGTACCGCATGACATGACGGGTGATGAGGTACAAATAGTAAAACCTCAACGATTAAATCATGGATGACGAGGTACAAACGGTAAAACCCCAACTATTAAATCACGGGTGATGAGGTACAGACGGTAAAACCTCAACAATTAAATCACGGGTGATGAGGTACAAACGGTAAAACCTCAACAATTAAATCACGGGTGATGAGGTACAGACGGTAAAACCTCAGCAATTAAATCACGGGTGATCAGGTACAAACGGTAAAACCTCAACATTTAAATCACGGGTGATGAGGTACAGACGGTAAAACCTCAACAATTAAATCACGGGTGATGAGGTACAGACGGTAAAACCTCAACAATTAAATCACGGGTGATGAGGTACAGACGGTAAAACCTCAACTATTAAATCACGAGTGATGAGGCACAGACAGTAAAACCTCAACGATTAAATCACGGGTGATGAGGTACAGACAGTAAAACCTCAACAATTAAATCACGGGTGATGAGGTACAGACAGTAAAACCTCAACAATTAAATCACGGGTGATGAGGTACAAACGGTAAAACCTCAACAATTAAATCATGGATGACGAGGTACAAACGGTAAAACCTCAACAATTAAATCACGGGTGATGAGGTACAAATGGTAAAACCTCAACAATTAAATCATGGATGACGAGGTACAAACAGTAAAACCTCAACGATTAAATCACGAGTGATGAGGTACAGACAGTAAAACCTCAACAAATAACTAAAACTGTAAATTAACTCAAATAAATTATATTTGTCTGAGATTTTTGTAAATCTTAACATGGAAAGTACGCTTAATGCGAGAAAACGTAATTAAAAGTTAACCATAATTATATATATATATATATATATATATATATATATATATATATAACACCCCCTCCCCCATGGCGCCTCCGTTGTCTAGTTGGTAAGCGCGTTGGAGCACATATAACTATCACCTGAGATCGAATCTCGGCGTGGGCATATCTGAAGGGTGTTTCATTTTTGACTTCGCTTTAATACTTTTGTAGGTCGCTCGGCCCATTTAGCCTGCCATGTGCACACACATGGCCGGAAAACCTGAACCATCATAATCATCAAGCCCCCCCCCCCCGCACCTCCATAAATCCCCTAGAGTGATTGATCGTATGATTACATCCACGAGAGATATTTTGAGTGGCCAACAAATAAATTATAATAAACAAAGTTATCGGACATCAGATAAAATGTTGGCAGCGACAAGTTAATGTATCAACTGGAATAATGTCATTAATCAGTTACTAAAGTCGGGCTTCCGGGCACATTTTTGGTTTCTCACCAATGTCAGTGCATCTGTCCTCAGACGTCTAGAAGCCTATGGGAGGAAGAGGGGGGGGGGGGGTGACCGCGTAATACACGCTTCCATTTACCCCTGCTGCCATCTGGTGTTGACCTTTGGAAGCAAGTGTTCGGGAAACAAATGACGACTAACTCGGGTTGGTCTGTGTACAGTTCGTTATTCCAATGGCAGACACTTCTTGTTAGCGATGTTTATATGTAAAATATTATTGACATTTAGGGAATATCGAGAAAATAATATATCACTATATATAGCATAATTTAAAGGTCATTTATTTCGTATGTTATGGTATAATAATTGTATTAATTAATATGGAACTTTATCATCAATTTCCATCAAAAGTTGAACGCATGGAAATGTTCAAAATGGGGTGTCATGTTTATATAAATTTGACACCTTTTATTGTTATCGTCGACCTAATTTTATTGAGATAAAAACATTAGATCCAGATCTTTTCAATAACATAAATGTGTTTATTTAAAGTTCGACATTATTATTAGGATATATTCCATTTCGTAAGGAGCTCGGTTATGCTGTGAACCCAACATTTGCTATGACCTTGTTGTGGCTGACGAATCAATAACTGTATGGCTTAAGATAATACGACAGAGCTAGAAGCTAATTAGAATCCGCTGCTAGTCCACAGGACTAGTAACTGGAAAAATATACTAGTCCTGAGAGTAATTCACTAGTCCTGAATATGCCGAATAAAGTTTAACATACATCAAGTATATTTCCTAATATGTAGTTGGATGGTGTTGTGGCATTATAAATCCACTCTTAAAAGTCAATTTTTTCATTGGTAAATGATCCTAAACGAGTATCTGGTTTCAACTGTTGAAGCCTGGAGGAATCTCAGGTTTGGGTTCATTTCTGTTTCGATATGAATTCATTGAGAGAGAAAAACTCGGGCAGGGGGATAACCCGGACGGAATTTCTTGCGATGACGACACGGCATGCTGTTCCCACTGTCACGCATTTCCCCTCAGCATGCACAACTCGTTGGCTGGTTAAAAACATTTTAACAGCGGGGGTATGTCCAGCAGATTGATAACTGAAACGGAATGACTTTATACGTACCATAACATATCGCTGGAGACGCTTCGTTATTTTAACCTAATAATTATACTCGTTCTGTAATTTTCTACTCGTCTCGGGCGAATGGGTTAATTTTAAACCCTAAATACGTATTAAACAAAGGACAGACGTGTAAAAGTGAAATAAAGATATGTATATTATTTTATGTAGAAATTATTGAACTTTGATGATTAAATTCTTAGAAGTTTTAAGTGAACGTTAGAAACGTTTGAAAATTGCCGCAAAATTAACTCGAGAGTATTCTCTGACTACAGAGGTAGCGTTTGGAATCTACGATTTTATAATCTAGAGTGTCGAAACCTCGCTCTCAGTTTTGGCGGGAAGGATCTATTATATCTCAGCGTGCGTGCGTATATATATATATATTATATATATATATATATATATATATATATACACGTTGGTAACACGTTTTCTATATGACTTCATTTTATTGAAATAATCAATTCCCGAAGAGGGAGGATTCACCTGCACTCACCACACACACACACACACACACACTCTCTCTCTCACACACACACACACAGTATGGTCATACCAAGTCTCGCTGAGATAGTACTCGTTTGTTAATGTAACAGAAACCTGAAACTATGACCGACCGTTTATTGGTAGATTTCATGACATCAGTAAGATTATTATTAATTATAAAGTGTCTATTGATAGAGTTATGATTTGATCAGCGTTAAACAAAACAAACCCGCATTAATAATGTATTAAAAATTTAGTTATATATGATCTATTGTGTATGAGAACAGTGACAGTTATGAATGATTAACGGAATTTATTTAACGGAATATTTAGTTTTAATAATTAACTATCATATGACGTAATTGGCGTTTTTCTGTAGAAGACATTCTTGACTTGACTGTTTTACAGTCTCAGTATGTAAATGAGCTACAAGAGCGATCTTTTTCACTCATATATATGAATATACATGCATATTCATGATTAGTTCATGGGACCATCACTTATGTCCCGGTGTTGTTGTTTTTATCTACCATAATCAAATTATACAAAACATTTTCTGAGACGAAAAACACTTTGACATGTTGTATAGTTCAGAATTTGTCTGTTATTACTATTTTATCAACTATGTCACTAAACCACTTGATAATATTCACCAGAGATAACGTACTGTGGGGGGGGGGGGTTCAACACCATACTCATCCAACTCTAACAATGAACATCGCCGAAAATATTCTGGACATGCGAAGAACCATGAAGAATCTAATTTATAGCCAATCAAAAGCCGATATATTTGTGATTGACGACAAATTGTGGGTATTTTATACTGAGAAGTGACTAAATAAACTTGATAATATATGAGTAGCTTAGAATTGAGCTAAAGTCTAGATTTACGTACACTTAATAATATAAAAGAAAAGTATAATATGACATCGAAACGTGTATTTCGCGTAAAGTGCAAAAACTGTGTACGTATATATATATATATATATATATATATATATGTGTGTGTGTTGTTATAGCTTTGAAATATGGTGTGTGCGAGTTCTAAATTTCTGTGCGAGCATTAACAATGATCTATTCTAACGTTTATTAAATCATGTTTCATCCATCTGGAGAATGTAAACAATGCCATAAACAGGATACATCCGAACACTAACAGATTACTGGTGATAGAGTCGAGTTGATGTTTACATATATAGGTCATATTTTTGTTCCAATAATAATAATATTGTTTACGTTTGGAATCGGAGCATATATTATAAATTATATGTATTGTGTTACCTGATATAGATAGATTGACTCCCCGTAATAGAAAAGATGTTCTTTATCTGTCAGTGTCTATTTAGTTAATTTCCTGGTCTTAAGTGGTTATAGATGTCAGCTTCACTTCTACAGAGACATACCTTCAGAGATCGTAAATAAATCAGTCAATTAGGGTTTCACTTTTAGTTATTGTATTTAGTACTGAGTGACGTATATAATTTTTATAATCTGAACCCAAACTGGTTAATTTAGTGAGACATTAGACATCTCTTATAAAGAAAAGTCGCCAGACTGTAGATAAGGTACCCTGATGAATCGTCCACAGTTTTATTCATGATTCGTAATTATCTGTGATACTCCTCTAACATGCACACACACACACACACACAAATGCAACACATGCACACACACACACACATACACACACACACGGGTGGGGGCATCAGTGGTATAATTGGTAGTGCATTGGACCACAGATCACTACCATCTGAGTTCGAATCTCGGCGTGGGCATATCTGAAGGGTGTTTCATCTTTGACTTAGCTTCATTACTTTTGGAGATAGCTCGGCCCATTTAGCCTACCATGTGCATAAAAGTAGCCGTAAAACATCAATTATCAATCTCACACACACACTCACTCACACTCACACACACACACACACTCACTCACACTCACACACACACACACACTCACTCACACTCACACACACACACACACTCACTCACACTCACACACACTCACACACACTAGTTGGGTTCTTTATTTCTAGTCCTAAAACCAGTTCTATGAGAACTAAAAAGCCCATAATATTATCAATCAGTTGTCTATATCGCGAGTGTCTGATGTGATGATGATATATATCAGTCGTCTATCTCATGAGTGTCTGATGTGATGATGTTAGCTATCAGTCATCTATCTCACAAGTGTCTGATGTGATGATGTTATCTATCAGTCGTCTATCTCACAAGTGTCTGATGTGTTGATGTTATCTATCAGTCGTCTATCTCACAAGTGTCTGATGTGTTGATGTTATCTATCAGTCGTCTATCTCACGAGTGTCTGATGTGATGATGTTATCTATCAGTCGTCTATCTCACGAGTGTCTGATGTGTTGATGTTATCTATCAGTCGTCTATCTCACAAGTGTCTGATGTGTTGATGTTATCTATCAGTCGTCTATATCACGAGTGTCTGATGTGTTGATGTTATCTATCAGTCGTCTATCTCATGAGTGTCTGATGTGATGATGTTAGCTATCAGTCGTCTATATCACGAGTGTCTGATGTGATGATGTTATCTATCAGTCGTCTATATCACGAGTGTCTGATGTGTTGATGTTATCTATCAGTCGTCTATCTCACAAGTGTCTGATGTGTTGATGTTATCTATCAGTCGTCTATCTCACAAGTGTCTGATGTGTTGATGTTATCTATCAGTCGTCTATCTCACGAGTGTCTGATGTGTTGATGTTATCTATCAGTCGTCTATATCACGAGTGTCTGATGTGATGATGTTATCTATCAGTCGTCTATATCACGAGTGTCTGATGTGATGATGTTATCTATCAGTCGTCTATATCACGAGTGTCTGATGTGATGATGTTATCTATCAGTCGTCTATCTCACGAGTGTCTGATGTGATGATGTTATCCATCAGTCGTCTATATCACGAGTGTCAACCTGTCATTTCTACAGAATAAACACGCCCATACAGATAAGGTAGGGATGTTATTGAGATTCAGATATAAAACATAATACACACAGTGTATATGGTAGTGTGTCTGATGTCATCTTAAAGAGGCACATCAAGAGTCCATATATATTAATATATAGGTAGATATATGTACTTGATGTTATAACAATCCTTTGTGATAACTATTTACAAGACTAATATTTATGTCCCATTTGTTGATGTAAAACAAAAATAGTTGTTTATTTAAATCGCACTTAGTTATCAAGTATAATCTAGGACCTGGTGTTAATTTATGTTTAACAAGAAACTACGGTTTTTAAATTGGTGTTTTGTTGAAAATCTAGTAATAAACATTGATTATTGTAGGTCAATTAACTTTTCAGGATTAATTTATTCATGTATTGTAAACAAATATATTAGCAAAGGATCACTACTGATTTATTGTTACCAAGTCTGTTAAGTGAGCATTATGGCTCAGTTGTTAGAACGCGGTAATACAGACATCCAGGTTAGGGGGTTCAAATCCCAGTCTTTAAGTTACATGTGTGTAATTTTCATCTGATCATGTTATTTATCCTAGGAGGCTATATATCCCAGGTGTGACTACTGCCGAAGCTAAACTCCACTCACTCTCTCACTCACTCACTAAACACCTATTAGGATCAATATACGGGGCTAACATTAAACAATTAGAGGCTGCATTTTACCAGCTGGTCTTAATATTGTGTCACAAACTGTGTGTGTGAGTGTGTGTTCAAATATTTAATGTGAAAATATAATTATATATATATATATATATATATATATATATAGAGAGAGAGAGAGAGAGAGAGATTTTCTCTTATGTTGTTCTTGTTAAGTTTTCTTAACACCCGTTGAAGCTGACAGTCGATTTATTCTAAATCAGATTCCCATAAGAGATATTATCTTTATCTCTATATAGAATGTATCTGATAAACTTCCAGATTCACTGAATTTGTGCTAAAACCAAGTTAAATATCAAACAATAGACGTTATAGTCGTTAAGCTCACACAGCTGGTGTGTTACCTGTAAAATGAGTCATGACCAATCTGTGTTGTCACCGGTAATTAGTAAACAATGCATGACTTCCTAGAAATGTATTGTTTGTTTTCCTTTCGGATTGAGGGAGATTAGATTTTGGGTTGTTTCTCCGGGAATCTATCTGGCACTCAGCCGACATACAGTCAGGTCACTGACTCTTAATCCTGGAATATTTGTAAAGCCTTTTTATTTTATTTTTAACAGTTTTGTTTATAAGATCTACACTTTCCTCATATGGTGGCTCATGTTTGTAAATGTCATTTTGGTCTTTGGTGATTATGATTCACGATTTAAGATAATATTTTATTTGTACCGTGACTTTGTTCTATATGAATCTTTTTTTATAGATTGTGTAGGCATATCTCCAATATGGCGCCCACAAGCTGGATCAGATTTGAGAATAATAGAACATATTCTAGTGATGTTGTTTTTGGGACAAAAGTCTGCCTATCTTATCGTGTACTTGAAAATTAACATGAACAAAACGTGTACATATATGTTTTGTTAATCTAATGAAGTTGGTTGTGTTGTACAATGACATTAAATGTGCTCACACTGATATCACTAATTAGATGTTTCTGGCTGTGATTGTTGGCTTTGTCCAGACACAGGATCCGTTGTTTCAGATGACAAACGAACGGGTTATATACAACTTGTAATATAACAGAGAGCTAGTGGGGTTGTATAATGTTTATGATTTAACAATCCGCCTGTATAATACCTGCATTATGACAACCTGCTTGTGTAATATATAATATGTATTATGATGACAATTGGATAGTCTTGTTGTTTATTATCAGTAAAATAACCAGACTCAATCCAATATTTAGTAACTGATGTATCTGTTTATCTCATTACCTTCTATAGAATATGTAAACAATGTTGTTGTTTTTATAACGTATAGGATATATATATATATTATTGTTGTTGTTTTTATAAGCTGTATGATATGTAAATATGGTTGTTGTTCTATATGGGCTATATTCTGTATGTGAAAAACCAAGTAATCTGCCAGGGTAGATTTTGTACCTTAACAATAAAAATAAATTAAATTAGATGAGATGAGATTAGATATTGTTATGTTTCAGGATCTCTGATTGAGGATAACAAATGTCACGTAAACACTTCTTTCTCGTGTGATTTCTTTGTAATACTGTAAATCGGAAAATGATAGCAATCTAAAAATTTGGTGATTTTGACAATCAGGACAAGATGGAAACCTTTAATTTGGTTAATTGTTGATCTATAAATTACAGAATTTCATCATTTTATCTTTAATTTAAAATCTGGATTTAACGGCTGTAAGTTTTTTTTTAAAAATAATTCACACCATAAAGCAATTAAACTGTCATAAACAATCAATCAAAATACAGGATCACATAAAGGAAAGTTTACATTGATCTGCGATATTTCAAGTGTATTGTTTAGTCATACACCACTTTAAGATTAGCACGTATGGAGCATATCTGTAGTAATTACTAGTCGCTATAATACACTTGAAATATCACAGATCAACGTAAACTTTAGTGTCACCATTAAGTAATCCTGTATTTTTATTGGTTTCTAGATGGAAGCCACTAAGAGTTTCTAAATTATGGCATTGTCAATTTGGTATTCAACGATTTTTATTGGATATTATGAAAAATGCCACCTTCTCACCAATTACGATTAAGCCCAGTCATTTATGTATATAAGGTGTTATAAATTTCATACAGATATTACTTGCTGATATCCAATTCTCTTACGTGAATTACCATGAAGTTCTGCCATATATGTGAAGTTATTACTAGTAATATATTATAACTACTATAAGACTTCATCATGTATGGTTCACTGAAAACTATCAAAAGGTCATAACCCAACCCAGTATCGTGATTGGTAGAATGACAACATTATGGAAGCCTTAGCATCTGGCAATAACATTGCGGAAACACAGATTGACCTTAAGATCTCAACTCTGAAACCACTTCACTCCGCTTGAATGCTGAATGCACCAAACACACTGCAAGACACACCACAATACACCACGTGACACACCACAAGACACACCACAAAACACACCACAAAACAAATAGACATTCTACCCAATGGCTCGGTACACTCTGATTTATTAATTATCCTGTTATACAGCAAGCAATGGAAAAAATCGAGACAATCAGAGTTCAGTCACTTCTAAATATTTATTAGTTATGTTGAATGTGAAGTATAATTGGCTATTGTGCGAATGTTGTATTATAAATATATAATCATCTTTGATTGTTTTGTGTGAATCTTAAAAAAAACAATTTTTTGCTTGGATTATAAATATTATTGTTGTTTTATAAGCTGTATGATATGTAAATATGGTTGTTGTTCTATATGGGCTATATTCTGTATGTGAAAAACCAAGTAATCTGCCAGGGTAGATTTTGTACCTTAACAATAAAAATAAATTAAATTAGATGAGATTAGATATTGTTATGTTTCAGGATCTCTGATTAGGATAACAAATGTCACGTAAACACTTCTTTCTCGTGTGATTTCTTTGTAATACTGTCATAAAGATGAATCTAAGATTTGGTGATTGCAATCAACTGGAAACTTTAATTTGATTGTGTCATAATTACAGAATTTCATATTTTATCTTACATTTTAAACTGGATTTAACCTGTCAGTTTTTTACACATTAATTCCTACATAAAGCAATTAAACTGTCATAAACAATCAATCAAAATACAGGATCACATAAAGGAAAGTTTACATTGATCTGCGATATTTCAAGTCTATTGTTTAGTCATACACCACTTTAAGATTAGCACGTATGGAGCATATCTGTAGTAATTACTAGTCGCTATAATACACTTGAAATATCACAGATCAACGTAAACTTTAGTGTCACCATAGTATCACTTTTTTATGTTATACCTATTTAATATGGATTGTCAATTTGTATCAACGATTTTATTGATATTATGAAAAATGCCCTCTCACAAAATTTATGCCCATCATATGTATATAAGGTGGAAAATGGAAAATGATAACGTCGTTTTAATTTAGTCATTTGTTTTCACTCACCAAATTAAAATGATTGTTGACATTTGTCAATCTACAGTAAATGGTTAAAACCCTTAATTACGCTGACAGGGAACGTACGGTTAAAACACCCCAAGGTTAACCCGGTGAGCCACCCATCACAAGTTCAGCGAAGAAATTAATATGTGGAAAACTTTGGACCCTTTGAGGGAATGGAACCCATCAGAGAGACTTCATTGCTAGATAACTAGTACTGACACAGTATGATAAGATGGTTCATTGTTGTGGTTATGTACTAGAATCTGAGGTGATCTGTGAACAATACAAGGATGTTCTATAATAATAATAATAACAAGTGTGTGTTACCATTTAAGTCAAGATCAAGTTGCAGTATTTTGATGTTTTGTCATATTGTATGTTGTTGACTATAAATAAGTCTCATCTGATTGACTGAGACTGGTTAGTTTGAATTAATTGGAAAAAAATTAGGAGATAGAAATTGTATACACCTGAGGAGGTCAAAGATGTACCACACTCTACAGGTTTATAAATGAAAATAGGGGAGAACAATATAAATGCTTAATCCAAATAAAACTGTAAATGTCCTAAAGGTGATAATGTTAGGCTCAAAACATAATTATTTTAACATAATTTAGACACGATATTTAGAGTGTTAGCGTCATTTATTTTTCAGATCATTCAGATGTGAGGGAGACGCTACTGGAAGGAAGACATGAATTTGACTTTAGTTTTGAGCTTCCCATGGAGTAAGTAATCATAGTTAAAAACATTGACACATATATCCTCAAGTTTACTGATTTGTGAAATGTTTGAGGCTTCCAAAATGAAACATCCGCCTACTACAGTTGTCATGCTACTTTTTCAACAATAGTTCACTGGAGTAATGTTGGAAGTGAGAATGCTTCTGAAGTTATTTTAATTTCAGGTCGGATTAATGGGAAACACCTTTTTGTTGCTTTTTTTTCAGTGTTGCTAATGTTATTATGTTTTGTTGTTTTTTTTTATCCCCAGAGGCATATCAACTTCATTTGAAGGCAAGCATGGCAATATACGATATTGGTTGAAGGCGGAGATGGACAAACCTTGGTCTTTTAACCACAAAACAAAAAAAGCTTTCACCGTGATCAGTCCTATTGATATCAATAAGCCAGAATATCAGGTAAAACACCATGTCATCACCCAAAATATGGAGCATACTCAGGCACCAAGGTGCTAGTCAACATGATGTGTTTATTAAGAGAAAACACGTTTCTATATAATAGAAATTGCTTTGTAAAGGAAATATTTGGACGAGATAGTGCAAGTATCTAGTTTATTAAGTGTAATCTTATATCTAATTAACATTTTGGGTCTTGATTAACATGTAACTAATTTACAAATATTATTTTATTTTGTAGAACTTAAGGTTTGTACTTTATTTGCTAGTTGTTTGTTTAAAGTTTGTTTCATTTAGCATTACGGAAAACACATAATGTGTTATCATTTCTTGTTTATTAATAATAAAAATAAATGTTTTTTATATTGCTGGTGGACACACGCACACACACATGCACACACAATCACCCGTCACACAATGATAATATAATCTGTGTTATATTTATTCTAGTATGTTGTAATAATCATGGTATGCTATATATATATTTTGTAGGATGCCATGATATTTATAATATTTTGTCTATAATAATATATGTGTTATGTCTTAGCCTTATTATATCCTCTCTTATATTGTTTCAATTGTGATTTTCTTGTACCCTGCCTTCAATTGTAACCTATATAGATTAGTAAGGGGTACTTTATTAAATTACCATTTTCATTATTAATGTAAATATTATTATTATTATTATTATTATTTTCCTTTGCAAATGAAAAATCCCAAGCAGCAATTGACTGATACTGTTACTGTGACCTGATTGATGGCCTTGACCTTTCAGGTTTCTATTGAGGATGGTGTTGAGAAGACACTCTGCTGTTGGTTATGCATTTCCGGGCCAATATCCATCAATGCCAGAACAGACCGGCGAGGTTACTGCCCTGGTTAGTATCAACCTATTGTTTATAATCTGAAATGTTTACTTTACTTGGTCATCTCTGTTGTTACAATAGGATAACTACTGATAGTGATTGATGAGTTAATTATTGATATTGTGTATTTCAGGAGAATCTATAGCCATATCAGCTGACTTTGAGAATCATTCCTCTAGGACCATCATTCCCTATGCTACTTTACATCAAACACAAACTTTCTTTGCTAATGGCAAGTCCAGAGTTCGAGGAACCAAATTTACAGTGCTCACAGGTATTGTGTGTTTGCGTGTACGTGCTTAATACCAATACATCAATCAGTAAGTGAAAATATAACTTTATTCCACAAATTTAATACACCTCAGACCAAGTTATCCATCTATCATCCTGGCTGATGATCATTTACAGCAGCTCAACTGATGGTTGATGTCTTAAGTACCTTCTGAAGCAGAGTTTAATGCCACATCATCATCATCATCATCTGTCTTGATCTGCATCAGCTTGATGATGATAACAGCAGGTCGTTCATCCCGAGTCATCCCTTACACCTACAACTTGAGGGGTCTGGGTCAGATAATAACTTCATCCCTTCATTTCAAATTAATTTTAGGTTTTCCAATCTACTTTTTGTAATGAACCATCCACATAGACTGAGTACCTTGTTCTTATTAATACATAATTTGTAATGTTTGATGATATCTTTTTTGTTATAAAACATCATCCATTGTCGGCGACTCACTCACAAATTGATAAATATTCTCCTTTCTCAGCAACTTAGATAATTTCACTTAAAATAATTTTAACCTTTTTATTACCTTTTCAAAAGGTTCAAATTTGTTGCCAGTCACAAGGCTTAGATTATTGACAATATTAATTTAATGTAAACTTTCATGTGACATACTTCAGTAAGATTTGTCAACCAACAACACATAAACATCCCCCGTGATAAATAACAACATTGATTAATGGTTTGTATTAAAATAGAATTGGAGGATTGCCTACATGGCCTAACTCATAGCGTAGTTGGCCACAGATCTATAACACCTGGGTTGAAACCCCAGCAGAACTTTGTCAGAAGGATGTTTCATCTATCACTTGACCTCATTAAATTTGGAGGTCGCTAAGCCCATTTTATTTACCTTGTACACAAAAATAACAACATTTCCAATTATAATAGAAATAAATTAAGTAATTTGTTTTTTGCCATTAGTCAGATGTTGATAAAAGTATGTTTAGATAATATTGAATGTCACGAAATGCTACATACCTTTTATTTTATTTTAATAACTGAAATACAGCAATATCGTAGCACAGTGTAAATTGTCTTTGATGGAATGTGTGAAAACTGTAAAGTTGTCTTAATGGCCAAGATCTCTAGGCTCAAAATTGTTCAATTCGTTTACCACAGACTTCAATCTAACCAAATCAGAACCAGTCTGTTCTGTTTATTAGCTGATTTGTCTGAATAAAACTTAATTTATTTAAATCGTCTAAATCATAATCAACTTTCAAGAGATAGATCTCCACAAAGTTCAAACTATTTATGTGTTTCTCAGTGGGGGGGGGGGTTAGTTTAAATTTACAAGATTTTCAGGCTTGAATGCTGATTTACTGTAGAAATAACTGAAATAATTTTCAAGCGGAACTGACCTGTCACCATCTTGGATTAGGCCACGTGGTTGCCTAATCCGGTGTTCAGGCGGGTCGATGTGAAAATAATAATACAAATAATAAAAGTCGATTTTATTTCCCCACAGTGGGTTTCAGCTGTGATCAGCGACTTTGTAAAACAACTACCAGGTATTCAAAACAATGGCCTTAGCAATAAACTATATGTCTGTCAATTTGTTTTCTTTAGTGAAAAAAGGTGCGCGTTATACGTGGAAGATTACAGTAGTCATGGATGTCAATAACCAATCAGCAAGGAAGATTCACATTGTTTTGTCTCTTAACAAATTACGTAATTTACCAAGTAATAATACTTATAAATCCAGTATACTTTAACATTTGGTAACCTTTGATCTCTATTTTTCTTGTAGGCATGGACTGCTTAAACACAATGTTGTGTCTTTTCAAGTATATTTTGATCACAGATACAACTAATTGTTATTCATTAACAAATTTAATGCAAAACATCCTGTAGACTTTAACAACTAATTGTTCATTATATATATATGACATAGATGTCAACATATCACAGTCTCTTTGTAAACATCCTCACGAATAACTTGATCCGTCTTCTAAATTTAAACATAAAGTTTAAGCTATCACTAAATCGTTCAACTTATTGTAAGTGTAGTGTATGTTGTCATATTTACATATGCAAATATATTAACGGCGAGTCATTTATGTCATTAATTGTTTGATGGTCCCTTTTACTTTATCTCCTCCCCCCCCGCTACTCGCAGGGGAGTAGTACGGAAAGATTGAGCCAAAATGCCCGAGGGTGGTGACTGCTAGAGTGTATTACATCCTCCGGTGATCCTTGAAGTCTCCCTTTTTTATTTAATTCAATTGAGGCGATAGCACCATCTAACGTGGTCAGCCACCCATGATGCGATGAACCAAGAAATTAATCCCTGGATAAGTTTCGACCTTTTGACGGGATCAAACCTGTGATCCTCGTTGTTTAGGGAAAATCTATCCCCTATCACTGAGTACAATGCGCTTAACCACTAGACCACCGAAACTTGGCATAAGATGGCAGTAAATGAAAGTTGAGAAAGTTGGTCACTTATCTGTTATCACAAACATTATTGATTTAGAAAACATGCACTCTAATTGTAACACACTTTGCTGTCAATCACCAAAAAAACGCTCAAACTTTTGACTAGCCAAAAATTTGATTATGTTATTTGACTGGATGAGGATTAATAAGATTACAGATATGCCTTTATGTGCCATCTATATGTCATATTAAATGAAGTCATATTCAAAATGTCATATTTAACTATTGGCTAATATCAAGTTATCTACCTATTACATAATGGGAGTTAGTATTGTTTTAACCAAAATGAAAAGCTTCAAATGTTTATTCCTAAAGGGAATTAAACTGTTTGGTGTATTTTTTTGCTTTTATTAATCTAAGTAAACTAAATATTAATTATATCTGGCAAATATTATCTTAAGTATGACGGATGAATCACAGAAATATTAGAGGATAGCACTTGACACTCAGAAGAAGAAAGCAATTATTGTTGGCAATAAATATAAACTTCTGAAGTAATATCAACAGACTGTCAATCATTCCTCTATAATATAATTTACAGACTTGCATGTTTATATTGTCCATAACATGATCACTTTGTGAAAAATTAAGTCCAAATATATGTAAATATTTCTGCTGGAAATATGTTGTGTGTGTGTGTGTGCACGCACGTGTGACTCTAAACAAAGGTCATTCAAGAATTTTTTTTATCTTATAATCATATAACTGTGTTACAATTACATCCAGATGAAGTATCTTGTAAGTTTTGTAAATATTTCGTCGGAGGTCTTGTATTTTTGTTTGTCATATAATACCATTTTAAAATAACACCCAATCTTTTTATATAGAGCAAATGTGGGACAATATTTAGGGGAACTACACTCCCCCTCTATCTCTGAAAAATAATATCCATTTCATTTTCTTTAGGTTTACCTGTTGCCCCTGGCAACCGTGCTACATGGGATGCCCAGCTGCTGAAGATTCCAGCTGTGTCTCCAAGCATTATGAACTGCTGTGTGATCAAGGTCGATTATTACGTAAAGGTAACACACTTGAGATCTAAAAAGAGCTGTAAATCAACATTTTGTGGTGTTTATCTTGTATGTATACAATGGACTATATTTATATGTATTATTTTGAGTACACACCATTAATAGTTTGAAAGTACTTTAGTCTCTATCATATTCACCAGGTGGCTCTGCACATCCCTGGCTCATATAACCTGTCAATGCACTTACCGATCGTGATTGGTACAGTACCATATAGACGTATACCAGGATACCTATTGCCCAGTACACGATTGTATGAGGAAGCCACAGAAGATCTGTGTACAGGACCCTGTCTACCTGCACCCCCTCCATACAGACAAACTCCTACACCACCACCCCCCATTGATGGTCGGTATCGAAATGTGGCATACTTACTCAAGACGAATACATGATCACACACACACACACACACATATATATATATATAAACACACACACACACCTGTCTCTCTATGTATGAAATTGGATAACAATAATAATTAATAAAACAATTACTTTGTCAATTTTGTTTCTAAATATTTCTAAATGACAGTTTATTTTATTTTTATCACAATAATCTTTTACCTGTAATTTTTGTTATTATCAGCATTTAGTTGTATTCTTTTAAAATGTTTCTTATTTGTCAATTATATCATTTCCAGTTAATAATTAATCATATTCTAGTTAATAAAATAATAGTATCCATCATTTGGATATTTGATAACAATCGTTTTGTTTTAGCTATCGACCCACCGACATATGCCGAGACACTAACTGGTGCTGTAGATATCCGCGATGAAGACGATGACCAATATGGCACGATGGGAGACCTTACCTACACACCGATGTACACATACGTCTATGATTACAGATATAAACCTCCCCCCGCCTACTCCGAGGTTAGTGTATAGATCTATATAATAGAATAGAATGGGACGTCGTACGAGACTTTATAATTGTAGATTTGCCCGCAAATTTAAAATATTGAACAATATGTGAATGAGTTGTTAATTCCAATAAATTTGTTTATTATGATTTGTTACGGTGTTTTAATACCATCTTTATGTTGATAATATTAAACAGTATCTTGTATTGTTTATCTGGTATCCTGTATAAGTTGTCTTTAGTAGTTTGATCCAACATCTGCCATTTACTTTAATCATTAAATTTAGGGATAATTTAATAATGATGTTGTCAAATGTTTAATATGGAAATTAGTTTACTGAGTGTACATTCTAACTCCTGCCATCCGCCATCCAACGAATAGCCACCTACCGCCAACGTTTGATGAGAACCTGATTTCCTGCCATGATAATTCCCCCATTACTCCCCACCCCCCGTTATTCAGCCACCGCTAATGGTTATGCAATACAAATACCATACATTGCCATATAAATACCCGCACTATTACCACTGCACAGTGAAGTGAGCTCCAGTGGCCTAGTGGTTAAGCAGTCGGCACTTGGTGCCAATGGTCGCAGGTTCGAACCCCATAAGAGGCCGAAACTTTTCCAGGATTAATTTCTCGGCTCACTACATCGTGGGTGGCTGATCACGTTAAATGGCGCTGCCGTCTCCACTGAATTATTTAAAATAAAGGGGGACGTTAAAAACCCCCTGAGGACGTAAAACACTCTGGCAGTGACCACCCTCAGGTATTTCGGCTCCATCTTTCCGTACGGCTCCCCTGTGAGTGGTGGGGGAGGAGGTTTCTCAACCACTCCAACATAGAGGCTGTGCTGATTAAGCGACAGCCTGGGGATTCTCCCCGAACAACAAAACCAAACCGCACAGTGACAGTGAAATGTTTCTGGTAATCTGCGAAAATCATATCACGATATATCAATTAGATGCACCAATGTTTTTAAGTCAGTTGGTGATAGATTAAATAAACTGATAGTTGAGGTTAACAAAAGATCAAAAGTCACGTATATTTAACCTCCTGATCAATAGATATATAAAGTAGAAGACACACGTGATATGTAGCCACCATTAACTTACATCACTAACAAAACATTACTATATTATATAATCTGTCTGACCAATCTGTCTCGTTCATCATATCATTTCTCATCATGGCTGGTGTATCGGGGGAACAAAACGTAAACGCACAGCACTTGACATCGGACAGAAACAGCAGATTATCATATACTATCATTATGTGGTTAAATAAATATATTGTTATTACTTACTATATATTGTATTTTATTATTCCCACAATACACTACATGTATATATTGTACACAATTATGTGCTCTACCCATTCATCTACCCCCCAAGGTTCCTCGACGAATACGCCCCCCCCTCCCCCGCTCTAATGCCACCCCACCACAAGGACAACTTTCAGCCAGATCCCAAAGTTGGCATAAAAGTTATGTTAGACTGTATATTGATTAAACTGTATCTTTGAATGATGATAATGATTGATGATGATATTAATGATGATTGTGTTAATGATGATGGTAATGATGATGATGCTGGTGGTGATGATGAATATGGCGATGATGATGATGATGATGATGTTTGGTAGTGATAGTAACAATGATTCTGGTGGTGGTAGTGATAGTGTTGATAATAATAACGGTCATGATGTTGATTTAAAGGTTACAAGAGATATTTTTCTGTTTGAGCAATTAAAACTAATAAATTGGAAATTATAAATCTTCTTGAAAAACAAAATATAGAGCACACTGGATAGTTGTTATTACTTAAAATGTCAAGATTTTAATTTTATTGATATTTTTCCACATCAGAATTTGATTGAGAACATTTTCTGTGGAACAGAGTCAGAAGAGAAAATCCATTTAAACCACATTATACTTGTATCTGACTAGAACATTAAGTACAGATTTCCCATAACTAGTGTATAATAATGTTATTAACAATTTAGTTTATTATCAGTAAGTATCATTGTGGCCCATAACACGTTAATAGAAATAAAGTATTTGACTTTGACGACCTTGACACATATATCTATTCCAGGTGGATCCATATCCTCAAGCTAGCAATCCAGATGTGGTAGCCAGCAGTAGGTTATGATGTCGAGTCGCAACTACAAATGCTCACCCTACACCTGAATGCTGCCTAAAGACCACAACGTTAGTGTTCGTTTATGTCAGAATCAAAATAGATGAAGGTTGGACCAAATCCCACGTCGTTGTCGTCATCGAGTGATAACTGAATCATTGTTGCGTCATCATGTTTACTCCTCACTGCTGCATTTGTCGATGTTGATCTTTTGTAAGGTGCATCAGGAGGATTTTAATGTATTTTTCATAACATTTTCGAGAATTTGTATGCGTATTATTTTTTGGGTTTAGACAAATTGCAAGAATGATGTGGTAATTGTTTTCTGTTTCTTCTTGAGAGATGCAGCCATGATGTGTGTGAGTTTTTCACACGTTTCAGGAGTGATGTATGCGTGTCTTTGACATAAACCTATTTTGTTTTATTTTGTGGACGAGATATTGATGGGTTTTTAGTGCGCTGATGGAGCATAATTTTATCCAGCTTCAATGGTGAGAAAAAGTGTTTTCTATACTCCGTCACTCATATCATGTGGTGTAGCGTGTTATAATTATGGAAATTTATTTAGCATTTCATATCATTTTGTAGTTTTCTTGTTGTGGTAGCGTGTGTTTTGATAATAGTGGTGTGTGTTTATGAGTTAAGAATTATTTTTATAGATGAGGTTTCTGATGTTTAATGTCACATTGCAATTCACAAATACACTCGTAATTTAATTATTTCACTCGATCGTGTTGTTCCTCTATAGATTGGCTTATATTTTATATTCATGTAGTACTTTGTGTTGATGTCATGATTTGATTTTTTAGTTCACTGGCGATACACAACAAACTGCATCAGCAACTAATATTTATATATCATTTCAGTTTGACAGATGTCACAGCTGATGAACTTTGTGTGTCAGCCATAACTTTACCAATTTGTATTTTGTTATTGTTGATTTGAAACAATAGTTTGTAATACTCAAGTAATGTAACCATAATGTTTAAATTTAATGATGTAATTTTTGAAGGGTGGCACCTAATTTTTTATCGTTCGCCATAGTTAGCGACATGAATTGTATTTAAACAATAGTCAGCTAAGCTGCTAGTAAACCATCTGTTACAAATTAAGACATCAAAATTTCTGATTAACTTACAACATATTATTTCATCATCTAATTATTAAGAATAACTAACTTGCTTGGTATTTTGATAAATTTATTAGCAACCAATTTATGTTAAATACAAACTTACATGGAAATATACACCTGATTAATACTTTTGATTGAGTGATAATTACCTGACTGGCAGAAGAACTGAAGATGATTTTTATGTAAGCATAAAACAGTTCACTGATAATGGCATGGCACTTATGATCTGATAATGGCATGGAACTTGTCATCTGATAATGGCATGGAACTTATCATCTGATAATGGCATGGAACTTATCATCTGATAATGGCATGGCACTTGTCATCTGATAATGGCATGACACTTGTCATCGGTAGCAATAATATTGATCCACGAATCTCGGCTTGACATTATCTTTATTTTGACAATCTAGTCAATAGATGTTTATGATTTATTTACTCATTTGCATAATGTTTGGTTTTCTCTTGATGAGAACTTGTAATTTGTATGTTAATAAAGATCTGGTCATTTTGTTATCTGGATGCTGGCATGTTTTTCTCCATTTTATATCACCATGGTTACTGTTGGTAATTATTTGTGTCATGTGTAGCAACTATTTTGTTGTCATGTTATAAAAAGTGTCATATTTTTCTACCACGTTCCTTCTGAATCTTTTGTCTTTTTTTTCCTCTTTGATGTCTTATCCGTGGTACATCTTCATATTTACTGATTTTTTAACCACATTGCGATCATATATCAGAAATGTTTAAGTTTTAATAGGAGTTCTTGGGGTTGAGGTTAATTAGTACTTTTCTGTGTTTTCTATGCAGGCCCATATTTAAATAGGTCTGATGCATTTTTAAATACCTCACTTTTAAATTCTTGAAATTAAAACCTTTTAATATCTATTTATCATACCGCATTTTTTATTTCTTTTCAAATATGTCTACTCTCTGTGTCCTGATTGTGTATAGCTACTGCTTCAGCACTAATAATTTGTGAACTGATCCATCAGGGTACAACATCCAGGATCATTGTTCACCACAGCCATTTAATAATATATTCTACTTATTAGTGAACTACAGCATCAGCTTCTTTTAAGATACAAATTCTGTCTTCAGACATAATAATTAACAGTACCTATAGTGACAGACTAATTAGAAGATATATATATATATATATATATATATATAATGTTACATATTTAGATTATTTCAAATGATGTGTTCTCGTTGTAGAAGAAAGACATTATCTTTGTATAATTTTGAGATATGCGGACATTAGATTGAAGCAATTCTTTTCTAAATGTATTTCCAGCAGCATACTAACTTCTAAATACGTACTGCTATATGTCTAATATGGTGTTGCTTGATATCCTGTTATTATATGTCGTATCATTAATGTTATTTATTCTAATTTGTTCATTTTGAATCTGCTAACCAGAACCAGCGAGTCAAGTACGCGTGTACCCATTAACCAATATATGCACGCATACTTTACGTCCGTATATGTGTTTATGCTAATGAAGCGAGACATTTTCATTCGGGTGTGGCAGGCTGTTTGCATTTTTCATATTTTATACAGCATGAGAGACCATGATTGTTTAAAACGAAATACATACTCGTGTGATTTCATATTTCACTCGATGTAACCGAGTACTTCATATTATTAACTGGGTAATCATGACCGTACATGATCACGGTGAAGTGCTCGTGTACTTCACCACAAAATGCATGATATAATGACGTATTTTTGATCAATTTTGCATTTATTATCTTTTTATTATCTCTACACCTGATGGCACACCTATTTAATCTATATACGTTATCCTATAGACAATATCCAATTATGACGTAGTAGTTGTGTATTACCTCTAGAGGCGATGTCCGTTTGTAAACATGTGTACGTCGTTTGCGGGCTTTTGTTCTCGGCAATCGTTGTGTTTCACGACCACCATCAGCCAAAGTTGATCTTGACGTATGTATCCCATATCGCAATGCGGTGGATCACGTGACGAAATCACCATATTCTTGTTGACCAAGCCCCATATTTGTTTCTCCGATCATCAACTGTTCGCACTGTGGTGGAGTTATAGGCTAGTCACAAGCATTTATATTAATATTCAGCAACGATCACAAGCTCTTCAATTCAATGTGATATTTCTCTTATACCCCATATTAGTAATTGTGTGCTTGCAGGTTGTGGTAGTACATTCAGACAAAACGCAATAATAGAACTATTTCACGGCCTCTGGAGTGCCGACTGAAACATCTCGCTGTATCGCCAACATTTTGTGGCGATATTTTGTAAAAGCACAAATTAAGCCGATTATAATCGTGTGAGAATTCGCTTGCAACTCGTCTATGGCTTTATTGGCGATGTAAGATAAAGGCTAATTAATTAGCGCCTACCTATGTAGTGTACGCTGTAGGTTAGAGTGTTTTAATGTTCATAATCAATTGTACTCTATAGACGATGACGGGCGAGACTGTCTCTTGTGTAGATAAGACGAGAAGATGTCGGGAGATTATTATTATTATTTCTCTTTAGTTTATTCACGCAGTCAGACCACATTCGGCTGTTGTTGTTGTTGTTTACATAAATCAGACGAGGTTTTGTTTATCGGCTTAACCAACAACGAGAATTTTTTTTAGATCTTGTACCCGAAAACGTTCAAAATAAAGGAAATTTTTAGTTTTTGGAAGTTCGCGGTTCGTGTTTGTTTTACGTTTGTGAACCTTTATTCAGTACTATTTTTGCTGTTGCGGCATTATCTAGGCATATATAGGTATTTAAAGAGGCATAATAAAGTATGCGAAGTAAATAAGTCTCTATTTTTATAAATATTTATCACTGTCTATGTTGATGATGATGTCTATGTTGATGAAGATGATGTCTATGTTGATGATGAAGCTGTCTATGTTGATGATGAAGCTGTCTATGTTGATGATGAAGATGTCTTTGTTGATGATGTCTTTGTTGATGGTGATGATGTATTTTATTTATGTTTGTTTGTTGTCGTTTTGCTGTAATTTGGTCGGAAGGTTAGCTAACTGATCGTCTGATCAGCTGATAGTGATAGCATCTCTCTTATGTTAATAGATGATTAATGGTCGGTTCTGTGTCGGTTACTCATTGACACACACACACACACACACACACAGGCAGACAGACAGACACATACAATCAGGGATGTTACTAGATATGTTATGTCATTAATGTCTCTTGTTTGGGCGTCTTATTGTAGCTTATTGCTATTAAAATAATAATAATACTTGTTTAAATATATACTGAATATATTGGTGTTTGTTTTCTTGTGTGTGTGTGTGTGTGTGTGATCGTGAACACCACTGCCTATGACAATTACGAAATTCGTGGATGAAAACTCCTAAATCAGACTGAAATAGACAACGATTATAATGTTATGTGTTTAACATATTTGACATATAGTGGGGCGGCATAGCTAAACGTATCAAATCAAAAGACCGATCCAGATGAAATGTGTTACAATCGGTTACCAACTGCGGTCTCGGGTTAGAAACAGCTATGGCGCCTACTGTTAATATGGGATGGCAACTTTTCACTAACGATAAATACTGGAGATCTTTCAGCAAATTATTTCATATTACACGGAGACTGACTGGCATTTCAGCTGAACAATCGTCATGTCAGATGGCAAAGGTTCTACAAAAAAATAAGTTTGAGCTAGACAGGTCGGACCATGACAGCCATGCAAACCGAACTGAACATTACTTAGTTTAGTGGCATATATCTATTGAATAAAGTCTATGTCATTCCTATTAAATGCAAAATTATGATTTGGAGATCACGTAACCTTAATGGACTATAAATAAAATCCAAATATAGCTGATAAATAGCCTATATATACCCCTTTTCAGTAAGACATTTATCGGCAACTACACGCGAAAATCGCCACGCAACTCCGTGATACTTAGACTTCTAACCAGAGTTTCAGCCGCATGGTGACGCCAGAGGTAATTGAATCGGTCTATTGTTGATTGTGTGATATAAACATCAAATATGGCAAATGTGTTCATACATAGTGGGCTAGCTCAATGTATCAAACAAATTGTTGATTTTGTGATACAAACACCAAATATGGCTGATGTCTTGACACACAGTGAGGCCACATAGCCCAATGTATAAAACCAATTGTTGATTTTGTGATACAAACATCAAATATGGCTGATGTGTTGACATATAGTGGGGCGGCATAGCTCAACGTATCCAACCAGATGTTGATTTTGTGTTATAAACATCAAATATGGCTGATGTGTTGACATATAGTGGGGCGGCATAGCTCAACATATCCAACCAGATGTTGATTTTGTGATATAAACACCAAATATGGCTGATGTGCTGACATATAGTGGGGCGGCATAGCTCAACGTATCCAACCAGATGTTGATTTTATGATATAAACATCAAATATGCAAACTCGCATCCTGTGGTTGGTCAAAACTTCCTAAATCATTGAAGTCACATGTAATCATGGACATAATTCAGATTCTAATAACCATGAGAGACAAATAATTACTCACTCACAATTATATGGAACTTTACAAAGTAATTTTTAATTTCATAATATAATAATTTGATTATATAGTGCCATGAATCAGTAAATACCTGTTCTCGTAGTAGTATTTTGTTTAGAAAAGTACAGTAGCACACCTAGTTATACTTAGGTAGAATGTCGATGTATCATTGATTAATAAAAACACGTCTTATCGCTTCCAACTAGGATAGCGTCATCTGGTAATAACATTTGACCAATCTTTGTACGCCATTGCCAAACAGATCAGGTGGAAGTGGCCTGAGATGTATGGAGAAGACAAGTTTTTGGTGCTGATTGGCGGCGTGCACATGGAGATGGCGGACCCTGGGTGATTGGTTGCGAGGGAGCGGCTGGATTGAAACACTGGTACAAGCGGATATCACAACAGCAGGCACTGCCGACTCCTTGCGTGCAGCACATGTTGCTCGTACCAGAAGTGTCAACCAAGTGACAGCTGGTGCATTGTAAATGCTAAAGTATCCGGCTTGCAATAACCGTGACACAGATACAGAAGATTAGCCTTTGGGATTTGATGAGGGAAGAGAGCTTCCCTCAATTCCAGTATTGTGGAACAGTCATGTCATTGGAGCTGTGTTTACTGGTCTTTGTGCGGTCCAAGCGGCAGTCATATTTCATCGTGTGCCTCGATACTTTGACGGAACTTGTCCCCTGGTTCTTTGCTATGGATGACACTAACTATGCCCTCTAGATCCCAGTACATCTCCGTGACATTACTGAACTCCACCATGACCAGACATCAAGTGTGCAGAATGCATTTAGAAAAGACATCTGCTTACTCGGCTATGTAATTACCAGAACTGACAGATGCACTATTTGTGCTTGCAGATGGACCTAAGGAGATCCCCGATGAAGCAATGAACACAATTGAGAGGTTTGACAGAATCAGCACTTGCACCAAGGTGGACCATCCCAAAAGGAAGGTCTTTCCACACAAAAAAAAAATCGGTGCAGCAAATCCCACCTCCACGAGATGCTCTAATAATAATAATAATGTATATTTAATAAAGCGCCCTTACTAGCAGGAGCCGTTCAAAGGCGCTGTACAAATAATATGTAATATAATAAACCCCAAATAATGTCTGTAAAAACCCTGTAATGATTTAAAAGATAATAATTATTTATCTGTGAAAGCGACCTTAAATAGGGGTGTTTTTAGAAGAGACTTAAAATTTCCAAGAGACGACGCATTTCTAATATTTGCGAGATGTAACAAAGGCATGAACTACAGTTACAAGTGATTCTTGTGTCAAGAATGCTTTTAAACAGTGGATGTTCTTGTGGATAGGAATTCATACTGATGTGACATGTTCATGCATGTTAATACATTGGTCAAAAATAACCCCTAGATTTTTCACTGACCCATTAGGGGTAATCGAAGATGCACCCATCTGTAATGCTGGTGTCTTTAGGGATTTAAACAATGTGGTGATGCCAAATATAAAATATTTGTTTTATTATCATTTAGTTTTAGAAGTTTTTTGAGTCATCCATAGCGAATATCGGCAATACAATTTCTAAATTCTTCAAGGAAGAGGAGACATTTAACTCATTGTCAGGATCCAGTGATATATACAGCTGTGTGCCATCAGCATACAAGTGATATTTAACCCCATATTGCTGCGCAATGATCCCAAGAGGACGGGTATACATTGTGAAAACAAGAGGGCCAAGAACTGAACCCTGTGGTACACCAGATAACAAAAACTGAATGTCAGATAAAATACCATGAACAGACACTCTCTGGGAGCGTTGTTCCAGATAGGATCTAAACCATTAAGTACTTTACCTGACAGACCAAACATGTCTTTTAACCTAGAAAAAGTACATTATGGTCAACTGTATCAAATGCAGCAGACAGGTCCAAAAGAACAAGTATTACTGGCTTACCTTGATCAATTGACATCATAATATCATTTTCCACTCGAACCAAGGCTGTTTCAGTGCTGTGACCACTTTTATAGGCAGACTGTAGTGATTCATTAAGGTTATTATTGATTAAATATTTTTTAATGGAAAGCAACTGCCTTTTCTATAACTTTAGATAAAAATGTAAGATTTGAAACAGGTCTGTAATTGTTTAGAATATTACAGTCCATAGTGTGGTTTTTTATTAATGGTTTTACAAGGGCAGCTTTCATGGATCCTGGGAAAACACCCAGAGATAATGATTTATTAATATATTTGTAAAGGGTTTTTCAGAACATCCAGACAATTTTCACAAGCCATGAGGCTAGGGGCAATGCACAAAAACATTAGATGACTTTTCAGCAACTGTTGATATCAGTCTCTGTAAAAGGCTCAAATGTAGCCATCATGGATATGCAGGACTTTCTACCAATGGCTTACCCCTGATAAGGGGCTGGACTGGAACCCCCTATGTATATTTAATTGTTTTGACAGAAGAAGTTATTAAAACAATGGGCCATATCTTTATCTGAGTTGATATTATTTAGGAAGTTTGACTTTTATGTAATACTTTATTCACAACACTGAAAAAAGTCCTTTGATTTCTCTTGGATGATTTGATCTTTTTATATAATATTCAATTTTGCAGAGGGAGGGGGATTTTTTAAAAAGAATTTTACTGACCATGAACATTTAAAAAGAACACACAAACTGGTCCTGATCCACAGACGCCCAATACCTTCTGTGTTTTTTGCAGCCTGTATGTTCTTATTATACCATGGAAGCATTGGTCTGCTTGGCATTCCCTTTTTCCTTAAAGATGCATGTTGACAAAAGTCTCTCAATGATATCATAGAGATCCACCAGATGATCCACATCATCCGGGGATCCAACACCAGAGAAGAGACTCGCAGATCAGCAAGAAAAGCCTCCTTGTCAACTGACTTATATCTTCTATATGAAATAACTTTAGCTGAAACAGATTATTTCTGTAAAGATGCATTAATGTTAACAAGGAAATGATTAGACAGCATGGAAGACACAGACACCCTTAATCAAATTGTCATCATCATGGGAGATGACAAGATCTAAGATGTGACCATGTCTGTGTGTTCTTTCTTGGACATGCTGCCTGAGATTGGCAGATCTAAGAATGTCCGCCAGTTGTTTGGTATCTGCATTCCTCTGGCAATCCCAATGTAAAAATTTGCTTTTACCTTTTTTTATGGGGGTTAAAAATAGCTACACAAACACTTATCCCCCCAGATACAAAAGTCAGTTGGTAATTTTCAAAAGACTTAGCCTGAAAACGCAAATGGGTTTCACCTTCAAAGAATCACGGAGAAGAATGCCGATTACCCCACCTTTTTGTGAATCCAAGCTACATGATGAAATGAATATCCAGCTGGAGTCACATCACCAACAATTTTCTTGTCTGAAATGACAAAAGCATCAAGATCCATATCCTTAACAACATCAGATATTTCATCAGATTTATTACAGATCGACTGACAGTTAATAAGACCAATACTTGCATTTTGTACAGCTGTGCCATTATATGGTGTTATTGGCACAGTGATCAAATTACTGGCATCAGACCCAATCTCAATCTGCTTTGGATGTTTTCCACTATGTGGGCGCATCGCTAAAGAAATGGTATTACCACCATAGGGTCGTAAGGCAAGCAACTGATCTCTACTATAATTCATTATATTATAGAAATAAAATAAGTGAAAATTAAAAAAAATTAAATAAAACATACCCAAGCAAAAACCGAGTTCTTATGGGAAACACTGGTGTGGGCGATAATATAGGGGTCAAATGAGCAGTTAAAAAGAAAATGCAAGAAATACAAAATAACTAAATATAATCAATTTATATTAATAAAAATTAAATCTATATTACATAATATGCAAAATACACCAGTTTCACTTGTGTAACTTATCTAATAGCTGAACTATCCGAAAAATATTCCGGTGTCATTACACCGAGAGCCGGTCATGCTTCCCGCTTTAGAGGAGCATGTCAAGAGAGCGGTCTACCAAGGCGTCACATCTGGCTACCAGACCATGTGTTGCCATCACCAACTAACCGGGGGTGGGTGAAGAGAGAATGAACATATGAGTCCCAGTGGACGACATTGCCGCAAGCATAAAAATCATGCCACGAGCTGATCTCTCGTGGCTATAAGAGTGGTTGCAGAAAGTGCCAGCTGACTCATTTACTCAAACATTAAAGTGCCACGCCATGATCCATGGGAAGTTACCAAGTTATCACATGATAAACTTAAAGATGTGTTAATAGAATGATTCAAATAGTATTCAACGATAACATTGGTATTCTGAAATAACTTAAATTTCGTAGTTATTATAGCTTCAATTGTACTTGCTACGGCTAAGGTTTAATCGAGTTGTCACTATAACACGGAGCTACAATCTCGCCATTTTGTGGCAGTATATTTCATTTATTATTCCTTTACATTGTAACAACCCTATTTTGCACTGTACCTTGTACCTTGTATGTACATACTATTTGTTGCCATGGAAACAGCAGCTTGGGAGTGGCAAAAATGTTCTATGCCAATAGCCGAAAATAGCTGCCATGGTAATCAGGATGCCAATTTGCAATGGCCCAATAGCCAGACTTCTTCTAAATGCATTAAGCTACGTGTGTACCAAATGTGGTGCTTGTATCACAAAATGAACAATAGGTTAGCTATGCCGCCCCACTAATATAGATGATGACACTTTATGTGTGAACTCCAGTGTTAAATCTGATCATCTCCTATCCTCAGGTATGACTTATGAGATAACAAAATGATATTCATTCATGTTGTGATGAGCATTAAATAGTAATTAAATATATATTTTTTTAATTTCTAGTTAACTTTGTATTTCGTAAAATTTGACTTTATATTTTACCTTTTTATTAATATAAATATATCCTTATAGAAATAATCTGTTAATTCTTACAGAAAATACGGGTCAATTGACTTTCTTGCTGATTTGGGGCCTATTCTCTAATATTGGATCTATCAGATAATACTGATCAACTAATGGATCTTTATATATAAAAAAACACATTGAGGGACCTTTTAGATGAGTACGTGCCTCTAAGAATAAAGTAAATACCAAAGAGACGAATTATCAGCTAATTCCCTGTGACATTTCGACTTTATATTATCTTTATAATTAATCTTGTCAAAGTTAAAAAGTTTACTGTTATCTATTATGGTTCTTATTAAAAATATAATATTTATGACATTATAACTCAGGTAACTCGGTTTATAGTCATTATCATAATACATCTGATAAGTTTATGTCGTTATGACATCATTTCAGTTTATCATGAATCTAAGATGTATTAATTCTAATTATTATATATATATATATATATATATATATATATATATATATATATATATATATATATATATATATATAAATATATATATATAAACAGCTTGACATCGTCCGGAATGATGCAGTATCCATATATCCATCTAATTTCAACATGAAAACCGTGTAGTGTAGAGCTACCAGAACAAGATGAGATTCTTAAACATCAGGGATGACCTAACTTAAAGAGCTCTGACGATTATTTTTTGTAGTAATAGCTTGCTTGTGTCAAAATAATAGTTTACAGGTCACAGGCTCGAACCCCGCAAGAGGTCGAAACTTTTCCAGGGATTAATTTCTCGGCTCACAACATCGTGGGTGGCTGACCACGTTAAATGGCGCTGCCGTCTCCACTGAATTATTTAAAATAAAGGGGGACGTTAAAAACCCCCTGAGGACGTAAAACACTCTGGCAGTGACCACCCTCAGGGTATTTCGGCTCCATCTTTCCGTACTGCTCCCCTGTGAGTGGTGGGGGAGGAAGTTCCTCAACCACTCCAACATAGAGGCTGTGCCGAATAAGCGACAGCCTTTGGATTCTCCCCGAACAACAAAACAAACAAACAAGTTATTACTTTAAAAAAATAGTCCCCGTGAAATAATTTGGTCATGCCTAAGCATCTGCAAGAGTGCATGCACTGCTGGCATCTTGCGAATTTAACCGGCAGTTGTGACGTCACAACCGGATTGTTTATTTAAATTAATTCATCACACTAATGCATGGGTCGAATATTTGGATCAGTCTGTGTCTCTGGATAAACCCTGAATTACTATTTTCAGAACAGCTAGTCTTAGTCGAGCAGATACTGTGCCATTTGTTACAGGAGGTGGGCGTGTCATATTGACGTTTGATGGGTGAGCCGTATGAATGGCGCCTTTCTTCAAAATCATTTTGTTGTAACAGTTGTCACCAACAAGATGTTAACTACATATGTATGGTGTGGTGGTGGGGAGCCATTTGTCTCAGTTTTTCGAAGATTGTGGGGGAAATTCATGAACCGAAACCTCACTTTCCAATCTGATATTGCTACATCTGCACACAAAACAGATCTAAACCATATTCCACAATGATTCTATAAATTACTATACATCTATATATACTGGTCGCAACACACAAAACACAATATTAGCACCGATAACACACTAATTCACGCTGTAAACAAAACCAATTTCACAATGAAACTGATTTATTTAGGATATTTAGCGTAAACTGATAAACACTTTACTTAAATGGAAGTTTTATAGTTACTGAAGAACTAGACGAGGAAATGTTACAAAAGTTAAACTGTAACCATTACATATCGATTGACTATGATAATTACTTTGATATCACACTGATATCACAATGATATCACAATGACATCATTACCGTAATTAGCTCAGATAGTGGATGTTTATATCACTTATTCGATACGTGTATGGTTTATAATATAAAATATAGATTTAAGGTTTTGATATTAGTAAGACGATATGTGATAGAAAGGAATCTAAATATGAACTGACATCAAACATTGAATGTTTGGTGTGAATAAGTTCGATAAACTACACTGTATTATTATTCTGGATGTCAAATTTTGTGCTAATTTGAAATATAGTGATCTCACGTAAACGAAATTGTTACAGAGCTTATTATTACTAAGATAACCTTGACTTAATTCCCATACAATCTAGTAAAAATTGTAAATGTCTCTTAAACACCGAGTATTTTAACATATCCAGTTAATATCTCGATGTTACCAACTCTGAGATAAACGCGTAATAATTAAGTCTGTATTAAATCGACACGTTTACACAAAGTACAAATGAATACATAACAGTGTTATATTTTATTTGAAATTATTTTTCAGAAATTGAGGCTGAAGGAAAAACAACAATGAGTCGCGTTCGAATTAAGAGGCTATGACACGTAACATCAACATAGACTGTGATAATACACAACAATAACAAACAAGAAAAGATGGTACAATTCTTTCTAATCGTTAACCATTTAAACTTGTGACAGGGTTTTTAGAGAAAAACATATATATATATTTATAATTGGATTTTTTTTGTTTATTTCAGCGACGATGATTAAGTCACAACTGATTTGTTGAAAAATAAAGAAACTTTCAACATACATAATATTACGTACACGCCAAAATATACCGCTCTGTATTTAAGACACCTCTTTTGGCGATTTGGATTAATGATTCTGATTGGTTGTTGCTTACAATTATTCCGATTGGTTATTGCATATAATAATTGTAAATGGAATCTATTAACAGTTTTTTTTATAATTAGCAGCGACATCTTTGTTTAGGTGACTGACGTGTCTTGGCTTCAGTTCATCATCTACGACATTTCAAATGGTTTATGGCACTGTCTCAAACTAGAAAGTGGTTCCAGTGAACACATATATTTTATATTAGTATCTAACGTTTATAATGACGTTGTAAACAACTACGTACATAAATATGTTGGTAGTTTAATTCTTAAATTACAGTACTATCTACAACTATTCTGAAATGCACTATTTCGCGTCGCAACTAAACTCAAACGAACTAATTCCTATGAAAGTTGTTTTAGCGGTATTATACAAAATATTATCACCGTTCTGAATATACAGAGAGTTATAAGTAAACTGATGAGACTATTGCGTAATCAAAATTAGTCGTGAACCGTCATAATTCAAAATGGCTGATTATTGGAGTTAAATTATAAGTCGGTAGATGGTAGCACGCTACAAATCTCCCGTCTCATCCAGCTGAGCCTCAGTGAGGTCGTATTTCTTGGTCAGACCAATAATTCCAGAGTCAATGACTTCTATCGTTTTGTTTGGTAAAGCGGTGTTAGGATCTGAAGGCACCTCACCCAACACTTGAATAACATCCTGAATAAAGACAAATATTATAGATCAGTTATAACTTGATCGGTTTATATTATCAATGATTACAATCTTACAACTCACTCACTCACTCACTCACTCACTCACTCACTCACTCACTCACTCACTCACTCACTCACTCACTCACTCACTCACTCACTCACTCACTCACTCACTCACTCACTCACTCACTCACTCACTCACTCACTCACCACTCACTCACTCACTCACTCACTCACTCACTCACTCACTCACTCACTCACTCACTCACTCACTCACTCACTCACTCACTCACTCATGCGCGCTCCCCCTCCCCCCACACATACAGAGGGTTGGTAGCAGGACATGCAGGCAGACAGACAAACAGGCAAGCAGGCAGGCAGAGAGAGAGAGAGAGAGAGAGAGAGAGAGAGAGAGAGAGAGAAGGGGGTGGGGTGGGTCTCTTATTTTTGGAGTAAAATAGAACTTACGAATCCTTGTGTCACTTTTCCAAAGACTACATGTTTACCATCTAACCATCTAGCTTTAGTCAGAAGGATGTAGAATTGGGAACCATTTGTGTCTCTTCCATGATTAGCCATAGCCACCCATCCCGAAGAACGATGACTCAACAGAAAGTTCTCATCATTAAATCTCTCGCCGTAAATACTCTCACCTGTTATACAGAGAAGAGAAAACAAGTGGATAATAATAATAATAATAATAATAATAATAATATTATTAGTAGTAGTAGTAGTAGTAATATAAGTTATGACAATTGTAGTGATGATTGATGATGATGAATGATGATTTACGGCCACTTTTGTGCAGAAGGTAGGCTAAAAGGGTAATGAAGCGAAGTCAAACATGAAACACCTTTCATATATACCCACGCCCAGATTCGAACTTAGGTGGTAGTAATCTGTGGTCCAACGCGCTATCAACTAGGCCACGGAAGCTCCTTAATAGCAATTATAGTAGTAGTAGTAGTATCATATCAATGCCAACGATACTGACGATTATCATAATGATGATGATGATGATGATGATGATCATGATGATGATGATACTGATATTGATAATAACATCAGTGTCCCCGGATACTTACCACTTGTACCATCACTATTGGTGACGTCACCCATCTGGACAACAAAATCCGGAACAACTCGATGTATCTTCGTTCCTTTATAATGTAAGAATTTCTGTGAAAGAAGAATTATTGTTCTTCTACTTACAACAAAATATGATACATTATTAGAAATAATAATGTATATATTATATATAATAACAACTTGTCGGCTCTGAGGGGATCATCGAAAAGCTCAAATTAATTTAAAATTAGTTTATTATTTCTCTGTTTATTAAAAGACTTTAAAACAATTGGGCGAACTTCTGCTGAAGTAATTTATGATGAATTATTATGATTTATGAATAATTTGTTTTGTACACTGACATAATTATATATTATTATTCTCAGTTGAGGTGAGAGAATCGGTAAATAGAATTGGTTTTTCTTTAATTGTTATATAAAGGCAACGTTGTTTGTGTGTATGTGTTTGTGTTTGTTTGTGTGTGTGTGTGTGTGTGTGTGTGTGTGTATGTGTTTGTGTTTGTTTGTGTGTGTGTGTGTGTTTGTGTGTGTGTGTGTGTTTGTGTGTGTGTGTGATTGAATGAAAACCAGCAGTTTTAGGGAGCTCTTTTGTATGTTAAATGATTGTTGGCCACTCGACTAATACAAATATTTGATGCGACGCTGAATACAATTTGACTAATAAACTTAGTTTTCTTACAGACAACCATTTACAATAAACACAGAAATATACAAAAATTATTTTAATTTCTAAGGAAATATTAAAAATAGACAAATGATGAACGAACAGTTTTCTATAAAAAAAATTAATATTTAATATTTATAACAAGTTTTGTATTATTAATAATTTGGTCAGGTTTTATTCTGTACACAAAATATCCTCATGCATTATAAATATGAGATAATAAAATTAATAATTGTTCTTATTAACTGTTTACAAACTGTTTACAAACTGTTTGCCAACTGTTTACCATGATCTGAGAGTAAAAAATATTTCCAGAAATTAATTACTCATTGCAATGCAATAGTAAATGAACCAGTTAACATGGTCCAGTCTATGATACTCTAAGGACTTAAAGTACTATGATGGTGACTACCTTTGAGATATTTATGGATTCTATTATTCCATACTACTCAGTAATCTTGGGGGGGGGGGTGAGAGGGTTATTTTGGACCACTCTTTTGATCAATTATGTCATAATATTTTATTGTCATATGTCACGAAAGAAAAACAAATCAAATACAAACATATTTCAAGTTGAAATAGTCGAAAAAGAACCTATGGATGAATTTAGAAGTGTCTTTTAAACGAATGGCTTTGTTTTTAACGTAAATAGTATATCCAGAACTTTGACATCATATTATAATGGCCGGGATTTAAATGGTATAATTAAAAATAGAAACTCTATTCATTTAATGTCTAATATTTGATATTTTGTTTTCACAACATAACTAGGTTACAAAATATATTTAATGCAAATGAATCACTGATCATATTTTAATTTTCTATATGTACCGAGACGAAATATGAACTAGATTGGTTATAAGTTATTATTGATGGATGTGAATAATAATAATATGAGAAAAAAACCCTGTTTCAGCTAAATAAATTATTAACAAACTATTTTCACCCAAAAACATTTTAAAGACGGTTAGCTAAATTCTAGATTATATTCGAGTTGTAAAGATTCTTCTAAAGCTGTGACGTCATTTGGGGGGATTTTCAATAGAAACTATTCAAAACCTTTGCTGAGTTGTAATAAAAAGTTTAATTATTAGAAACTTAATAAAGCATTAATAAAGCATAAATTACTCATTGGTTAATGCATTATACATTTTTATATATATATATATATATATATAAAATATATATATATATATATATATATATATATGAAGAGGGGGTAATATTGTTACTATAAATATGTAAAAATAACTTGGGATCAACTTGAAATTGTTTCAATAGAAACAAATTTTGTTGTTATAGATGTTATTGTCATAGATGTTATTGTCATAGATGTTATTGTTATATATGTTATTGTCATAGATGTTATAGTTTAATAATTTTTGAACCAATATTTAAAAAGAATTCAAATAACAAAATGGCTAAATTATCTCGTTTGTTGACATACGACATTTTGACGAGAGTTAGTATTGTCACCGCCCTACCCGAAACCTGAAATCACTGAACGTAATATTTATTTGTTTACACTAAGCCAACCCCTTGGTTACTCGTAAAGCGTTTAGATCAGACATCGAGATAAGCTAGTTTTTATGTCTCTTGATGTGTTTTAGAGTTTTATTATTTGAAATATTAAATGACTTTCAGACCACAATCAGTCAGCTAAACAAATAAAATATCGAATATTTAATATTAAATATCTAACACGTTGTAAGATCTCAGTATGGACTCATCCACTCGGTTGCCTCAATTAATTTTGTATAAATATTAGTTTAATCTGTCATCTTTTGTTCGAGCGCATCTCAGGAGAGATAATGATTGTTTATCTGTTTTGCTCATCACAAATCGTGACCACGTTGTCTCGTCATCGTTCTCAGAAGCCGAACACGCCACGTCATGGTGTGTGATAATGACTCTGTGTCTTAGTAGAGAGAATTTGTGGTTAATTGATTTCGTCTTAAAGCTGTGTCTGTCTGTCCGTCTGTCTGTCCGTCGGTCCTTGATTCACGTCTTCTGACACGCAGACAGCCAGCTGGCGTTCTTTATTCGGAGAGATCAATTAACGAGAGATGAGTTCAATATCAACATTGACAACGTGGCATCAGAACGTTAAGAAGAGACTCGATGAATGACTTCTTACTACGGAGGTCGAAAGTTTGATGTACACGTGGTGAATGGGGACGACATGTTATAAAGGCCGATAGACCACGTCAACATAGCTAACAGTTGATTGGACATATGGCACACGTCTTGTCTTGTATTGTAGTACAACTTGATGACGTGGCATAAGTGGGGTATTACATCACAAAGAGTTTACTTTATTAGTAACAGTAGACGGCTAGAAATGATACGAATATAAGGTTACTACAGGAATACATTGATAATGTTACTTATGATAGTATATATTTCCGAATATATTGCAAATGATTAAAATATTGCATCTGCAAATATCCTAATACTCTAATACCCTCCAGATACACAGATACGTTAATATTAAAAATGGTTGAGAGGTTGCAAATCTATATACATACTTTCTAGAAGCTATTTAGATATTATAATTCTACGTGATGCTTTGATTAAGATAAGCAGAAATATTAAATATTTTACAGAATTAAAGTAAACTAGACAATAGTATAGCACAGACGGCCATCTTATGTAATAATAAACGTGTAATCGAGGCTATTGATAACAATATATTAGTAAGAACTAACTTGGTAATATATCATTTATAAAGTATTCCCCTAGTATAGCTAGTAGTGTACCAAACCAGATAACTAGTTCATGGGGTTGAACATCAGTGACACCTGTGTCTGTAGGATATTTAATCTTTCAGCAAAAAGTTCTATCCTGGGAGTAGTCACATGGGTATATTTTGTAAATGTGGCCGGCAACATGATCAATTTGAAAGATTGCTCACTCACTCACTCACTCACTCACTCACTCACTCACTCACTCACTCACTCACTCACACACTCACTCACTCACTCACTCACTCACTCACTCACTCACTCACTCGCTCACTCGCTCACTCACTCACACCACTCACTCACTCACTCGCTCACTCCCACTCTCACTCGCTCATAATATATACATATTCAAACCAAATGGATTAATATGGACTTATTTTTTTATACAGATAATTGAAACTACCTCCACCTAAGATGATAAAGTTTAAATATATTAGAGATCCAGGGCTGTGTTTGTATTATGGAATAAATTATAACCGAAAAAATATGATACAATGTCAGAATATTGTCCATTAGAATAACTTGAGGTTCAGTGAAGGATACGTAAATTTGTAAGATGTCCCTGGAAATTGATGTGCGGCCATTTTGTTAGTTTGTGTTGTGGTGCTCTAAATATAGCCGTAATGGTAGTTTAAGAATCGGTAGCTAATATCTTTGGCAATGTTGTTTCAACCAGCCACAAACTATTTTGTTATTTGATCAATTATTACGTACTTTACTTAGATCATCCATTTATATATTCAGCTGAAAAAGTGTCAATTCTATGTTTATCAAAACACCAATTTCGTTATTTTATTTTATGAACTAATATATTTTCTACAATTTCAGCGTTCACAATCTCTGGTTAAGATAGGTGTTATACCATAATGGCCATCTCAGCTCATCTGCCTTTTATCTAATATGAAAGGTACACAAAGGGCACAGATTCTAATTGGCTTAAACTTTTTCCATGATGACAATAGACCGAGGTTCTGTAGACTACAGACTGTCAACATATTTGATGTCACGATATAACAGTAGTAGAAACAGTAACACATAAACCTAGCATCAGTTAACCGTGACATTTAAAAGTAGCCTAGATTAAGACGTTATGTTATTATCCGTGGTATGACAATAAACTTTTATGGAAATGTTTTCAATGTTCAGGATCCTGGAGTAATATATGTATCTGGATATTGGACGAGAAATGTTGTCTTATTTGTGTTGGGTGGTACCGTGATTGATAATTAGCATAAACAATCAGAGATGTAGTATTTGTAGTAATGTTAGTAATGATAGTATTAGTATTATTATAAGAATAAGTGATTGAATGATTAATTTTTTGATTGATTGATTGAGTAAGTGTGGGTGAGTCAGTGAGTGAGTGAGTGATACACGATCGAAGAGCTACTCCCAAAGGGAATTTGTTGATCAGAACCAAGACTTCTTTTGGTAGACATAGAGCTCTACAGGACTGTGCCACTATTAGGACACCAATAACACCAACCATCAACCAATCATCAACTATTTTAGTCTACTCACCTCTCCACGTTTAAAGCCCTTAGCCAATGATATAAAGTTTAAAGCCGTCATAGGGACCGTCTCACCAAATACGGAGACAGTAAAACGTCCTGTGTAGTCCATTCCGGGACCGTCCATGTCCTGTACACGGATCTCAAACCAAACATCTTCTGTTACTGTGTATAAGCCGCAATAACACTCGGTTACCATGGTAATCAACGTGCCTAGCAACAGGAGCTTCATTCTTAATTGTATCTGAGGAATGATATAATAATATAATATAATATAATATAATATAATATAATATAATATAATATAATATAATATAATATAAATATATAATATAATATTAATATAATATAATATAATATAATATAATATTAATATAACATAACATAACATAACATAACATAACATAACATAACATAACATAACATAACATAACATAACATAACATAACATAACATAATATAATATAACATAACATAATATAATATAATATAATATAATATAATATAATATAACATAAATAATATAATATAATAAATATAATATAATATAATTTTAAATAATATAAATAACATAATATAATATAATATATATAATATAGTGCCCTTTATTATAGAGCCAGAACCAGGTAAACCTTTTCTGAGATGCTTTACAATACAATAACATTATCCCTGACTCAGAACTGTTTCAATCCAGCACACATCTCAACTCCCAAGTGAGCATACAACGCATGCTGCCATTATAGGCTCAAAGCGTTACTCAAACACATAGCCATCGCGTCCTGTCAGGTTCTCACTTTTATAGATGAGTGAACCAGTCGCCACACGACGGCATTACAACTCCCGGAACCTGGAACCCGCGATCTTCTGGCTACGAGTTCTATGCTCTAACAACTGCGCCATCACGACTCGAATACATTAATAATATATGACATAAAATATAACAGATTCCAACTAATTAGAAAGTAAAAACCAAATAATTAACTTTTTAAACTTGATTGAAACAATACTAATCATAAAGTTAGACTTTTATGTTTCATAGTTTTACCAAGATGTCGTATATTACCTTCTTCTTTTTCGTCTCAGAGACTCAAGTTGAGATTATTTCTATCCTATATCCGTCTATATTAATGTGTCTACGTCTATTACGAGCCGTCGGATGAGAGATGGTAGTTCTTATAAGATTGGTACATCAGATCCCAGTCCTTATAAGGTTAATACGACAGTAAGGTTAGCTCTGAGAGCTGTAAGGTGTAATAACCTCATCATTAAAACATCATCAATCGTCAAGTTTACAGCAACAGGTGTAAAAACCGATAGTTGATGATCATTCTATTGTCAGAAAGATGAGGGGGGGGGGGGGTTGGGGGGGGAGGCCATCTCCATTACACATCTGATGGTGAGACTGATTTAGTTGTCGAATTTTCGTTTTATTCTTTGACGAAATATCTCGATGTTTTGACGTAAATAAAATAGTTTTATGTGAGATTTGACGTAAATATAAATAATGATGTTCTTATTTTGTTTATTAACGAACTAATGTTATATGACGTCTTTTTGTCACGGTCTAATAACAAAAATCTTTTTGTATACCTTCTGTAGACATTTGCAATAAAGTTTAGCTGATATCTTCATTTTGCACGGCCTCAGCTTGTCAAATGGTGTACAGGAAGTCCCGGGTTATGGTAGCTCCGACTTACGACGAGAGCTTAAAGGCGACGGAAAGGAAATGTCACATTTCGGAGTAAATATAACGTGGCAAACAATTATTTTATTCCCTATCGGATATACTAGCACACTCAAAACAATTCTGACCACCAGATATCATATTTCCATTAAAACGATCCCAAAATGCTTAATTTCCGAACTTTCACGAACCACTGCTAGTATGTACTACACCCGCTAGGGGCGATTGTGTGACGTCATCTTTGCCAAACATTACATGGTGCCACACCTTGTCAATGAGCGTTCTGACCAGTTGACAGACAAATATCAACTCCTACAGCTTTGAACCACTCGCGAAAAAGGTCACGGACAGTATTAATTGTGAGAAATTAGTTGCAGAAAGTGCACACCTGCACCCAGAGCAGCCACCTGTGCCGCCAACACCTGGCCCGGTACACATCAAAAGTTGGATTGGTGTGTATTTGTTTGTGTTGGTATAAGTTTAATTGATAAGTCAACACACTTAGCCTGACGGCGAGTATTTCCCTCTTCCTATCACATAACTTCATCTAAAATAAAGTGGTATTAGTTTGTACACGGAGTCTGGTGGATGCATGGGTTTCTCCCATATGTGGCCTATATTAGTCTATCCAGGGTTGTGCCGACATCTATTTTTGTTGTAATTTTAGGCTTGTTGTTGTTGTTTCGGGCTGGGTTTTGACAGCAACAATTGTATGTGACAGAACACACCATTTTATATGTTTAATACAGACAATATGGCCGGGTGGATTGTTTTGGGGTCTTTGTTTGGCAAAGATGACGTCATATTCCGAAGTTTTCCGAAGATTCTCGATTAATGTTTCGGCCGTGTGAGATGCTAGCAAAGCAAGTTTTAAAACCACAGTAACTTTATTTCTAGGAAAAAATAAATAAATCTCTGATTGAAATTTATTTTATTATATAACACTAACATTTTGACTAATTTGAGAAACCTTTTCCTGTGACATTTAAAAGTTGTTGTTTCGGGTTATCGAAAGCCGTTCGTAGTTACGGACCAGCGAACTAGATTGTGGCGCGACGTACGCGGAAGAATACGTCGTCAAGTGTCGCCAGGCCGAGGAGGTAGACTCTGTCAGTTCCAGCCACACACCATCTTTTAAGATTGCTTGGCTTTTGTGTTTTTTTAACATATTCCTTACCACCTCGTTATGTTTCCTAACCGTATAGCCGATCCTATTGATAACAGTGTACTTTATCAGTAAGAGTGTTTTTTATTACATAAATAACAAATATAACAATGTCTTAGCAAAGCCTAGTGATTAGGGTACTTATAACACAATGATTTAAAGGTCAAGGGTCGGCGGTTCGTACATTTAGAGAGTGTGATTCGACTTACATACAAATTCGGCTTACGAACGTACGCAAAGACGGATCTCGTTCGTAAGCCGAGTACCTCCTGTATATCAGACAACGGGTGGGTGGGGGATGGTTCTGTTCTTAAAATAGAATAATCCACAGGAAATATTAAATGTCTAGATAATAGAGTTTGGATAAACTTAGTTTATAAAGTACTGACACGAAATAATGTCACGATATGACAAAAGTTCCGAAACAACCCATTTAGGCAATCTAGTAAAAGTAGTACCCGTGTAAATATTAATACGTCAGCTTGAATTAAGGAACAAGAAACCTAGATATAGATGTATAACTAATACACTAATGAAGCCTTTAACAAACAACTAAATAGATAATCAATACCAAAAGAAATAACGAACTCAGACCTATTTCAACTCGCACTACTTTAAATGCAATGATATCTGAAGTAAGTGAATTGTCAAGGTGTCTAAAAATATTACTCGAAATATCGTACAAAATTGGTAGTTTTTGTTAATTTTCGTAGTTATCATGCGATAAAAGGCATTTGGCATTATTTATAAACAGACATCTCAGTATTTGTCACGCCTAATTCAGTTTCTTATGCATATCATTAAATTAGCTAATTTGTTATTATTGTGTTGTGTGTTCTTGTATACCATGGTATCCAGTTTTCTAGTGATAAATGTTAATGTGCTTCTGGATGTACATGCTGACGGTGTTACTAAATTACTTTCTACTCGCGTTATTAGTAAAATTAGCAGCTGAAAAATTTAAAAAAATGTTTGGATACAAAATAAGTACATAGCTAGCAACTAAAACGATATTTACAGATTGTTGTATCCAGACTAACTGTAGCCGCTGCTTTCGATCTGGATACATTTGAAGAGATGATTTGAGATTGAAAAATTTAAGCAGTCTGATCCAGAAAAAGATCTAAATACAGTAGCGACACCTGGACGTTAATTGTGGACTCACACCTAGCTTTCTCGGTCCACATAACCTTCTAACTTTCTAATATCTCAATATTAGCCATTAAATTAGTCACCACCATGTGTCGACGTGTCAGTCAATATACGACGATAGCCAGCTGGACAGTTTGTAATTGGCTTGTCATTAATTAGCTAGCACGATCAGTTAATATAAAGTCATTACAATCTTCATGATTGGTCTTTGGCCGTTAGCTTACTCTGTTAGTCTTTATAACGTGAAGAGTGAATGATAGTAAGTTAGTCTTCCCGAGCAGGTAATTATCATTTTATTTATTTAGTTATTTTAACAAATTATTGTAACAACTTAACTTGGATGTTTTAATAACTTGACACTTTAGATAAGGCTCAAAGTCTGTTTCTTTAGTATAGGACATAGGTTACAACCAGCATCAGCCTCCAATAATCTGAAAAGTATATATATATATATATATATATATATATATATATATATATATATATATATATATATATATATATAAAAGAGAGAGAGAGAGAGAGTTTGTGTATGTCTGTGTGTGTGTTATAACTGTTTTTTTTTAATCGTTTCATCTTCGTCCTCAGGTTGGAAAATGGTTGTTTACGTGGGCCTGTTGTTTCTAGTTACTATGGTAACCAATATTTACTGCGACAACACCACGGTTACGGATGAGGCTTGGTTTGAGGTTGAAATTAAAGATTTAGATGGTCCTGGTCTGGATTATAGAGGTCGGTTTACGATCGCTCTGTTCGGAGAGACAGCTCCAGTAACTGTACTTAACTTTAAGTCGATTACAAAAGGCTACAAGAAAGGAAGGGTAAGTAAATATCATCTATAAACTGTGATATGTAAAATAACTTTATTATAAGTATGATCTATAAACTGAGATATGTAAAAGTTTAATATAAAATAATATTTTTATGAGACGGGGTATATCTCAATATAACGATCTTCAGATGTCAGATAAATGTGGACAACTTAATTTAGAAGATTTTTTCAAATATCATATATAAACTTAGATAAGGAGAATATGACTCTCAGAATAAACTTCCTGATGAGCTTGAACTTGATAATGACATCGATTTAGATCCAGGTAAAGATCCAGAGATATATATTGATCTAGGATTTCAATAGAAATAATAAGAAGACAAAGAATTTGAGTCTGTTTCTCAATATATATATATATATATATATATATATATATATATATATATATATTGTGACATTAGTGCTTAAATGAGATCAGTAGATAGTCAAGGGATTCGAACTGATATCCTTTCATATTAAACATTCCCAC